>WBMW01000082.1:23060-146704 GCA_013396635.1 Penelope pileata
CGGGCCGGGCCGGGCCGCATCGCAGAGCACGCCGGGAGCCGTAGTCTTCCTGCGCGCCGCTCCGCGAGGGGCGGGCCCTGCGGTTCCGGGTTCCCCGCGGGCCTAGCGGCCGTCGGTGCCGGCCCGCGGCGCCAGGAGCCATGGCCGGCGCCGAGCGGAAGAAGCACGTCCGGTTCGCCGGCCCGGGGCAGGCGGCGGCGGGGCCGGGCCCGCGTCTCCCCGCCGCGTCGCACGCCGAGGTGGCGGTGGTCGGCCGTCGGCGGTGCGGGGAGGGGGCGGCGCTGCGGTGGGGCATCTCCGCGGCGCTGTGCGCGGCCTTCCTGGGGCTGGTGAGGGCCGGGCGGGGGGCGCGGGGCGGCCGCGGGGGCTCTCGGTGCAGCGCACGGCGTTGTTTTGCAGGGCACGAGCATCGCCGTGCTGGGACCCACCTTCCAGAACCTGGCCGACAACGTGCACAAGAACGTCACCGACATCTACTACATCTTCGTGGGGCGCTCGCTGGGCTACCTGGGCGGGTCGGTGCTCGGGGGGGTCCTCTTCGACCACGTCAACGCGCACCTCCTGCTCGGTGAGTGCGGCCCTGCGCTGTGCCACACCGCTGTGGCCGTGCCACTGCCCACCTGCCCGCCGCTGGGACCTGCTGTGCCGGGGCCTTGCCTGGAGGCCCTTAGCCGAATTGTGGCTTTGGTAGTCACAGCCCGGGGGCTGCCTTCCTGCCGCACTGCTCAGGTTCTGCAGGAGCAGCCGTGTGGGATCCCCACGCTGTCCTGGCCACGCTGGGATCTCTGTGCTTGTCCGCGGTGCAGAGCTGGGCCCTGGGCTGTCCCCATTCCCCCCCATCTCCCTCTGCCTCCAGTCCCTCTCCCTGGGGGATGCAAGCAGAGCTCTGAGCACAGGGCTTTCATCCCAAGGTTGGTTTGGGAATGGTTTTCCATTGCTCCTGCTTGAACCAACACCTTCATATCCCTCGCTGCCACTCACATTGCAGTCTTAATTTCCTGCCCTCCCCTCCCGCACCAGTCCCTTTATCTGCCCTTGTTCTGGATGCCTCATGCTTTTATTTGTCCCCTCCCTGCTCTCCCTTCCCTCCTCCAGAGCACGTGTAAAGCGGCTGCCCTTCGGCATGCTGATCTGCAGGTCTGCCAAGGGCAGAGCGTGTGTCTGACATCTGAGACTTCACCTCCCACGGTGGAAATAACACCCCTGGAAGGCAGCATGAACTTTAAGGAGTTGGGGGTTTGCTTGTGTTCCTGCTGCACCACGCGATAGCTGTCTGTCCGTACTGCTTGGAAAACGCATTTCATCTCCAAACTGCTCCAGTCTGATGGCACTTTTAAGGCACAAAGGCAGTCTGAGCAACTGAGTTGTCCCATGCTGCTGCCATCTGGGGGCTGATGGGGGGATTTTTGGCTCCCAGCTTTCAGCTGCTGAAAATGCTGCTGGACAGACCCTGAGTGCATGGTGTGCCTGCATCAGGGCAGCCCCTGAGCACCCATCTTCAGGTGGAGATGGGGAGGGGACAGCTGGGAGCTGGCTGAGAAGCCGCTTGCCTGCTCTGACCGAGGCCTGGGGGAGCTGCATTTCGCACACCCCACCTGTAGCTTTCTCCCCATGCTTGCCTGTCAGGTTGTGTCAAGACACGAATTGAGTATCTCACTGAAGTTCTAGGGCTCTGAGTTTTTTCTCTTGGGAATTAACCAGAGTTTTTAATTGCATCTGTCTTCGTTGATCTTTACATATCTGCCACACGCAGGGGCTTGGAACTGGGTGATCTTTGAGGTCCCTTCCACCCCCAGCCGCTCTGTGCTGAACCAGCACAAGCCGTCTGCACACCCCACACCACCTATTCGAGATAGGAATTGCAGAACAGTTCATGACGGCGATCATAAGCACAGAATGTAACTGCTGAGCTTCCTCCCAGGTTTCAATAAAAATAATTTCCATCAGCTACGCAATATTCTTCAAGATGGCAACTCAGGGTAGCTAATGGTGGCAAAACTAATACGGTTAATGAATTGCTGCTGAATTTTTGATGAGAAGTTTTGTCGTTCTGTGTCTGGAGACTCCAGAAATCACTTGGAGTACACTGCTGATGTGGGAACAAAACAAACATGGAAGTCAGCACTTCTACATGGAGGATGCCTGTTGGCTAAGGGGCAGTCACCTCAGAGGATTTTAAAAGTTGAGCGATTTTTAACTAAGTGGGGCCAAATAGAATGAAGACTCTGCAGTTCTCAGTGGAAAGATGTCATATTGCTCAAACCCACTTTTTATTTCTTTTGTGTTAAAGTAATGCTTCTAAATCAAAAGTTTCCAGAAAAATACTTCTGGGTCTAATTGTTACGCTGAGTATACGTAGCAGCAGAGGATGGTACCCTATTTGCAATCTGAGCGCTAGCAGAGTAAAAAATGAAAGCTTTCTGTTCTGATGAAACTCAGTTTCTCCAAGTGAAAAGCAGTCCTGTTGAATTTTCTGGCTGCTGCTGCTAGCTGTGAGCTCAGGTGGCGAGGTCACATCACGTCTTAGGATTGTCTGTAGCTTGAGTAATGATGAATGTATTTTTATGTCTTGGTTTGCTAAGTGTTCTGCAGCTGAAGTGGAAACTGTAGTACATGCGTTCTGTTTGTTTTTTACCCTTTCCAGCACTGTCCATGCTTGGAACAACGGTCGGTCTCTATGCCATACCCTGGTGTAAGAAATCCCTGCTGCTCACTTTCTTGATGTCGGTTATTGGCGGTGCCATGGGCGTTCTGGACACAGGTAGGTGATGCCTGACCCAGCAGTTCTGGCACTGAGCTAACTGGAAGCCCCAGAGCGACGGTTCTGGTGAGCTTGGCATACTTCACACCTTGGAATTGAAAGAGGGGAGCTGTTTTATCTGGCCAGGATGCTTGGTGGGTTGTTCCAGTCCTGAGACTCTGTGTCTCTGTAAGGGAGCTTCTGTGTGTGGCCCCAGAGCAGATCCATAGCATTTCAGTGGCTAATTGTAGGCTTAAAGAAAGTGCCAGGTGCTCTTCAAACATTGTTTCTCTTCAAATTTACTCCTCCATGGAAGCCAGCTGGGTTGCTGTTTGTTAGTAACTGGTTTGTCAGATGGAACTGGGTTAGTCCTGCGCAAGCCCAGGTGTCTGAGGGAGGAGTGTTCTCACAGCTGTGGTATGAGAGAGCTGGCAAACTCCACCAGCCAGGCAATGTGCCAGCGATGTGCCAGCTGCCCTGGCTCGCTGAGGCAGCGAGCAGGTGGTCACTTAACAGCCAGTGAGATGCTGCTGTGTCTGGCTGGCCAGCTTTGGGGCAGGCTTGTTGCTGAGCTGGCCAATATTCTCCTCTGTCCAAACACTTGAGGAGCATCCTGGCTGGGGCCTGGTTTGAGTGGCATGGCTGGTGGGCAGCGCGGTGGAAGGATGGCTTCTGTGTGAGCTGCCAGTCACAGCTGTGAGGGGCTTGAGGGGGCTCTGTTAAGGGTAAAGAACCTGTCGCAGGATGTTCTTGCACGGCACAGGGTATGCTGAAGGATGTGAGCACAGAGGTGCATCTGTTGCCTCTGGTAGGATCATGGTACATGGCCGTGGTTCCAAAGCTCTGCATATGGGAGAGTGCTGTGGGCTTACAGTAGAAATGTCTTCAGTGGGCGCTGCTTGAAGGCCAGGCCTTTGAGGCCGGGAGCCTTCCCAGCCTGAGCAGGAGACTCAGCAAGGCAGTAGGGTGTGACTGAATGGATTTGGAAGAGCGTTAGTGATGGGTGACAAAGGTGGCTGTGCTGTACCACAGGAATTTGATTACTGTCCTTATTTTTCTGTACTCTTCTCAGGGGCTATTTATGAACGTCTCTCCCAGATCTTATTTTCTAGCATTACTGTTGATCTGAGGAGTTTGGCCACTGCAGTGACATTACTGTAAGCCTTCCTGCTCCTCCTGGAAACGCCACCAGCCATTTGAGCCACGCGATTCTTGGTGTTTCCTGGGATGTCGCTTCGTGAGACCTTTGATCCGTAGCACTCTGCATTGTTGCTTTTAAAACTTAAAAAATGAAAAGGAGGAAAAAAAGAAGATGCTGCAAATGATGAGTGTGACTGATGATGATCTGTTAAGACAGCAGTGGTGCTACCTGAGGCTGCTTGATGGGCTGAAGAGTCTTCAGTGTGCACCCTCCAGAGAGGAAGGGGGAGCTTGGGAACGGCCGGCCACGCCAGACCGACCACGTCAACCATGGAGGGGCACTGATGGATAAATTGCCCAATAGAGGAATTAAGTACAGCTGCTGTTGTTGGGTTAAGCCACTTCTGGCCACTTTTAAATGCTGTGGGTGCCCTCCTAAATTGCAGCTAAACACAGGGGCTTTTGGTGCTCATATAAACGATTACAGTTAACCACAATTTTGCACGTTGTATTCACTAAAACTGGTAGTGTTGCAGATTGAATTCGTAAGATAGTGGATGTTTTTTAAACAATATCTGGTGTAAGGCTGAAATTAATGAATCCTCCTCTCTCCGATCTGCAGGTGGCAATGTTCTTGCACTGAACACATGGGGAATAGACGCCGGACCGCATCTGCAGGCCTTGCACTTCAGTTTTGCCATAGGTGCGTTTGTGGCTCCGATTCTGGCTAAAATGGCAATGGGAAGTTCTGAGCCAAGAGACCTGGCAGGTGAAGAGACAAACCACTCTGCCCTGAGACCGGTGTCAGCAGCGCCAGCTACGCTAATGCTGAAGCACCACCTTGGTGCCAACTTTTTGTGGTCCTATATTGTCATAGGGACCTATCTGCTGTTCGTTTCTTTCTTCTTTTTTATTTTGTATTCAAAGAGCAGCTCAGCTCCAGACAAATCAAAGGCTTCTGCGCAGAAATGCAGGGTTGCCAAATACCACCATGCCCTTATTATTCTCCTCTTCCTGTTCTTCCTCTGCTACGTGGGAGCGGAGGTTACTTACGGCTCTTACATTTTTACTTACGCAAAGGTCTTTGCTGAGATGAAAGAAAACGAAGCAGCTGCTTTGAACTCTGTCTTCTGGGGCGCGTTTGCTGCTTTTAGAGCAGTGGCGGTGTTTTGTGCTGCTTGCTTGTACCCCGGCACAATGATCGTGATGAGCCTCATCGGCTCTGCCGTCTCCTCCCTGTGCTTGGCTTTCTTTGCAAAATACCCAGTTTCGCTGTGGGCTGGAACTGCTGTGTACGGAGCCTCCATGGCCACCATCTTCCCCAGCGGCATTGCCTGGATAGAGCAGTACACGGTCATCCAAGGGAAGTCGGCTTCTCTCTTTGTGATCGGTGCTGCTCTGGGGGAGATGTGCATTCCTGCCGTGGTCGGGTACCTGCAGGGGAGGTTCCACCACGTTCCCGTGGTCATGTACACTGCGCTGGGAACTTCGGCAGTGACAGTTGTGCTGTTCCCCGTCATGTACAAATTGGCCACCGCTCCCGGCGAGAGCGGCTCGGAAGAGATGAGCGAGAGCGAGGACCGGAAGGCTCTGCTGTCCAGTTCGGGACTTAATGAGGATGAAGAGGATGAGGAGGATGCAGGAGAGTGGAATGAAGCAGACTTTGAGGTAATAGAAATGAATGATACTCTGAGAAACTCTGTGGTAGACACCTCCCGTAAGGCACCGGGGGATTCCCCAGCCAAAGCCTCCCTCCAGCCGCATCCGAGCGACGTGTTGGGTGATTCTCCAGTGGTTGCTGGCGGCTCCCCTGGGAGGAAAAACATGAATGTCGACCGGGAGAAGAATGATTAGAGTAAAAGCTGACTCTTTTTGTTTTTTTTTAAGGGAAATGCAATTGAATTGTAGCTGTTCTCATAAAGTGGTTGAAGAATCTTTTCAGAGTGGTGCAGAGCAAAGTGTTCTCGTTTCCGTGTTTGCCCATTCCTTTCTCCTTCCTCAGTTTCAGTCTGCAGCGATGTGTCCTGGAGAAAGTCCATGGTGCGAATGCGGTAACGTGATACAATTTGTAGACTGCACTGGAAGTGTTAAAACATGAGGGATGTTTTCTAAACGTCCGGCATGCGTTTCAGTAATGGATGCTGTGGTGTGAGCTAGCTGGGGGAGAACTGCTCGCACCGCTCCGCGCTTCGGAGGTGGGCGAAGGGTGCAATTCTGAGCTGCTCGGTTGCAAAATGTTTTCATCAGAAATGAGAGAAATCTGTTATCTGTGGTGCTGGGCTTTCTTAGCTGGTGGAAGAAGAATGTTTCCACTGCATTGAATGTTGGTGTGTGACAAACCAGGGAATCGAGAAGCTGAATTCCAGGTGATGGCCAGCAGCTGGAAGTGGGATATCCCCTTGGCTAATTCCATGCTTCTCTGGTTCTGTCACTAAGACAACGCAGAATTAAAGATGAACTTTTAGGAGTGGAACCGTGCCTTCGGGCCATGTAAAAGTGGTGTATGGGATGGGGGACAAAAGGTGTTGTGTTCATCTGCTCTAAGGCTTAACTGTGGTTGCTAGTTAACCCGTGGTGAGAAATCTAAATAGTTGAAAGTACCTGTGATTGTACTTGTGATTCTAATTGCTGCACTACCATTGAAATCAACAAATGTACGAAGGCATTAAGTAATGCGTTAGATAAAATTAAATGTCTGCTCGACACAGGGCCGTGATGCTTTAAGCCAGTTTAATTTAAAGGTTTAACAACTTGTCTGGCTTCCTGTGCCTAGGTTTTTACATAGCCACGTGTTACAATGACAGATGGAAAACGAGCTGGAATTATGGATGAGACAGTCCTGTCCGGTTGTACGGTGCGCCCGCTTGCCCCCTGCCACTTGGGTTGCTGCCATTTGGCTTTTGTTTCTTTGGGGAATGATGTGCAGCGGGTTCTTCCTTGAGGGAAGCCGTGGTTTGTAGTTGTGGATTCATTGCTCTGGAGGAGGAAGCCCTCTGGTCCGGGTGGGTCAGCGAGTTCTCCCCAGTGACAGCAAAGGTGCAGCGGCTAAGGGCAAAACCTGGATCTGAAACAGCAGTTCTGCAGTCTGTCTGCTTGAAAACCAAAAATTTGTAGGTTGGTATTTGTTTTTCTAAAGCTGTGTGATCAGAATGTTTTTGTTTGTCTGTTTGCACTATTCTTAGTATTTTTTTTGCAAAGAGGTTTAATCACTGACAAAAGGAAGAGCTCTAAATGTGACATAGCACAGGATGTTGGATGCTCAGTGTGTCTTTGGGTCTGTTTTTGTTCCTTCTCCTGTCCCCCGAGTGTGTAACCTGGAACCTCATGGCTTTTTCCTATATTCTGTGAAGTTGGTAAGAAGCAGGACTCCACCTGGAGTGAAAATGCTTTTTTTTTTTCTTTTTTTTTTTTTTCATCCTGCAATGCTGAAGGGCCTCCCCATCCTGCTGCTGTAGGCACTGGAGTGCCGTTGCCTATTTGCCTCTTCCTTTGGGTGCACATATGCACACTTGCAACGCAGTGCATGAACCTGCGCTTTAGAATGCGCATTTCCTTCACCTGCTACGCAGGGGTTTTCTTCTCTGCTTAAGAGTTTTTGTAAATGCTTCCAAATATCAGCCCAAATCCTGTTCCAGCATGGCAGCGTTCGATCAACAGAAGTCAGTCTGCATGGCCGTGTGCATTCAGCCAGTTTAATGTAACAGCACTAAATGTAGTGGCATGGCGGAGGAAGACTTACGTGAGCGCAGACTGAGAATGGATTTCTTCAAGTTTTCTTTCTCCCTCTTCCCTCCTGCACGCTCTGTTAACTGCTTGATATTTATTTGGAAATCAGGGAGTGTTATCTGATGGCATGGATGGCTCCTTTTGGTTTTATGGGGAGTGACACGTGCTTCTCCTCTGCTATTATGGGATGTCCCTGCACCCCCAGTGGGTCACAGATGTCCTTTGGTAGAAGGGCAAATCCCCAGTCTGGGGCTGTATGAGCCATCCGTGTGCTTGGTCTGAGCTAACGGAGCAACTCCTGACTGCATTTGCAAAATTATTACAAGACACTAAGAATGTCCCACCTGGAATAGTTACCAAAATTGTCAACCTCTGGCTGGCTTTCCATCCCATGTAGAGTAACTGTAACTAGCAGGTTAAAAACTGAGCGGTGCTGGGCACTTCTGCTGGAGGCCATCTTTTGTGATTTTAAAAAGAAACACCTCTCCCTACCTGAGATCATGCTGCCAAAAAAATTGAAGAAACCCACCTGAACGCAGACAGATTTTAAAATAATCTGCAACCTGTACAGTGATTTTCTGAATGAAATCTCGAATTGGAATGTCCTGCAAGTGAGATTATGCTCAGGGATAGGTAACAAGTCTTAGCTAATCAAGCAGTGGAAAAACAGAACATGAAAATTGAAGCCCTATTGGGAAATGTCCTCTAACCTCTTTGAACCATATACATATGTGTATGTATATATATGCACATACATGTATACCTATCTATATACAGATAGATAGATACACACGTACTTGTGTTTCTGACTAAGGTCATCACAGCAAACAGAGCAGTGCTGTCCAAAATAAAAACCACGAGTGGCAGCGTGTAGCATCATGTTGGAACGATACCCAGAAGCCTTTGTCTGGATGACTTCTAAACCGTGAGTTGTCTTTGCCAGGACTTAGAGGCCTCGGTGTCTTCATTTTGGCCTCAAACACGAAATGGCACATACGCGTACAGCTTATGCTCCCTATCCCCTGAACGCGAGCTTTCGGTATCAGGGGCTGCCTCTTAATGAAAACAAAACGTACCATGCAATTGAAGATGAAAGCAGACCTAAGACGCTTTCAGTGATGAGTCCAGCTCGCAGCACTCCGAGACATCCTTGATGTTCAAGGCTGTGGCTTTCCTCATTAATTGGATTTTTGATGAATATTAGTTCAAATTTCCAAAGTAAATTATTTCTTAGCACGTACAGCTAAAGTGAGGAGCTATTTACAGTGCCTTTTAAGTTAAGGTAAGGGTGAAATAAGTGTTTGGGCTTTATGGAGGCCCTTGTAAGTGTTAGGGGTATTACCTTCCCATTGCCTCGTTTATGCTAGGAAGTCACCCTGGTGGTGTGGTCAATGGGTAGCGTGTCTGAATTTAATAAATACAGTTCCTATTTTTGCCTATAAAAACAGGAATGGGTCGAGGATGATCACGTGCCCATTTCCTCCAGTGTTAAAGGTGAATTCTTACAGGTAAATGCCAGGTGGTATTTGCATTTATCCCAAATGCTGGACTGCACTGCGAGCCCTGAGGAGTTGGTCCTGGCCCCTGTGCTTCTGTTCTGTAGATGACCATACAGTGCTGGAATGCAAGAGCTGGCAAAATTGTGTGCCTTGGTGGTTGTTTGGTTACTTTGCGTAAAAGCTCATAGCAACCTGTCTATGTTCTATGATCTACTAATAGTTTTTATTCTGCTTGTTGTGGGTTTATGTTGTACGGTAGAATGTGGAACTTACTAGGCTGAGCTGTACCTTGAATGTAATAAATTCTTAATTGGAGGAGGCACTCAGGTTCCTTTACGTAAATAAAGTTTTGTTCTATTTTTAAAAGCTACTCTGGACTTTTACAAATTTAAAACTTACCCTGTTTGGACTAATGGCAAACAACTGGAATGTTTTTATCCTGTTTGGAGAAGGCCTCCAGAAATCGATACTGAGGTTTCAGGTTCCAAAGTTTAGGCTGGAAGCTGAAGGGTGAATTCTTATTTCAGCAGTGCCGTACGCGCGCCTAGCGAGGGAAACAGCAGCAACTGAGTGTTACAAAGAAAAGGCATTTAGATTTTTACCATATCATTTTATTCAACTTTAATATGGTTTCCATTATTAACTTCTAAAACAAAATGATTTCCAGTTTAGAAAACAATGCACTGACCACATAATTCCTTTTCCATTTTATACAGTTATACAAATATTCTAAATACACATTTTGTCAAGATGGTGGCAAATAAGATTTAACTGTACAGTACATAAGGAAAGAAAATATTTTAAGCATATTTAGAAGCAATAGAAATGTCTATACAAAACAAGCAAAAATGGAATAAAATTTTATATTTAAAGTATTGCAACAGTCCCACAGGTTTGTAACAAAAATGTCTTTGCACAGTTCCTCACAATGCCCCATTAATAGCTAAAGCAAGACAGCAATTTTTAGAAAATAATGTTTCAAAATGCTACACATGGTACTACTGTTTGCACAGTCTGATCAAAATAACGATCTACTTGGAATCGAGCAAAACTTAGGAGGAAATATACCAACCGACTTTAAAATTATCTGTATAAAAGTCATTGCACATTATTTTACTCAGTCGTTTGAAAAGTAAAAAAGTGTATTTACAAAATATTTCGCAGACAAAATTATAAAGTGAATGGAGAATATATAATAACACGTCTTGATACTGACAGTCCAAGAACACACACGAATGGGTTTATCGGTTCAAGAGGTTTTCAGTGCTCCTTCCTCCAGGAAGTAAACTTGACTTCTACTTGGAAATGGATTTACAGGATGTTACACGTAGCTATTCCAACATCAGCATTATAAAACAGTATGTTAGAAACATGAAAGAAAGAAGGAATTTGTACATCTTAAAAAGTGAGCTATTCATAGATCAACAAATGTTTGTTTTTTTTTTTTTTTTAATTTAGTTAGGATAAGTGTTCATTATTCTTCAGATAATAAACCCAACAGTTAAAATGGAAATCCTGGACTAGATGAGTTGAAAAAGCACCATGCACAATAGTCTTAGTGTGGTAAACACTGAACAAAAATAGCACCTGGAATCCTGTAACAGAGCATTTAGAACTGGTCGAGGAGCTGGCGAAGATACGGCGCCTTTGATAGTTCTCTGCTCACTCGGGACAGCTTGAAAAGTACGGGGCAGTTCAGGGAGACACACTGGATCTGTCGATCGAAGCAGCCTGTACAGTTCTTGCATATCTGGATCACACAGAAAAGCAGAGCAGATCATTTACACTTCAGGCACAGATCACCAGGGAGCTCTACGTCCTCGACACTCTATCAGCCAAGTGCTGAGTGAGCTCCGGGGAGCCCGGCAGGGCTCACCAGCCCGACCCTACAGCTTGCCTCTCAACCCTGCTGCTTCTGCTCTACCCATATGGGATGGCACCTGGGAACACAACCCAAGCAGCTGAGTGGATTCAAGTGGGGCAGTGCGTTACACTCATGTTAAACTTACCCTGTATCAAAGTTCCCTAGTGAAAAATATAAAACTGTCACTCTGCAGTTATTCTCTGTGCAGGAAAGGGGCTTCACTGACAAGCCACCTCTGTTTCAAGATAAACTTCAATGACAACTTTTACTTTCCAAGTAAGTCAGAGTCCATCAATCCCAAGACAGATGCACAGGCAGGTCTGACTGTTCTCCATGCTCACAGAACTGCTCATCAACCGATGAGTTTTCAGGAGAAGCCCCCTGATGTGCTTTTCCATTTTTGGTCCTTTCCAGTATAAGCCATTCCCCAATAGTTCTTCCAAAAACTCAGCTATTTGCTCCCTAACCACGCCTGTGTCCTGGTACGTAAGAACTCTGACCCTTCCTACCACTTGCATGGTTTGAACCAAAGTCAAAATCGTATCAACCTTTCCTTTGCTTTTGAAGTTAGTTCTTGTTCTTCTTTCCTCATTAGACGGCCAGGCCTGCAACCTGCAGCACAGTGCAGTCACTGCCGACCAAAATCCCAAACTGCCCCGCGCAGAGGAGGAGCAGCCCCTCCATCAGCGCTCACCCCCTGCGCTGGCACAAGCCCCGACTGCACCTGTGACCAACAGCCACAGGAGTTAAATCGACGGGGTTTTTCCTTTCCTTTTTCCACTCCACAAATTTAGGCTGTGAGGGACAGAGCTTCAGATGAACAGAGGACACATGCTCTCGCTGATGGGTTGAGCCATCAGACACTGACTAAAACCGGGCCCCAGGCCCTGCTGACCCGTTCCAGCGACGTGGGGGCATTCTGATCAAAACCACTCAATGATTCTTCCATGGGGCTGGGCCAATCTGCTCAGTTCTCATTTATTCCAGAACAAAAGGAATGTAAAAGGGTACGACGGGAAAACTGCAGAACGTGCATCACGTTCCCTTACTGTTGTTTACAATGCAGATCAGAGCCACCATTGCAAAATACAGCAAGAAAACAGAAGTCTGCATCTTAGTAGTGTAATATTTATGAATTGTGAATTGTAATGGTTTTCTAGGAAGAGAGCCCCATGGGATTGTAGCTAATCAATGCCTGGGCTACAGGAACATTTATATCCCTGCAATTCAGACAAGTAGTCAAAATGGTTCACATGTAAGTGCTAAAAATTGATTTTAAGAAAAAAAATATTAATTTTCAAGTACTGCAGTACAAAAATGAGGTGAGAGCACACTTATGTCTGACAGGAGAGGCACGGTGCTCTGCTGGAACATGTCTGTGAGCACAGCCAGCTACGCTCTTTATGGACTTCTAGCTCAAGGGAAAAAAACAGCTTGGAAAATTCGTATCAAGAGGAAAAGTCACAAAAAACCCAAGCTAGAACACAGCCACATTATGCACAAAGATAATTTTTGATGTTACTGGAACATCATCAGTTATTTTATAACAAAAGGTGAATTTTTCAACATATGCATACAACCCTCCATCACTGTTGTTATAAAAAGGAACCTAAAAACCATGTAAGATACTTAAAAAAGAAGAAAAGGAGAAAAGCATCTTTTCTTCAGATCCTTTCCGCCCCCTTTGGCTTCAGTCTCACGCATAGCTAAGGAGAGGCAGCTGCTGTGCTGCCTTCCACAGCAATGGGAAGAGCAAACGAGCTGTAACACCCTGAACACCAGGACCGCCCTTCCTACTTCTGCTGAGGGCATTCAGTGACTGCTGCCCTGGAGCCCCAGCCTCTGCCCGTGGCTGACAGCCGCCTGACAGCGCGGTAGCCGTACCTTGACCAGCTGGTCTTGCTTACGCTCCAGCTCTCGGATTTCTTGGTTGAGAATCACTGCCACGTGCTGTGGCTGGCTTCTGCACTTATTACAGATCCCGTACTGGGTCAGTTCATCGCACACGGGACAGTGTAAGGTCGTGAAATACTGGGAGATCGTGCCTTTCCGTCCTTCCAGCTCGCTGCGGGCAGTGGAGGCGGTTTTCTGGATCTGTTAATACAAATCAAGAGGTAAGCAACTTTCAAGAGAGCAGCTTGGTTTATTCCTAGGTTACACAGACTATTTTTTTTTAAGGAGAACGAAAGTAGCAGCCTCCAGGGCGTGGGTCCATAGGTGAATTACTAACACAAACTGCGTTACTCTGAGAAGCACAGCGCCCACCTGAAGTGAGGTGCTGAACAGGGCCCAGCCCTGCTGTGAGCTCTTTCTCTGGGAAGCTCACCAGGAAAGAGAAACAGCAACCAAGAAATCCTCAGTTACCTGCTCAGCTTCCAGCTCATCTCAAACTGTGCTCCTGCAGTTGTTCACCTGCAGGTGCTGCGCGGCCACGCATCCGGCACGGCCCGGCTGCAGGTTTGGAAACAATTAGTTTAACTTTGCTGGTGATACAGATTTTTAAAGAAGTGTGCCTGCTGTTTGGGCATTCCCACCTTTTCTATACAGAGGGAAAGCCTTCAGAACATCTTGGAAAAATAAAGAGTTCCAACATCCACTATAGAGAAACACAGTAAGTACAGCCAGACAGACACCTACACAGCTATTCCTATAAAGAAACAATTACAGCAAAATATTATTTTGAGCCATGAAAGGAGTCAGAAAATAGAAGATGACAATGTCATCAACCCTGAACAAAAGGGCTGGAAGAAAAAATTGATTTGCTAAGTGAAAAATCACACTGAAGATCTAAAGGTCAACCCTGCATGTTTGGGCACCAAACCCCTGCCTTGTACAATAAATCACCTTTTATGTTACTCCACGGAAGCCTCTCTCTAAAAAACTGTGACAAAACCAAGCACTGCACAGATGCACTGCGCTTGTGATCTCCTCCGTGTCCAAACGCACTCACCCTTGGCAGCTCCTGGTACCAGCTGAAGACGTCTATGCCAATCAGCGAGAAGATCCTGGCCAGCGGCGGCAGAATCTGCTTGGTAATGTAGTACGTGGCATTGAGCCTCAGGCTGGGGTCCTGCAGCAGCTCGGCGGGCCGCCTCACCAGCTGGATGAGGGGCAGCCCCGGCGTGCCGTACACGATGACGTAGGGCACCCGCTCCCCGACGCGTGGTTCAGAGCGACGGTCGTAGGCGAGCATTCTCCTGTTCAAAGATAGATTTGATAAGGCACCCAGAGACAAATCACAAGCCGGAGAAACAATTCTGAGAGTTCCCCACCTGCTGGTATATTTAGTGGCTCTGCAGCAGACTGAAGTTGGCATCTATTACGAAGCACAGGACCAAGTTGTTTTATTTTTCATCTGTCTCATGATCAGAGCTGAATTTTAGAACCTGGAACACGAACCCTAACGCCATCTCCTCTTTCAGGGCACTTGGATTTGCATGCAGGTTGCTTTCTAGCTACCACTTCCTTGAAGAAATATATTTATGAGGAGCAGCCACAGCACCAGGAAGAGCTCAGCTACCCAGAAAGTAAAGGACTATTTGACTGGAAGAAGGCATCCATCTAGGACACAAATTTTATTTATTTAAAAAGCATGGCTTAATATGCCAGCTCACATTATTTATTACTGATAGGCAATCTCAGTTGGGTGAAATACTAAGTAAGGTACTTTTTAAAGAATTATGACCAATAATGTACGTCTGTTGCTCCAAAAGTAATGCCTCATATTGCACGGAAACGACAGCAGATACAAAGAGCAGAATAACAGTACCTGATTGAGAAAATTCTCTGCTACAAAACACTGTTTTCTAGCATAGTCACCACCATTAGGTATGTACTTTTGCCAGTGATAACAAGAGCCTCCATGCTATACTCAGGACAATCTGCACCAGTGGAGGTGCCCCACTGTCACCACTGCTGAAGGGCACCACCACCACCTCACTGTGCTCACATCCACTGCTTGGGCTCCAGAAATGTTTGGCAAGCATCCACAAATGTCAGTGGATGCCATTTTTTTCCACGTGGAGGAGTTCAATTCCACCCCTTTGCTTCATACCCACTCCCATGTCAGATGCCATTTGGTCAGAGTGCCCCTCTGCTGCCATCTGTCACACAGCAACAACATGGAATGGAATACTGGTGGGAAGGTTCAGCCTCTGCTGCCATCCCACCAACATCCACCTCTGACATCATGGGCCAATAGAACAAAACAGGAGGCATTACTTTCAGAGCAGCCTTCGTAATATCCATGTGTGAGAACCCTTGTAGCTGCTCATTGTGCCCTTCTCCAAAAACAAAAGCATCGTTAACAGCAGTGAATGCATCATTTTACGTCTCAATGTGTCTTGAGAAGAGACTTTACTCTTGAGCACGTCTCGCTTTTTCCAGGAACAGGGAATGGCTTTCCATGGCAGCACAAAGGATAAAGGAAAAATCTACGATGATGAGTGCTTCTGAATTTCGTTACCTGGTGATTTCCAGGGCTGGTACGCAGGATCCAGGCTTGTAAGCAGAGCTACCTCTGTACTCTTTCGCAAAGATGAAGTCTTGTATGCTGGCTTTTCCTTCCAGTAACTTCATGCACTGATTCTGAACGTACTGTTTGATCTGACTTATGTCACGTGTTTCGAATAGCAGCTTGATAGAACACTCAAGTATCTTTAAAACCAAGGAGAAAGGTTATTTGTAACTCAAAAGTAAGTAATTCCAAATAATTCAGTAAACTACATGCAACTATTAATACACTGTTTAGGAAAACTATCAGCTGTGAACTAGAATGTTAATATGACACCAGGTTGCACTCTCCTGTGCTCAGACACTCATGGCACTGAACAATTTTTTTCTCAAGTTAATACAAATATGAGCCTGCAATTCACATATTGTCTTCTCACACTAGTTCTTTTTGTGAGGGAGGAGTTACAAATTATTGACAGTAATTTGATTTATAAATATAAGGATTAAGAAGAATATTCCTGGGATATTGGACAATATCAAAGACAGCAATGTAATCCCAACTCCAATCAGTCCACTCCGAAATTTCATGTCTTTCATGACATGACCACGCTCGGGTGCTGAAATCACTTCGGCAATTACAGAAGTTTTCCAGAGCATGAAAGAAAATAGCTTTTTTTCTGTCATTTAGGATGTTTTTCTATGATTTTCTGACTGCCTCAACCAACAAAAGAATTCAGATCAAAAAGAAGAATGGAAGTAAATCCTCCTGAGTGGTTACATTTCCTACTGGGATAAATTTGTTTTCATTTGTTTAAGAACAAGAGTTTCTTCTTTTTTAAATCTCAGTACACAGCTTAAAACAAACAGGCAAGGAGTTTTATCTTATTTTATTTATTTTAAATGAATTCTTAGCAGAACTAGTTTTATGTAAAAGTGAGCCATTTAGCACACACCCTTCAGGGGAAAGTCTGCCTCACTCATCTGGGAGTTACACTTGTAAAGTGAATTGGATCAAGGATGGTCTAGAGAACTTATATGGAGGTGAGTTTTTTTAACGAGGTTTTTAGGGGCCAAAAGATAGTAGTAGTTAAGGTGGAAACTTCAAGGCTTTGTGATGCCGTGCAAATCTTCAATTTGCCTTTCAAATTGCTCGTTCCAGAAAAACATAAAGTCTCAGACAGCTCACAAAGACTAGAAACTCTGAGAAATGAGAAACATACAACGAAATACCAGAGAACTGTAATTTTACCCAGAAAGAAACACGTGAGTATTATACCTTGGAAACAGCAGGACAAGAGTCCCTTCGGACGGTCTCTATGCCTTTTGCATCAAATACTGGGTCCTTCTGGTCCAGTGTTTCATACATGTAACCCACGTACCTCTTTTTAGTTTGCAGGACACATGGCAAGTAGACCTGGAATGTTTAAAAGGAAAAGTGACACACAGTGTAACGTGAGTATCCTTACTTTTCTGGATTGCACCGGTCAGCATTTTGAATGCAAATGTACCCTCTCTCTTTCTCAAATAAGTCAACAGCTTCATTTTAAACATCAGAGAAGAAAACTTTCTCAGCCAAAGTAGTGGCTTTTGAACTTTCTGTTCTCAAGCTTCACCTAATTATGGGGTGTCTAAAATCAGTAAGTACCTTGTTTGGGGAAAGCACGCTTTTTAGATGCCTATGCTTGGAGAATGGTTTCCTCATAAATGGATTTTCAGGGTCATGGTCTCTTTTACTTATTCTCTCTAACCTCTGATTTCATTCTTGGTCGTCTCAGTATGCTTTGACCAGTTTTAGAAGAAAGAATGGGGAACGATTACTTCTCAATATTACTAGGACACTGCCACATCTTCCTGGCTCTCTTGGGAAGAGGGAGCAGTGAGCCTCAGGCTGAAGAGGACCCTGCACATAGGTATCCCACCTCTTTACCAGATGATCCAACTTTGAGTCTGTGTATATTAAGTATTCTCCTCTTACTGTCTTAGGAAGCCACCCTAGGAGAAGACTCAGTATTTTGACCCCCAGGTCACTAGAAGTGAAGCACTTGGACGTCTGTTCAAGTGTACCTTTACACCTAGTATTTTTTCTGGCTTGTTACTCCTTCAGCCCAATGACACAGAATTACCTCAAAGAAGTGGGAAGGGCCTCTGTACATCAGCGAGGAAAGTTTCTGTGCCTTCCATAGGTATCTTGCCTTCTCTTTTTTTCTGCTGTATTTTCAGTGAAAAATGGCAACTTGCTTATGAATTCTAACTGAACCTCTTAAATCAGGTAGGTGTGTTAAAAATGTCTAAAGCATCTGAACCAATTACTAATGACTTTCCCAGGATAAGCTTCCACTAAAATTAGTATCACATTGCCTTGCTCTTCTATAAAAGGCTTACTGTCCTTAGTAGTTCTTTCCAAAGCCTACTGAGCAAATGTTTACGATTTTTCATTTTATATGTATATGTATCACATGGACATATCCACGGATGTGTGTTAAAGCTGACTGAAGAATAAACATCTGGCTAGTAGTTAATCCATTGGAATCTCTTCAAAGGTTGGTTTACATTTTCTCTACCAAGTTTGTTTCACTGTATGTATATAATACCAAACTGAGGGAGACATTTCCAAAACTTGATGAGAAGGGAATTTCCAATTGCCTGGTGCTGCCAGAGCAAAAGGCCACCAGGCATCCAGATGTGAAAGTGGGAATACTTCTTTTTGTTGTTCATTCTGCAGCATTCCTCTGACAGGGTCACTAAAGCATTAGGAAGGAGCTGGCAATACACCCACAGAAACAGTACGGTGCATCACTGTAGTTTATCATTACACTAAGTTGACGTCCAGAAAAATCTTTTTATCTTCACATTGTTCTCAACTCAACACATTTAAAGTAAAACATTCTCCTTTTACCTTCTCAAACTTCAGTTTAACAGGTTTGGGGTTTGTTGCTGTTACAGCTTCAGCAATTTCTTGACCAATCTTAAAAGACTGTTCCTTGGTGGCTCCTTTCAAGAGTACAAACATGCTACAAGAAATCAGACATAGGAAATAAGAACAAATCTGTTCAACTTAATTCCTGAAGCTTATATGCTATAATTTCCTGGTGGCAAGGCAAAGACACACACTGTTATCAATTCTGTTCACTTCCATTATATTGAAAAGCCAAAAACCTGAGAAACTTCAGTGTTCAGTGGAATTTCAGGAGTGCTAAAGGCATGAAGAATGCTGGGGGATGCAGACGTGACTGCTCCAGGCACTGCAAAACTTCTGAGTTCTCAGGAGAGAACTGTAGAGACCTCTGGCTTTCTTCACTACAGCCAGCAAGAGGATTTTACCTCCTTCCCCTAACAGTTCTTTTTTCAGTGTGTGTGAAACTACTATGAATTTAGTATCTTTGTAATTTCAAGTCTTTCACCACATCTGGATGAAACCGTGCACTAGATTCACAGGTCATTAAGGAAGAACAACCAGATCAACTTTCTTTCTCACGGCAGAGAAATGATCCAAGTCTGGCACCAGTGCTGGATACGCACGTCCACCATTTAGACGAATGACTGACTAAGGGGAGATTATTTATTTAATGTACGCCAGGCAGCCTAATCCTATCTTTTTGTGCTTTGGTGGCTGCTTCTGAATTGCATCCACTTAGGAAGCTTAAAAGAGTGCCTTCCTCTAAGCATCAGCATCTAATACATTAGAAATCACTCTATTTTCCAATAAATAGAAACAGGCACAGAAACAGGCACAAAAGTACTCATTCAATAAAGACTTACATTAATTCACACCGGAAAAAACATTATTTTTCTCTATTCCTGTTCCATAAAATTTAGAAAAGAAAGAAACCCTTTTAACTGCTTTCTAAGAATCCTAAAAAAAAAACTCCAGAAAAATAAATGTTCTTTATTTTGCATTATTCTGAAAGACAGTAAACCACACCTCAGAGAGGGTTCATGTACCCTTTTCAGTATCATAATTCCTTTTTGTTGAGAGAACAGAAAATACTTCTGTGAAGAACTACTATGATTTTAAACTATTCTAAGAAGCAGACCATTAATTACCTGTCAGTATCACCATACACAACGTGAGCACCCCATTTTTTGGTATCATTCACCAGTTTTATAGCACGCTCCAACGTTTCTCTGGCTTTGTGGACAATGCTATCCCCAAGCTGCAATGTGAAAGAGAAATTGAAATTCTATGGTCTAATCTGGCTTGATCTGTTTATAAAAACTACTATATTGAGACAATGTATTATATTTCATGGTTTAAAAGAATATAATAAATTAAAAATAGAAATAGAAAGCTTGCTTACATCACACCACAGTAGCAGGAATTAAAGGAAGAATGGTGAAATTATTACAAAAGAATTAAAATAAAATCTGGTTTAAACTTTAGACACATGAAAAGTGTAAGGAGCAAGAGAAGATTGCTTAGGGTTGTTTTATTCAGTTGGTGGATTCTGATGATTTCTCCTTTTGTAACAAGTATGAAACAGCTACAATGTTCTATTTCCACCATTAGAATTGTAATCCAATCTACTTTTGGAGAGATTTCTATAAAAATGCCAAATTCGTTTTTTTTTTTTTTTTTTATGGGAAAAGGAAAAATAAGACTTTTTTTAAAAAAAAAGGTTAATAAAACCCAAAGTTGCTGATTTTCAGCTCTACAAATAAAGAACTGCTTTCATGATGGTACTTTGATTAAATATGTTTCAAATAATAGTACTGCGTTATCTGACTATATTGTAAAAATAGTGTCTTTCTCAGTTTTTCTGTATTTTCATCTGCAACCCTTACCTCAATGCATGGCATTCTTCCAGAAAAATTAGCAGCAGTATAACCATACGTAAAATTAGCTATATATTTAAGACCCAACTGACGAGCTTCAAGCATTCGAGTTATAGCCTTGTCGTGCTTGTAAGCCTTCATGGACTGTTTCACCATTATCCTAGTCTTCAGGATTTCTTCTAGCATTCTTGGCAGCACACCCTTTCTTACCGAAGGCTGCCATAAAGGGAACAAAGAGAAAATTATGTTAAAACCCCAACCCAAACAGTTAGCAAAACCTACAACTGTTAGATAATCACTGATAAGAAGACAAATAAATTAGCAAGATGCCCCAGGCACCAACGGCTTGGCTCTTTGTGCAAATATTACAAGTAACCTAGAACGCAGGCAGAACTCCTCAGGGCAGGGTTAATGGCTTTCTGTTGTTTTCACCAGCTCTGCTAATGCAATGTTTTGATAACCTTATTAACTAAAATGGTACTTCAATAGTTAACTCGCTCTGTTAATTCTGGAAGTGTTAGAAGGTGAAGGAACATTATCTTTTAAAAATTCTGCAAGCATTCTTTACCTGAACTTTTGTTTTACATTAAATATATGTGTGCTGACGACTGGCTAATTATTTGTACGTGCTCCAGGCCATATTTATTAATTCATTATAAGCCAGCCAGCAGTACACACAGCATAAAATGAGAACAATAAAAAGCAAGTCAGGGAGTTTCATCTCCCAAACCATGACTCTTTGTCTAGGAAGGCATTCTGCTTTTTAGGCAGGAGAAGAATGAAGTGTTACATGCAGATAATTACTGTTTGATCCCCAAACTGCACAAGTAAAATATAGTTTAATTATAGATGAAATAAGCCTTCGGTATAAATGAAGGCATAAAGATGACATTTTATTTTCGGAACCGCCAGAAGTTCAGCACTCTGACAAATATCAACAAACACTGGGAAATGAGACTGAGCCTCCCCCCCTCTTCCGTCTGCTCTTAATGCAGCAAAATATAAACTGCAGCATCAATTTGATCTTAAGCTAGTCAACCAAGAGGCAGTGAAAACGCCTGTCACAGAGCACTAACACCATTACCTTGACAAAAGCCACTCCGCTGGGTGACACTGTGATATCATGCCTAATCTGGTAAAGCAAATCAGGAGGTACTCTCAGAGATGTGCAGCCAAATTTGAATGCATCGTATCTAATAAAGAGAAAAATTACATACAAAGATGATTCATTCATTTACAGCTCAATGAAGCAAAAGCAGCAACTCGCATTAAAATGCTGACAGTGCCAGCCAGGACAGAATCACAATTATATAAAAACAAACATACCGCCATTTAAAATTCTTTAGCTACGTACAAAGCACTCCAGAGTAAAGCAGTAATGCATGGCTAACTTCCACGGAGCGTAATTTACCTACCCTTTGTTAATGCACTACTTCCAAACGCTGAGTTAGTGGAAGCATATCCCTGTACTGCAATCTTGTGTGGAAACTGAGCATGGCTACCAAGCAACACGCTGCGTCTGTTTTCTACCTACTGGTTCTGAATTTCAAATCAGAAACTTGAAATTCTGCTGGTGACACCTAGCAGTCACTGCACACATCTTCCCATTCTTCCAAGTACTGTTTTATAAAGGTAATTACAATGAGCAGTGAGATTTTTTTCCCCCAATTAACAGAACTAGTGTTAATATGTAGTATGAGGCACTACATAGAAGACCTAATAGTATTTTTTCATTTGGCATAGCTAAGGCAAGAGTGCACTACAACTGTTAAAAGAGGACAACAATTTATGAACATGCAGTGGAAAAACAATAGTCCGGTTTTGAAAACAGATAATGGATTTGTGCAGTGTTTCCATTTATTTTGAAGCTGCACTAAAAACTAGCATCGCCACAGTAATGGAACATGTGTAAATGCAAGCACACACACACGGGTGGATTGCTATTATTATTATATGCATGCACACACGCACATGGAAGACCTTTATCATCTCGTATTTTATAACAGAAAATGGGGCTATTCATACATATCCATAATTTCCAACAACACCCAAGGGTTCTCAGCATCTTACAAAAGATGCTGAAGTCTCTACTGACCGAAGGTTTGTACGAAAAGAAGAGTAACTTACTTTCCTAAGTTTTCAACAGGTCCCAGACAGGTTGAAAAACAGTAGTTGTATGCTATCACAATGGAAGGATATAATGACTGGAAGTCTAACACAAGAACAGCATTGCTGTAGAAGCGGGACTCAGGCTCCATTATTAAGGGAACACACTGAGGGGCTTTCATTTGAGCTCGTTGCTGGATACTGGGCGTCACAGGAATATAATTCATTGGCTTTGCAACACGCAGCATCATAGATTCCACACGATACTGTAAAAAAGATTGGGTACAGTCATTACAATCTCAAAAACAGAATAAATATGGATGTGTTAAAGTTATATAAATATGCACTTAGATTTCCTGAGTTTAAAACACAGCTAGTTTTCAAAAATAAACAACTATACTTTTCTTTTTAATGCATATTTTCTATCATATTTAATGGATCTTCTCTTTTTTCCTCATCGTTTAGCCCTAACCATTACAAATGGAGCACTTCTTATACCTATGCAAAGAGAGCATCTAGCTCACAGTAAAAATGAAAAATATTACAACAATATCATACGGCCATGTTACAGTCAGTGAATGAGCACTTGCTGATCCGTATTTTAGTCAGACTTCCAGAACATTGGAATGAACAAGATATAACATGCAGCTGACTTACTTAACCATTTGCCATAGGAATTTTCACAGAAATTTTATATAAACAGTCAAGAAAACAGAGAAATGGCATGCAAGTTCTCTCCATTAGTAATTGTACATCCAAGTTATTGGTTTTGCAAGGTAACTACAAGATACTTGGCAGCAAAAGAATCAAGGGAAGAATACGTAAGCCCATTTCAAAAGTCATTTTTTTTGCATTTAAAGCTTTGCACTGGGTATCATGCTTTCTCCTCTCACGATGCTACAAGCAGTACAGGAAGAATAAATTAACAAAAACTTTAAGTACTTTTACATTATTCAAGATATCATAAAAAAACATATGTGGAGGTTGCCACATCAGGGAGAAATACTCTCTATATGTTATTCAATTTCATGGTATGGCTTTCTAAGCACTAATAGCTAGGTACTCACTGTATCTATTTGCAATAAAAAAAATAAAACAGCTGAAAATTATGTACATGGATGGCAAAGGACTGAAAATCCTGAGTTACTAAGGAAGAATCCTACACAATCCTTTGTCAGCAACTAAATCACCATTCAAAAGCTCCCTGCCTGGTGCACTGTATATTCAATCATCGTACTGAACTGGATAGATATCATTTCTTTAACTCTTTGTGTGCTTCTACATCCAGTGATGAGCCCAGGCGTGTGATGAGACGGTCAGGGACTAGACTTGTGCAAGAACTATTTTTTTTTCCTATTTTTCAGCAAGTTCTTCAATCGTTTGACTAATAGTCCACATGTCTATGACCATCTCATGTTAGAGTTGTTTAGTCTGCTATGGAACATTCAAGATAGCTTAACAAAAGAAAACAAAAATCACCCTTAGAAAAGTCTTGTAAAACTTAACAAAAGATACTTAATTAAAAATGTTTAAAAAAATTATCAGAAAACCTTTCTTAGCACTACTCCATTTTAACATATTTTTCAGACAAGGAGAAAAGGAACATATTCCTAAGACACACTGATCATTCTTCAGTGTGAAATAAAAATTATTTGAGGTGACTGGGAGTTGTTGCAACTTGCCATTTTTGTGATCTAGAAAGTTTCAACGGTGAAAAAAAAATGCGTGCACAGAAGGAAAGAGAAAAGAACAGTCAGGATAGAAAACGCTGCATGTTTCTGTTGCTTACTCCCACTCACAGCCATTTGAGAAAATGACAGGCAGAACAGTCTTTGCAGACTGCAATCATGATAGTTTAAGCATGTCTACGTTGGCAGTCTGCCAGTCACACTCTCCCCCTCCCCAGCTGCAGTTCTCTTCCCTTACTCCAACAGGGGTACTTTGTTGATGACATGGTACAACAATTCAGGGAGCTGAACTGGCAAATACCTATCGAATACTCCTTTCTGCCCACCTCAAGCTCCCCACAATAAAAATAAAAATAAAAATGAAATAGGGCCAGCAGAGCTCTGTACCAACAAAAACCTGCACTGGGTGAAGAAATGACACAGGCAATTGCAGTCAAGGAAAGTAAGTGGCAACATTTTAAATCTGACTTTATTTGTTTTTGTTTTTTAAATTGTTAAGGAATGGCAGCCTCAGCCACTCTAGTTTTTGGCTGGCTTGAGACAATGCTGGTCTGTTTAGGACATTAGTTTTTAAGTGGTCTTTTTGTTGTCAGAATTTGGCAAAGTAATCAAATCCTGGTCGGCTAGATAAATGTCTATTAAAACAGAAAGCAGAAAGATGGTAGGAAATACAACAGAAGAGCAAATACTTGAGTGAGAATAGCAGTCTGTCGTTTCAGGTGCTGTTCAGGGCTCGTGTGAAGCCATGAAAACAGCTTAGTTAGCCTAGTCAATCAGAACCTGGACAAGATAAGTCTTCCTAATCAATGGAGACTCCTGGGGTCGCAAAGAAAGAGTAGGGTAAATCTGTCCTGCTCCCTTTTCTTCTGATGCCAGTACCAAATTAACAGAACCATGCACCTTGCATGACACATATACTTTATAAAGCCAGAGCCTTTCTTGTTCTATTGTCAGATCTCACCCAGTGGTCTCCTTCATAGGAGATGTCACTTACACTCAGAGCAGCTTTGCCTGCCATGGAAGAAAATCACCTCTCTCAGATATGCTCGATTATATTTCTTGATGTTTTAAAAAGTGTTCATTTTTAGACTCATGTAAGCATGAAAAAATCAACCCAAACGAAAATTTAGTGCTCCTAAAGTCAGTGGAGACTCACTGGAAAAATTACATTTGGGGCACTCTTAACTATTTTCAACAGCTATTTTTAATCTCTGAGAGTAACAATTCAATCCATTATTACAGCTTTTGCATTGCCTTTCTTCATGTTTCAATTTTATGTTATAGAAAACAGTCCTCTGACCTTACGAAAATGCATACAGTGACACTAAAAATATACTGAAGTACTAAAACATTTTGTAATGACTATTTTGCTTTTGAGCAGTGTAAGGAAAACTAAATCTTACCTGAGAGCCTCTTGTTAAAACATGTAAGAACTGAATGCCAAAGAGTCTTGCCATTTCACTTGTTCTGTCAATCAAATCCAGTTTTTCTAACAACCGGAGGTTCCCATGGACCCGGCTAACATAATGATCAACCATTTTCCATCTGTGAAAGTGAACACCTCGTTATAAACAAACAAGAGAGTGCTGCTCTTTCTGAGAAAAATGTATTTTTATGACAGCTTATTACGAATGAGCAAATAAAATTTTCCCTAGGACATTTTCATACCGTTCTTTCAAATGTGTC
This sequence comes from Penelope pileata, assembly GCA_013396635.1. Lineage (NCBI taxonomy): Eukaryota > Metazoa > Chordata > Aves > Galliformes > Cracidae > Penelope > Penelope pileata. The sequence goes on from WBMW01000082.1 coordinate 48,735, forward strand.
ACACAAACATACACTCGCATATTCTAAAGATACACACAGAATGTGGTATAGTAGCTTACTGCTAAGGTATGTCTCAATAACATACTATATCCTGTTTTCCTATCCCTAAAAGGATTACTAAACCAGAAACTTTAGTTTCTCTTCATCTGTTTACATGCTTGTTGTTTTTTTTCTTTCTATCTTGAGTGTACTCTTGTGGAAACAACATTCCATATTTGTTTAATGTAAATTTGTAATTTCAACACTCAACCAAGTTTCCACGTAGTCCTAAAGTATTTAAGAAATCATACATATGTTATGAAAGATATTCAAATCAGTACTCACAGTATTATGAATTGTTGACATGACACAACACCAAAACACTCCAAGGAAGAGTGAAGCCCACTGTGATATGTGTCATATACAGATATTTTTAAGCAGCTATAGCTACTGTCTGAACATCTCGTACACTGCTCTGTACTATTCTTAAGCCTAGCTTGGATGGCATGCACTGTGAAGCGAAACAGAAACCTGACAGTTCATTACAAATCCTTCTGATGAATACTACATACAAAATAAAGACCTTAAGGAACTTCAAAACAGTAGATCTATCCAGATATGCTGGAACTGTAACTTCAAATCGCTTTGCTATTTTAAATAGAAAAACAAAGACATGATATTGAGGGTGTAACTATACAATAGAATACATCAGAACAGTGGAGTAAACAAGCTCATGTTGCTCTAGTAGACTGTTCTAGTAGCTCAGCTAAATTGTCTATTTCTCTCTATGTTGACTTTAGCTTGTATACACCCAATTGTAAGAATCTGGCCTTAAAAAGGACAAAAAATCTCGTAAGAATGGATTACCTGTAGACATCTGCCTTGTTATCAAACCAATCAGACAGAACTCGGAAAGTAAATAAAGGAAAACGTTGATGAAGAACATGAAAGCCCACATTTTCAAAGGTGTAATTCATTAGATTCACCTAGAAAAATGCAGAGGATGTGTTAACATGCACAAAACTCTTTCACAGCCAAATGAATCCATACTTCCAAAAAAAGATAACAACTAATTTATTGCCTTTTTACTTGTATTCTTTGTCACCAAAGTGTAAATATTTATATTTAGAAGTCCCTAACTATTTACAAGTCGTGAAAGAAAATTGAAAAGACCACATAGAATTACATAGATCACAAGGACCAGGTCTGAGTTTGATCAGAACAAAGTCTTTTAAGACTGAATCAGCTGAATGTTGAATGTAAGATCATGAACAGCAGAACAATAAGTCTGAGAACTCAAAATAAGTTCAAGTATTTAATTTAGTACAAGCACCACACTAGCTGACTTCTTAAAATAGGTAAGTTGGTTTCAGTATTTTCTGTGTTAGGGATATGCAAAATCTATTCTCAGAGCAGCAGACAGATCTATTTGAAAAGGTGTACAAGAAAAAATAAAAAGGTACATAAGTTACATAATTTTTCAACAGTTTACAATTCAAAAAAATATAAATGTAACACATTAACCTGTTTCTAAACATTACCTCATTTCTCATCATTCTCCAAATGTTTAAGATAATCCGCCCCACAATATTTATTTCACTCATTGTATCCGATCCATATTCATCCAGCTCAGCTGCAAATCTGTTCTCTTTATTATCATCTAAAGGCATTAAAAGAGAATACATTTAGACAAGTTACAGTAGTCAACATCAGATCAAGTTATTCCTCTGCTCATTTGAGCTGTTGAGAAAAATAATATTAATTATACAAGATTATCTATTTACCAGCCTCCCAACAAAATTGCTAAACAGAGTTCCTCCAAGTGTTTCTGCTCTTGCACATCCCTCTGAAGATATCTCTTTCTTTGGTTTCATTGAAATGGTGCCCATGGCGATCTGCTCTCCATAGTGAATATACTGGCTAAGCGATGCTGAATGTTACTTGAGAGCTAGCTGCATGCACATCAATGCACAACACACACAAGAAAAGTGATCTCTGCCCTAAAGAATTTCTAACCCAAGGTTTTACTTCTAATAATTTTACACAATTGGAACCAAGTCATGGGAGAGAAAACTCAGCACTTTCTATTCTGTGCAAGCAAAAACATCACAGGGGGAGAAGGAACACGTAAGTTCTGGATAGCACAGATGGAGAGAGAAGGAAATAGGAAGGAACAAATGCAGAGGCACAAGTAGCAATCTGACTTTCTGTAACACAGTGGTGATTACTCTACAGGAAAGATAACCTTTTTTGCCATCTTTTTTTTAATATGCTGAAACGTTACAACACAGGAGAAGACAGTCTCCTTGGTATACGTTCCTTGAAACTGTCTTTCTTTCAGTAAATCTGAGGCTACAGCTTTGGCATTCTTTCCTGAGTTTACAAAGACGTTTTTTAAAACACACAATACAGTTAAACATTCAATATGAAGACATACTGTATTATTAGATATATTTATCAAGGTGCTTTTAGGGCCATCTGTGCAAACCTCCTGTCTTGTTCCTTCTCACTTCAAGTTTAAAGGAAGAAGAAAACATTTACTGTTGGTTGTGTATTTCATCAGATAGGTCTGTACAGTATCCACTTAACAAAGAACATTTTAAAGAGAGCATACAGAAGCACAGATACACAATGCCATGCAATAATGAACAGGACTAAGCAACTAGTTCCTCAGAGTCATGAAGCTTTCTCACTCTTGAAGACTAACTAAAATTCCCTGAAATTCTGCAGACCTGCCATGAAATGGCATAATAAAAAAAGAACTATGTTGAGCTTTCACATGTGTATCAAAATACGGTTAAGAAAACCTGTTTATCATTGACAACCTTTAAAAGATCTTTCATATGCTTCATCAAAATGCATACCATCTTTTTAACCTTCTTATTGTTCCATATATTTAAGGAGGAAAATCAGCAATTTCTCTCTTCGTACTTGGATGGAAAAAAAAACATAAAAAAGCAGCAATAATTTTTCCTTTGCTGTTCTTCATTTCCATATGATGGATGCCCAGCAAAAGTGAGGAACTTTCATTTTCCCCTCTTTTCTTAATTTTTAAACTGGAGGCAGAAATCACCAGTTTTTTTCAAGACTGCCTACTTTCTCCACTGTCAACCTGGTTCTCCTCTTCTGACTTGTTCAGGACATTCCCTATGTTTCTCAAGTTCACGTCTTGCTGGTAAAGACAGGTGACTAAGGATGCTGAGGTCACAACGGGGGTGCAGAATGTATCACCAGACCCATCTGAGCCTCTCTGGAAATAAAGTATTGAGAAAGACCTGGACATTCTTCCTTACCTTTCAAGCGTAAGAGATGAAATAAAAAGGAATCTCTCATCCTCTGTTTCCCTCTCCCTACGTCTGAATTGTGGTGCAAAGGAGGAAATGGGAGTGCACAGTGCACACAAAAAAAATGCCACTACGTACAGGCACAGTACTCACTTCTCCTGTGGTGTGTCCTAATGACTTACGTACAGTTCGCCTGTAAATGGCAGAGGCAGAACCAGACTCAGCCAACAAAGCAAAACCAGAGAGAAGTCCAGCTTTCTTTTGTTAAGTTGAAATCACAGGAAAGGGAAGGAAAAGTACCTTCCATCTGTATTTCAAAAGGAGGAAAGAGGACCATGCTGCTTGAAGGAGTACGTCCTGTTCTGAAAACACAGCATGTGAAGAAGGGAGGGAAATATGAAGCAGAGGGGTTGGAAAAGCAAGAGGAACACACATGGTAAAAACTACAGAGAAGGAGGCCACAAAGCAACAGAGAACACAACCTTTGTGTATTTATGGTTATGCATGCAAGCCCACACTTATGGCACGACATTTTTGGGAGGAGCTCAGTGCGAACATTTCCTTCTCTTTCTCCTGTGGTTCAATGAAAAAAGATTAATTACTTACCTTAAAATAACACTAATTCTTAGAAATGTTTTAAGTGTTATGTATTCCACTTCTGGGGGTACATCTAACACTTGGCACAAGAACTCACGTACTACGAATACGAGTGCTGTGAAGACCATGCCTATATCCTGCACGCTGTCTTGAACTGTACGTCCAAAGATATTAAGAGCTTCAACCCCTATTCCTTTACTAGAACTGAACTCAAGTCATGTAGGACTCCATAGCTGCAGGGAAGAAAGCCTGACTCTGAAATACAGAGACATCACCAAGAGTTCCCAGAAAGGTAACGTTTCTTCCTTGAGGAACTCTTCCTGTGTGTTCCACCTCTAGTAACTTTAACAACATCTTGTTATGAAGGTGTGTACTAAAGAGAGCTCTGTTAATTTAACTGTTGATTCTGCAACCACTAAAGTGCAGGCACAGCTGTCCCGCAAGACAAGAGCTGTGATCCAGTCTCTTGACAAGAGTGGAGACACATTAGTTACCAAACAAGTCACCAACCTGAACTGAAGAACTGAAGATATAGCTGAGTCATACTTCCACAGTAGAGCAGTAAGCCCTTGTGATCTTTGGAAGTTTAGGAAACCCTTGAGTGCAACACTTAATGTTAGTCTTACCAAAGAGATTGCTAATCTAGAAGTGTAAGGGGTCAAAAGGTTTGCTGAACATCCTTCAATACATCTTAACATTATATCCAAAGGCACTATTAATGCAATCACTGTATCACCTCAATTGGAGCCATCAAAGAAATTCAATAATAAGGTTTGTGCAATTAGCTGTTATTCCTGCAGACAAATTTGAGATTGTTGTGCTGAAGAGGGAAACTCCTGACCTTGGATGACCAATTCACACTTAAACTGTTCTGTGCTTCTCTTTTATATGTTAAGCATTTGAAAGCCCAGCTGCAAACAACTTTCAACTGGAGATGTAAATTTATTCCTGTATTTTCTTGTGCCTGGGTTATTGAGAGTATCCAAAGATTCTGAAGGTATAAAAGGAGCGCACAAATACTCAAACTTTAAGGAAGAAGTGAGTGAAAGTTTTTAAATGGAACAATGAGAGGCAAGCACTTCTTATTTCATAGCTATTTAGTTTCTTTGACAAGAGCCCTGTCAAAAGCAGCTTTTATTGTTGTTTTTGATTTTTAAAATCTTATCTCCCTCATCCACATCTTTTTCACAATTGCAAAGAGCTACAACAAATTTTTAGTCAGTTTTTCACTTCGTAAAGCTACTGACTGTACTCGGGGGCAATACATTTATTCAGCTGTTCGCTAATTGTGCTCTTCAGAATGACAGTTTCTATTAACTGGCCAAGTGTAGACACAAAGATAACACTCTCCTAGATAACTTTTTTTTTTCCTTGAGAACCTGAGAAAAAACAAATGGATCTTCTGAATGCTAGAGGAAGGCATCAGCAGGTGAGACAGTAAAATTCCCCCAATGGTACATGAATGGCTTTTTAAAGCAAAGGTTTTATTACAGACCACGACAAATGCTCTTCAGGAGCATCTTTAATGTCATTGTACTCTAGTTAGAGAAACTGCGTTTGATGATTACAGCAGTTACCCTGCATGACACATAGTATGACTGAAGCCAAGGAGGAGTAAGAGAAAGTTTAGAAGCAGGAGCATCACCAGGAACTGAAATTATTTCTGCGATGGAATTGCAAATAGAACTAACTAAAAAATATACAATGCACAGAAAAAGAGATCGGTTTTCAGTCATGTTCTGAGGAGAAGTTCCATCACCTTTGCACTCTAGGCTCTCTACTTTGGGACACAGCAGAACATGCAAAATGGGGTCCTGGCAAGAAAACACACACAACTATTCAAAGTGAGTTTAGGTTCACACTACAGGACATACCCAGAAGTGGAATACATAAGACATTTCAAGATTCAGAAAACACTGAAAACCTGTATCTCACTGGTATTTTTTTATTTATTTGTGATTATACCTATAACACAACAGCAACAACAAAAAAGAGGTCCATATGAAAAATTACTCTGCATTTTTTATTTATAGATTTCAACTCTTTTCTGCTGTAACTGAACTGAAACCCTGTATAGTAACTTACCTGGCACACGAGAAATCATCTGGCATAAATCAACATTTAATGCAGCAGCCCTCTGTAAGAGATAACCCCAGGAATGCATCTGGACTTCATAGCCTAACAAAATGTCTGGGTCATATCTAGAGAGGGAGGGAAAAAGGAAAATGAGCTTCAAATTATTTAAGAAAATATTATCCATGAGCAGAGTATAAACAGGATTTCATTCTAATCATGGTCAAAAAAGGATTTTTAGAACATTAAACTGAAAAAAAAATTTGAAGGAGTATTTTCATCAGGAAAGCAATTTTTTTTTAATACATATATATGTTATTTTAGCCTTTACAAACAAAGAAGAAGATCTATATCTATCCGAGGTTTAGATATGCTGTATCACGTGACTGCGACCTGACTACCTGCAGAAGACAGATGCACAATCAAACACAGCCCGTTCCTCAACATTTGCTGTACTATTTTTCTTTATGAAATAGAACAGAATTTGCTACTCAGATGTTTTGCAAATAACCAGTGTGTCCTGCATACTGCAGTGTGATTTATAATAATAAAAGGACACTTCTGGTCCTAAGTGATGACTCGTTATTGGGAAGTTACAAATGACAGCCGAATGAGCTGTCAAAACTGCAACACAGAGAAAAGCAACCTTACGTGCCAGATCTACTCAAATACCTCTTACTTTAAGATAATCATTTTATTTCTATAAGATACACAAGAAAAACTGATTTTATGCTGTACCTCATGCCAGGTGGAAAATTTGACTGGCTCAGGTACGAGAGAAAGACAGAGTTAATTTCTGATGCGGTCACTGCCCAGCTTTCAATTCAGGTCTCAGAGAAGATTTGCCTAGACAGGAGGACAAGCAAGGTGGTTTCAAAGTCAAAGTGCAGGTAGGAGTTGGCTCAGTGGAGCACATATCACCTACCTTTACAACAGGCACAATTAAAAATGGAAGTCATGATTTGAGCAGCTGGTCACTTGTAGAAGAGCTTAAGAATTATTTTCTTGGGTTGGGCAGAGAAAGACTGGCCAAATTGATTTGTTATTTTTATAGCAGAAAAAAGAAAGGAAGCTTCACTGGGAAGGATAGTTGCTTCTTTCAATGCAGCTCAGCCACGAGGTTTTGAGTCCCAGCACATCACAAAAAGGTGTTCCTTATTTAAAATGAAGGGAAACCTTCCAGAAGCAGTCGTTTACATTCATATTTGAAAACTGGTTTCACACTGTTCAGATGGAAACTACTTATAGATTTTAGGCAGGGCGAGGAGTTATGCAGACAGGTTCTACGACAGATGCATACTTGAATGGGAAACTTGGGAAGAATTGCTTATGTGATACAGAAAACAGTATTCATTATGCCACGGGTGGCTCGTTCTTTTCCACTAGTTCTGTACAGAAACCAGCATACTCTTAGTAAGCAGCAAGTCACTGTAACTACAGTGGCAGCTGCCACCTGTGATGAAGGCAGGCTGCTTTGCGTTTTTCCTTGCATAAGTAGTGCATTACCTCCCTCACTTCCTACGTCCAAATTTTAGTGGGCTATTAGGGTTATTATTACTGCAAATACACCTGCTTGTATTGCAACCGAATACAACAATCACTTCTTGTGTTAATTTATTATTCGCTTGTATGCTCATGAATAAAACAACCTCTGTAAATCACATGCCTGTAATCTCAAGAATTGTTTCCAAGACAAGACATAAAAACACTTCAGGACATGTTTTCAGATACATGAATTTTCTTACATGGATAAACTGCTGGATCTAACTTCAAAAAACACATATTTTATAATAATTTTATTGTCAGTTCACAGTTAAGCTGCAAAATTTATCACTGAAACGATTAAAAAATGAGCATGCTAGATTTGAACACAATCTTTCATCTACAGGCCACGTAGGGATTGCCTGCAATGGCACATTACTGAGTCACAGGATATCACTTTGCAGTGCATTACCTACTTTGCTTTTCTTCCAAGCTATACATTGCACATGTACGAAGGGAAGGGTCTCATTTCAACTAATTTAGGCATCTTGAGTTTTCTAAACTGGTCTCTTTATTGTCAATGAAGATAAAAAAAAAGTCCCTTTGGGTAAACTATTCCTTGTATCTTAGCCACCTCTCACAGAATGAGATCTGGTTCCTTCCATTTTAGCATACACGGTGAGGAAGGTGGTAGCTACTTAGACAATGACAGTGAAATGGAGATGTCTAAGTTCCAGTCAGATGACTCTCATATAAAGTTATCTACAGGGAAAATCAAGGCAAAGTAAATTCAGACTGTAGTGTAAATTTCCTGTAACCACAATCCCTTAGTCTCATTTTCCTATATTTAAAATGAGGATCCAAGTGGCATCCTTCTGAAAGCATGAAAAATGATAAGCACACAACCAGCAACTGAGTTGCTCAGATCCTCAGTAACAGCTGCATGTACACGTATTTTTTATGTACATCTGTACAGATTCAGAATGCATACGCACAAAGGACTATGATTAGTATTAACAAACTCGTGGATGCTTCAGTATTTCCAATCTTAGCTGCTTAACTTCACGATCAAAATAATCAGTTTTGTTTAAGCGTACCTCTGAATTATCTTTGAAAGAAAAAAAAAACAACAAAATAAAATCACGTTCAAGTAGAATCCCTTTCTTCTGAAAAACACTGACCCCAAACTTTTGCACTAGAGCAGTCAGGTCTACCTAATGCAACAGGTTTAACGGACCTAATGTATTTCTTGCACCTGACATGAGGCACTGCTGTTCCCTGCTCATTTCCTTGCTGATCAACTCTGTTTCAATTTATGCAGCTGAAGTGCCCTCTCCTGCAGCCCAATCCCATGTATCAGCTGTACCAATGGGCCACTGTGTCATTTGCTGAGAGCTCCTGTGGTATTCTCTTTGCTATTAGAGACAAAGAGGTGCCTGGAGCTAAAAGATGACATTATTTCAAATGGAAAAAATAACAGGTAAGCCCAAGGTTTTGCTATTATGAAGAGAGCCCAACCACAGTCTGTTTGTGTATCTCTTTCTTTCTCCCTACTTCATGTGATACCATAAAGAAGACAGCCTGTGAGCTAAGCAGAGGACAAGTTTTATGTTTTAAATCCTCCCTTCTCACAAATTCTTACAGTACACTATCCAGTTGGTCTTCATCATCAGTTTAAACTCTCTTATTAAAAGAAATTGCAACAAGATCAGCTTTTACACCTGCAAGAACCTACTAAGCTGTAGCACTGATTTTTGAAAGCTGTTGGCTAGGACTAACATGACAGGAACAAGAGGTAAGCCTGCCAACATAGTGCTCTTTTGTTAAAAGGATGGGCACTGATACTGCTTTGCATGCTGTTGCCAGCCTCTCTGCAAAGATGAAAAGCAGCATTTATACTGGCAGGATTTAAACACGACAGCATTAGCATTCAACTCATACATGCTGCAGAGAGAAGAAATAAGATTATTTCCCTTTCTAGCTAAGTCATATGTGCTGTTATGCCACCTCTCCCACTTTCTCATCTGATAATTTCATGAATGAATACTAAAGCTCCCAATTATGCCTTCCTTTCTATTATGAGTCTGCTTTTCCTGACTGCTATTTTTCTTCCAGCTAAAATTGAGAGAAACGGGGAAAAAAAAATCAGGCCAGACCTACAATACAGAGAAAAGCAGAACAACTGGTGACTCAAACACACAACCAAAATCTCTGAAAACATTTTTCCGGTTTGCTTTGGACAATAAAAATCCATGCAATTGATAAAGGACATTAAGCAGAGATGTCTACGGGAATATTCCACAGAAGATGGTACTAGCCTGGGAAAAGAAGGTTAGATTAACACATCTCTATTTCACACAGGAAATGCTGCTAGAGCATTTACAGATGAACAAATACAATGCATTGTAATTAATGCAAAATTTTCATTAGCACGTTTTATAAGATAAATATTATACAAAACATTTAATCATTAAGTATTAACAGCTAATTAAATCACAGATGATTTATTCCATTACCTTTAAGAAAGTCTCACATCTTTATCCTTTATTATGCTTGTACCAAAAACTACTCCCATGGGAACGAACTGCAGTGTGTAGCTAGTGAGTGTCAAATATCAGTGGATCTATTACCTTTTTTTCAAGCCTATTCTGTTTCCAAAGCCTCTGTGTGTCACAGAGATGGGGACTGCGCATTCCCACATAAAATCCCCAAATACTGCTCTTATTGCACTTGCAGGACCAGCCCTTTTCTGCTATCCGGTGGTGTTTGGCACTTACAGAAGAGAGACACAATTTGTATTAAAACTGAAAGAGAGGCCCAGACGTTTAATTTCTCTTTCATGGGAATCCACTGCTCCATCAAGCTTGGCTATCTCTAGTTTTCCTGCCCTTTTTTTTTTCTTTTAAACATCTCCAAGACAAATATTCCTGTAGCATTCCCTTCCCCCTGTTCCTTCAACAGCCAGCTTTTCTGTGTTCTGTACTGACTGGTTTATGGAGCTACATGAATGCATTTACCCATTTTTCTGCCTTTCGGTTCAGAAAGAGAGGCGATTTTGTTTTACTTCTTTGCAGGCAGGTACATTCTTCCGGTTTTTCTCCAACTCACTGCAGCTGACACCTTCTGATAAAGAGAAGGGCTATTCAGGAAGACTGTTCGGGAAGACTGTTCAGGTAGCATCACTGAAACCTTTAGCACAGCAGTATTGATACAGGCTCCGTATGAAGACGGAAAATGTATTTCTGCTACAGCAATTCCAAAGAGCTTACAGCTCCTGCATTCAGCTCTCTAAGCTTGCAGATCATCCTCACTCGCTGTACAGGATGGGAAGGAGATTGTTTTTCAGCTGTTTTATGCTAGTTTTGAGCTCAAGTCCTACTTTCTTGTTTACAGCCAGAGGACGGCTTACCAAAGAAACGAAAACTGGATCTATGTAGGTGAAGCTTCCTCTCAAACTCAAAGACAGCTACCAGAGTACCAAAAACCACTTTAATTGTGCTTTTCTTTGTTGCAGATTCATGTTGTTTACTCTTCCCTGCCTCCTCCAAACTCACCTCAACAGCTCTTCATTTCCAACTGTTCCCTGTCTCTTAAGCATCAAAACAACTCAGTATTTCAATGCCTTTTAGAATTAGAGAATTCTCAAATTTTCTTTACAATAGTGTGCTTTCTTTCAGTTGTTTCTACATAGATTTTGGTACCCACACTTGTAAGTATTCTCATTTCACAGCTGAATCATGTTCAGTAATAATCTAGAAATAAAGGTACTTATAGCCCTCAACATTTGGACAAATCTGGAAGTTTTCAGCATAGATGAAATTGCAGACTGTGATTCCAGATGAGAAACGATCAACTTTTCTTCTGTTCTACAGACCTCAAGATGAATTATTTTCATTTGCCAACTGCCCCAAATTAATCAGAGATAACATCTATTCATTTCACAGAAGAATCATTAACCTGGTATTTACTTTATCTAGGTATTTCCTTTGTCTTGTTGGAAAAATGCTTATCTTGCTGTACTAATTCAGATCTGGCGAACGCTTTCACAGTGGAAGCGTAACTTAATCCAACTTCAGCTAATCAATTCCACTGAACTTTCTGGAGCAATATTCATCTTCAGGTGACACAGAAAACACTAACTATGCTATAAAAAGATTTTGGAGACACTCTTCATTGACAAATGGCTAGTGGTACAGCCCAGGAATAAAAACATCTCAAGCATTAAAACCTCACTGATCTATCACTCTACTTTATTTCAACATCTCTGTCCCTCAATATCAACCAACATATTGTAAAGACTGAGTAGATACTCTGTTGTCATTTGTTCAAAGACAAAAAACAAATACTTATAGATTTCTGATGGAAAAAAGAGTCTGCTGAGCACTCTGATCTGCTGAGAAGTGGCAAAGTGTTTATTTGCTAAGTCACATAAAGTGATACATTTCCCAGAATCTCCTTCTCCTCTCATCTGGGGCTGAAACAGTGGTCAAGAACTCTCTAACATGCTCAATCAGAATTTACACCTATTGAAAAAAGGGACAGAATCAAACACTTTTTATATTTCATAATCAGAACAGGAAAAAAAAAAAAAAAAAAAGCACAGGCCTCAACAGAGAAATGAAAGATTGGAATTTGAAACAAACGAGTATGTTCCACAGCGTCACATACATTAAACAAGAGCAAGAATTAGGCCAACTGATAAGGTAAGGACTAAAACAAGAACAAGAATTCTTCAACTGGAGTGCATAAGACAACTCCTCCCACAGACAATGTACTCTCTGTTCAGCATACCAGCAAGCTGATAGGGTCTGTCTCTGGTTTTGACAATCAAGAATGAACAGGCATTCTGTCATTCACTCCAGTCTGATGCATCCAGGAGCCCCAAGTGCTAATGCTTTCTGAACATGGCCTGTTTCCCTTCTTTGATCTATGTGACCTGCTATTAAGTGGATCTACCAGAATAATTAGAGTACTGCTCTATGCTGGAAAAGACAACTTCAGAACAGCAACAGAAGGTTATTTTAGAAATAATTCCTGATGCTGAAAATTTTCATTAAAGCTGTTTGCTTGCTCATTTGCCACTGAAGAAGGCTTTTGCAGTCCACTGCTTTTTAGTCAGGAAGCTCTACAAAACTTTTTCCTTCAGTTAAAGCTACTCTGAGCCTAAACTGTTATCTTGTGCTTAAGAAATACAAAACATTTACTCCAGCAAATTTCTGTGTTCTCTTTGGCTTACGCTACAGAAAATAAGAGGGTAAAAGAGCTTCAATCTGTAGATGCAGTCCGAGTTTTATAAACACATTTGTAGAAATTCAGTAGAAGTCTGATTCTTCAGTTCATGTTGTGTAGAGAGAGGAGGGAAGTAGACTAAGAAGCATTATGGAAGATAGCAGTCTCCCTCTCCCTAAATAGATCAATCTTCTATATTCTGGGAATACAAGTTAACTAAATCAATCTTTGAAGATAAAGTCGTTGAGCCAAAAAGGCATGCTAGCACAGTGTGGAAAGAGAGCATCTCTTAAGAGGAGATTTGTCAGTCAGCAACCTGGTAAATTCCATCTTGGAGTACTGCAAAAATCCAGCAATGTCTTCAATATGTACATCTGTAGATTTTTGTTCTTCAGTGATAAAGTGATATCCTAACTGCTGAATTCTCTCTCCCATACTCACTCTGTAAACTTCCCCAAAATTGATGGAGGATTTTTAATTTATTGGCAGCTTCTCATTCTCAATATTTTTCTTAAGTTTGATGGAGCACTAGATTTCCAAGAAAGAGAAAAATAAAATTATTTTCCTTACCTGAATTTTGTCTTCTCTGAACAAGGATCTGCTGCTCTGTCAGGACCCACCCTGTGTTGGTTGCATTCAGCAACTCTTTTTGTATTCTGGCTTCACGGGGTTGGTCAATGTCTTTCTCATCAGAAGTTTTCTGGTTGGAGAGAGAAAGAATTGCAAATGTACTCTGCCTAGTACACATGTTTTTCTTGAGCCTGTATTCCAGCAGGATGACTCATAGTTTAAATCTGTTTATTTTTCCTTGTCATTTTACGGCTTTGCACCTCTGTCAGTAGAAGAGATGCCTGCAGTTCTACCTGCTCACAAGCTGAGGGCTACAAAACAGGCCTCCCAGTCTTGGTGAAGATGAGAAAAACTAGCGGTTTTTCAAGTCTGATGGAGCAGGGGATTTCCATTCAGAGAAGACAAAACTAATGAAGGAAACTGATTTTCAATTACTGGTTACCGTAATTTGTCCACAGCAGTTTCAGCATCATCTAGGTTTTTTCTGCCTTGCCTCAGGAGCCCCTACAAAAAATCTTCCTGCCTAAGGTGCTTCTATAGCTCTTAGCACTATTAGTATCTACTATTTTGAGAGTTTGAGAGAGAGATGTGTAATGAATGCTGGGATTAACACAGGAAAGGTTGTTTGTAAAGAAGATTACCGATATGGCTGATCAGTTTCAAGACTGTAATTCAGCTGCTTAAGAGGATCTGAATGTGCTTGCTGTCAGAGAAAAGGAAAAGCAGAGAAAGTATTTTTATTCAAAAGACCACCATGCTTGTCCACTCTAGAAATAAGCCTTTGAGGGAAACAACAACAACAACAAAAATCAGTATTTGAGAGACTGGCAAGGGCTGAAGGAACTAAATCTGCTGTACCAAGCCTGAAAAATAAAAGCAGAACGTACAGATATGCTACCTTTTTACAATATTCACTACTTCCTGGAAAAGAGTTCTTTCATCAGTAGCGTAACTGACTTCTAGTCCTGTAATTCCAGATCTTGTGAGCAAGGGTGCTTGGTCTCTGCTCCCTAGAAAATAAGTAAAACAAACCATTACATTTTAGAAGGAATTCCATCACTTCAGTCAACAATATTGCTACAGAATAAAATTTCAAAAAAAATCACTAAATTAATTAGAGAAATTATCACTACAATGATAATCTCATATAAATTCTCACATATAACTGAATTTGATTCAAAAGAAAAAAGTCACCATTTTACATATGCAAGAGCAGGAAATCCTGCAGGAGTATATGACAGCTCACGCAATGTTTTCAAGGAAACTATTTATTTTAATTGCTAACTTAGAGTAGTAGCATTTTGCAAAATGCTTCAAAGAATGAAAATGCTACGTAATAGTATAGCTTTGGGTTTTGAACTTCTTACAAGTACACTTCTTAAAGCTCCTGCTAATTCACTAACAGAAATGAAAAAACACCAGCAACTCTGCTCACAGTGCAAATTAAAAGACTCTACATTGGTAACGTGTGTCGGACAGCTAAGTTCATATGCACACAAGAACTGATGAAGAACAATATGCAACATACACAGTCTTTTCAATTTCTCTATACAACAGATTGTAGTACCTGATTAAGGCAACAATCTGTAGTTCTTAAAAGGTTGTTTGGCTTTGACACATTCTTAAGATCCTGATAATTAAAAAAAGTGTGCTTTCAGTAATAAATGTTAAAATGAGTACTGTAATTTGCAAAGCAATAATAATACAAAAAGGGAAAAAAAGGTGGATCAATGTCAAGTCATTCAAGAAGTTCTATCCAAGAAAATACTGACAGCTCACATCATTTAAAGCAAGAAATGTCATGTTAACATTTAAACACCATTTCACTAACAAAAACAAATCAGAAACTTTCTTCAAAATATTACTGAACGTCTTTTAAGAAAGCCTTTTCTTGATAATTTATCAGAGTGGCACGCACCTAGGGAGCCACAGTTTTCTGTACTGTGACAAATCTCACTTAGAAAGTTAACGGAGATAATTTTCCTAAAGATAGTAACAAACATATGTATCAGAATAAACTTCACTGAGAATAGTAAGGACTTAGCATAACATAATAAAATATCCACACTACTTTGAAAAATGAACTGGTAAAAAAAAGGAGCTGTGGCCTTACTGCTAAATTTATTTTTGGTAGGCTTTTGTCCAGACTTTTTAATTTTAGACAGTATTTTGTGGTTTAATACTCATTAGAATGCCAAAGAAACCCTAAAAGAAAGAGGACTTTTTTTTTTTTTTTACTAGCCTAAACCAGTGGTACTCAACCTTTAACAGCTGGAGAGCCACTTCTTTATTAAATGGAGTTGTAGAGCACCATAAAAATCAAGTATCAACAGTGTGATTTTTTTTTTTCCCCATCATGACACTTCAATGTGTGAGGATGGTGCCTCATCATCATCACATATTGATACATCACGACATGACACATCAGCATCCTCTCTCCCAGCAGCATTCTGTCTTCAACCCCTTCTGGCTGCTAGGAGGAAGTGGGGTGGAGGGGCGGAAGGGGCAAAAGGGCGAGTTTTTCCCCATTCTGCCCCACGGCTGCTGGGTGGGAGGTGATCTCTACTCTTACCTGTGGGGGGATCCCAGCAGCTCCTTTTCTTTCCCCCTATGGGAGGGGAAACTTCAGCGACTCCCACACTGCTGGTCCATTTGCTCAGTGCTCCCCGCGCTGCCTGATAGAGTGGAGCGCCGATCAGACGCCTACATTGCGAGAGCCGCCTGTAGGGCCATGAAGAGCCACATCCGGCTCTAGAGCCACAGGTTGAGTATCACTGGTCTAAACAAAGCCAAAAAGGTACAATAGAATAAGGGCCCCTGTTTAGATCCTAAAAGGATCAGATAAAACCACAAAAATAACCCTTAAGTAAAATATAAAACATACTGTCTTGCTTTTAACATTTTCTACTTGCAGCTATCCAGCAACTTGAGTAGGAAACTGAAGGCAGGTTTTCCTCTTTATACTTCCAGAACACTGCAGGAGCTTGTCCACAAGCATGCAGACAGATATTTTGAACATGTGTACATTATTTGTGGTTTACAGCCCACGCAATGGTTCTTCAGAAGATATAAGCAGGAAAACTCTCTCTGTGTTTAATATGGCCATTCATCCAACAGTCAACAAGACAAAATTAAATGAGCTAAACAGCAACAAAGATACTCGATTATATTTTGCTTGCTACTGTTTGATTATTATGAAATAAGTATTTTTGTAAAGTATGTTAAAAAAAAAAAAAAAGAAAGAAATAGGAACCTTGGCTGGAGAGTGTCCTGTCTCTATCGATCACTACAGCGCCAGTGATTTCTTTTTTATCAGTATGTGGCAGTGCTGTGTCTGATGAGATGCAATAGAATAAAGCACAGATCGGATCAAACTCTGGGTCTGGTTCCAAATCTCGTCTGGTTCGAGCATGTAACTCCATACTGATGAGGGTAAGGTGTTGGACCTACCAACAAATAAATACAATAAATTAGTATGTTTTGGAGCTTTCTTCAAAAAAAATCAGAAGGATTATTTATTAATGCAAATGAACTAACTGCAGACATTCATATGGTCATTCTATGTTGTAATTAAGAGGTCATATTTGAAAGTTAATAGACGTAATTAAATAGGCATCTCTGGACCTCACTTTTTTGCAAAAAGCACTATCTTACAAATAAATTAACCACTTAATGCACTTTTACATTCAATTATTAAAATACAGTATTTGAGTACTACCTTCTATCACAAGTAAACACAAATAAAAAGAAATGTTATTTTCAAACAGCTTTGTACATCCAGCTGAATTCAGTTTCCAAATCCACTGGGAACAAAGTATCACTTCTGGTCTTTATTTTCCTTTTCCTCCCTCACCCAAGACTTGCAAACAGGCATGAAGACTAAGTCACTTGCAGGAAGGCATGGAGAATACCTATCTTTCCCTTGATTTGCATTAATGAAATTCCACATCATGTTGCTTTACCTTTGTGTAAAATAGTTTGCGTTAAGAAAACGCTGTATATCATACAGTTTATACAGTATTTAATACTGTTTTGACACTATCTTGTTCCTGTGTTGTCTTGCTTAATATAGTTGATAAACTAGACTAATGAGTGAGTTGGAGGGATTACGAGGGAAAAGTTACCAATGTATCTGAGTAAGCAAGCTGCCCTGAGGGCTCTAGATTTGTTCAGCCATCACTGAAATAGAATTGTACCACCAAGCTGTATCTTCATTTCCTTCAATATCATTAGTTTCTTGTTGCTGCTCCTATGTTATCCACTCAGCATGCAAAACTATCTCTTGAGCTTGTCTGTAAGCGGGCTGACAGCTAACTCCATGCCATGGGAGTGGTGGCTACATGGGAGCACACAAGTGCCAGCCAGCCAGTCAGGAGCCAAACACAGCAGTGCTGTACTCATGTTGCATCCTTTTCTCCAGCATTAATTTTGATCTCTCTTCTCAGAACAACCACTCACATACATGAAATACACAGAAACACTTTTTGAGATATCTACCATCCTGACAAATGCAGCAGAAACTGGCCAACAGGTTTAGAGCTTACCACGTAGGGATACAGGGAGGGACATGCTGGCTGACTCATGTCAGAAGCCCTATTTCTTACGGAAATGATGCATGAAAGTTAAGACCAACTAGTTTTTCCAGTAATGTTTTTATACAAAGCCCTACTATTTCCTCCTCCTGATCTTTCCTTTAGTATTTGTTTAAAGGAGAGTTTCCCATCTTCTCAATAAAATAGTATGAAATTTAGTCCAATAGTATTAAATAAAGGCAACTGGAGATCAAGCTGAAAGTAGCAGACCAATTACTTAAAGCAGCAGCCATCACACACTGACTCATTTTAAGTCAGGCAGGGACCAAGGAGGAAATGATTTTTAAATATTATGAAACTAGTCTGATAAACTATCATTTTATAAAATTGCATAAAACATTACGTTACCTCGTGTAAAGATTTTGCTTCTTGCAGGTTTTGCATACTGACTTTAAAACCATAAGTGTTATTTAAAGTTGGTCCTTCAATCTGAGAAGTCTCTCTCTTTGGAGCACCGAGGGCAGCAAACTGATTCTATAGAACAATAACAAAAAAACCAACACAGAGACACAAATATTGAAAAAAAACTACAAGTTGCTAAATTAATACACAGTGGTGCTGACATTAAATGAAAATTTATCAGTAAAAATGCAAATGCTACAGTACAATTACCAAAAGTAAGCTTTTACCACCCTGTCATTTTTTCAGCAAGAAAATAACAGCTGTATCTTTCTCACTTTTAGGAATAACTTTAATGAAATAACCATAGTAAAGCAAAAGGCAGTTTGAAATGCCTTTTTTTTAAAAAATAAATTCGTATAGGCTTTCTTAGAAGGCTGAGGACAGAGGAACCAGCAAGTCTCTACTTGCTCTTGACCAACGATTCATCACGATACCCTGTATCACGCACCCCTGTGTAAAGGCACTAAACCAAGGGTACGCTTACCCACTTGAACTGGGTGAATACCAGTATGTTAAGAACAAAAGAAAAGACTATCAGGTCAGATCCACGATGCACCCGTTCAGCTGGTCTTTTTCCAATAAGGGGAGCAGAAATGCTCTTTAGGGATAAGACGTGAGTGATCAATTTACACGATCCATTCCCTTTCTACTCTGCCAGCATACCAGTGCCACTTACTGCCTACTATGTTTTCAGAAAATGCTTAAGACATTGTCTGAAAACTAACATACACACACGGAGACATATAAATATATACATGTGTTTATATATATATATAGAAAAGGGAAATAGCAATGGAACTTAAAAACTAAGCTGTAACCTGAATAGAAACACAACATTCTTAGATGGTGTCTCTTGCTGTTTCATTGGTGTTTCAGTACACTAAAATAGAAAAGTTGGATTTTGAGGGTATGCTCTCTTTCTCCTTGCAAGGTAAACTGATTTCTTCTTTCTAACTTTGAGTGGATACTGACTCTAAAGCAAAAATACTCTACCACTTTAAATATATTTTCCAGATCTTAGTAGCAAAAGAAAAAAACACAAAACCAACACAGAATAAATTCTAAAATCAAAGTTCCAAAAAAGCATGCTTGAAAGCTACCCACTTAAGAGGAAGATTATTGATGAGAAAGAGAATGGAAATTCAAGTGTAGCACAATAAAAATACATCTGTATATAAAATCTTTGTTTACCTTCATTTGAGTGGTTAGAAGTACTCTTCGAAGACCATCAGTATTATTTCCTCTCTTATGACTCAGTTTCTGGGCTTTTGGTTCTGTAAACATACAGGAGCAAAAATCTGTTTAGCCTCAGTAATATTGTCCAGACATTAAACAACATGCTGGAAAAAACCAGAGGCATTAGTTAACATTATAAACACCTGTTTATGATGTAAACATATATAACATTATTCTCTCTCCAATCCAAAGCACAACTGTTACAATTTGATATTTACGAACATTTAGGAATGCACAGTACAAGGCCTATAATTTACCAAACTTCATATAATTATCTTGAATATTGCGATGTTCGTTACACCCTACATTTAAATTATGTTTGAAATATAATTCATTAATGGCTATATAACCAATAAGATTTTAACATTCTCCAGACAAGCTATACTTCTTAATTTTAAGTATTTCAGAGTTTAGACACTAGACAACATCAAGAAGCAGAAGGCAGTTCTGCTTCTAGACTTTCGTAGTAATTAGTTACGTTTGCAATAACACACAGGCCTCTTTCATTCCAAAACAAGTTTAAATATATTTTTGTGAAGACGTAGGAATTTCCTCAATATGTCAAAAGGAATATAATACCATATTCAGGAAAACTCTTCGTGTATCATTAAGATCACTTAATGGATTTACCTGTTGATAAAGGAGTAAACCCAAGAACTTCAGGTATTCCATCATGATTTTTTCTCTGTGAGATGGGAGTACTATGTAAGCAAATGGATTCAGAGTTTCCAGGATCTTCACTAAGTGGAAATGGAGATGTGTCAAAGGCCATCTTAATGTCCTCTTGGGTGGATGGAGAATTTTGTGCACTTCCAACAGGTGCTACATCATTTTCTTCTACAGAAGACAAAATAACATCCTGACTTTTCCACTCCGTGTCTTCTAAATTGGACTGCTTGGGATCTGGAGATGCTACTTGCTGCCAAGGAGGAAGGACTGGAGAATCTGGTGAACTGTAATTTACATAATAGTCTTCTTCCTCCTCCTCCTTATCACGTTCTAGAGCTGAAGTGGTAAGCGTCTTGCTTTCAGATGGAGTTTCATTAGAGTCTATGTCACTTTTAATATTTATAGAAGTTCCTATAGTACTTACAGACTTGTCAAAGGTTTCCTTGGTTTGTATTTTTGTAGGATCTGCCACAGAAGCAGGAGAATCCTTTGTAGGCACTATAGGTCTTCCATCTTCCAGGCTAGACAAATTTAAATCTTTAGCTGCTTTTACTTCTTCTATAGATTTCTCTCCAGACAATACAGTGGAGCTGAAACTCTCAGCTGCCTTTTCCAGCTCGGCAGGATGATTCTTAGGCAATTTCTTGAAATGTTCATACTCTTCTTTGGCATGAAGCCATATCCGAACTTGTTGCTGGCTTGGAGCACACTTGCATGGCATTATAACTATTTTTTTGTCTTTGCTAGTTTTATGGCTATTACTTTCTCTTCTATTAACAGTGGAGTGACTGTAACGGGGAGGTGACCCTGATCTAGGACCTTCTGTCATTGCTGAAAATGCAGTCTTCCAGAGTCGTAGACCTTCTAGTGAGAAGTCTCCTTCAAACTCAAGCAAGTCATTTGGAAGTCTAGTTTCTACTGTGAGAAGTCGTCCTCCAATCTCCCTAAAAAAAAATAGCTTGAATTATTGCTTTGCTCTAAACTGCACTGCAGGCAGTCCTCAAGATGATACACAAGAAGAGTCCAGCTAACTAGTCTTCTCACAATACAATTCCTGTGGGCAGTGTCTTTTACAAACCAAGCAGGCATACTTCTGCTTAGTATAATAATATCAAACAACAAAAAAAGAAAGCATCATGAATGAAAATGGGTGTTCACATGGGAAGCACAGTAATTTTCAACTTCAAATGTACATATATCAGATGGAATCTTTCATGCAGCTGTGTCACACAACAGCATAAAATTGTTTACAGGAATAAATTAAATTTAGTATTATTACAAGCATATCTAGACAGAAATGCCTTTAACACAGTACCTTGGCTTTTCTGGAGCATCAGAAGGATTACTGCAAAATGGTTCCTGATAAACTGTTTCTGCGAGATCATGATCCAGCAAAGTTGCCATGATTTCTTCACGACTGGGTGGAGACATGAGCGGCTTAAGAATGTGAGCCGTACGAGGTGTAAAACTTCCATTTTTTGATTGTGAGGGAGAACTGGTGGATCTTGGTGAACTATCTGGAGTTGGAGTTAATGCCTCGTTGTTTCTTGAAACATACAATTCTAAATCCTCAGAGGCTGCATCTATAAGTTCACCATCAGGAGAAGATAATATGGATGTAAAAGAGGTACTAACTGAATCAAGTGGTTGACAGGGTTCAAAAGTGGTTTCTTTTCTGATGTGGCTTGGAATCCAGTCTGAGCTGGCTGGCTGAGGAAGGTTAAGAAATCTCTCTTTATTTACAGTATTTCTAGTCAATTTGAATTTTTCATTTAAACAGACCTCTGTCTCTTGCGTACAAGAGGTCTCAACAGAGTTAGATCTAGAAGTTGAAGGATGAACATTTTTCCTCCATTGGCTATGGCAGTGGTTCTCATTACTATCCAGTGAGGTCTTCTCAAAAAGCTCGGGGCTCAGAGAACCAGGTCTTATTCGCTTACTTGTGCTTGAAGAATGTTGCTTTTCTTCATCAGATTTTTGGTCATTACGACACAGAAAGTCATTTTCTGTTGTTTGTCCAGAACCAAGATCTTGAACTGCATCACTCAAAAATTTCTGGGGCAAATTTTGATCTGCTGGGACAAACTGGCTTGCAGAGTAAAAACTGCAAAATCCGGTTTGCCCTATAGTATTAATATCAAAGTTGTAATTGTGGTCTGGAGATAAGCTATCTTCAAGTGAGTAACAGCTTTCAAAACCAGGGTCTGAAAAAAAAATGGGGCTGTCATCAGACACAGAATGATCAATGCGACTAGCGACCTGTTGGCTTAGGGACTCCATTTTTGAAAGTTTTGGTGTTTTTTCTTTAGGTTTTGTATTCCTGGGAGCACGTGATTTTCTAGGTGATGTGGCTGACCGTGACCTTTTGATTGCTTTATTCTGTTCGAGAGGGCATGGTGCACTTCTGCTCAGCTGCGTTTTAACGGGTAATGGTTCTTGTGTAACATTTGCACTCTGAGCTTTCTGCTGCCTCTTCTGGAGCAACTCTTTCAGAACAGCTAGGCCAGACTGTCCTTCACCAAATGATGATGGGGCCACGATAGGCCTGTTCTTACACTGGGAGATGGGTTTTGGTTGTGTAGTTGTTTCTGACAGAGACTTCTGTTTTACTGCTTCAGGTTTAAAGTGTGACATTTCCAAAACAAATCCTCTCTGTTTTTGATCCCAATTTAACTGTTTCACTGGACTCTTCAAAGAGGTTACAAAACAATTCTTAGGCAACTGAAGAGGCCCAGGGCTTTCCTCAGATGACTTAAGAACAGAAGAACAAGGATCAGGATGCTTGGATGCCTCTGGTAAACAAAAAATCTGCTGTTGATTATTGTCTTTACAATGCAAAAAGTTAGCAGCACGCAACGGATCCATCTTCGTTGTGTCCAAAGAATCACGAGCTTCATTTAACTTCCCAGCTGGCAATGAATATCTGTTTTGCAAATTTTTCATCTCTTCTGCTTTTGCCGAGGTCTTATCTTTAGAGATGCGCACATTCTGTGTTACCTGAGTTGAGTGATTAGACGGGTCAAATATGTTTTTAATGAGAGCAGATTCCTTCATTCTAAATACAGCACTTTGAGTCCTGGGCCTTTGAGAGATCATTTTTGGTACTTCTCTTCCAGGTGCCACAGGAGTCGATGTGAAAGATGAATGAGGGTCTTCCCGTGGAGCAGGTAAACACTGTGCATCTAAAGGCTTATCGATTTCCATCAATGAATGGAAACAGTTTGATGAATTACCTTGCACACCAGCTGCTGAAGGGAACTGTGCTGATGGTAGATATCCTGCTGAGTAGCCAGCAAGGGGACCGTCTTGCCGATTATGAAGAGGCTGTGAGTTGTAAGACATCTCAGGCAGATCTTGATGTTTCAGCACAAACTTTACTTCTGTGGTAGAGTGATTATTCCCTTTTTCATCTTTAAATACCATGCGTTTTCTTGAGGACATTTTTTCTGTTGTTTTCTGTCTTTGCTTCGTTCTAGGTTTCTTCTTTCCGTCATCTGCTGTTTTATCACTCTGATTCATCTTTTTCTTTTTCTTGGTAGATACAGCAGGGCTAGCAAATTTCTTTTTACATTTCTTAACCTGAGTTTTTGCTCGGCCATTTTTTCCTACATTAGAATTAACAGTCTTGCTGTTGTACATATTAGGGCCCCTACTATGTAAAGCTTCTCTGTCCAGGTTGGTCAAAATTTCTTCTGCTTTTGGATCAGTGGGAGACCAGCAGCGAGGTGGCGAAGTGTTTACTGGGCTTGTGCTTCTCTCAGAAAGAAAACCTAATTTAGACATAACATCACTATAGTTATAGTCACAGTCTTCAGCTTCAGCATTATACGATGGTGAAGGAGGAGAAAGAATTGTGTGAGTCCTTTTCCTGAAAGATAAAGTTCTTTTAATATTTTTACTACCTGTTCTTTGCAGTTTTCCAGCTTTTTTCTTGGTTGACTTATGCTTTGCTTTCCTTTTGTGACTTTTCTTTGGTGTTAGTGGATAAATAGGATATTTGGTTGCAGGAGAATCAGGAACTTTTGGCCAAAAGTCTTTTAAAGGTGCAAGCTTTCTATATAAATTCATCTTTTCCTCTGTGAGTATCACTCTTTCCTCGCTAGAATCTACTTTCCCTAGTTTAACAAGCATATTTTTTCTCCCTCTAAATCTATTGATGATAATATATTTAATAATAACAGGTGGCAATTTTTTAGCAAGCCTTCTACGTTTTCGCGACTTCTGAGACCCATCCAAACTTTCAACGCTTTCTATTGGTTGAGGTAGATTAATTTTTGAGTTGTGTGCGACAAAGTTCGATTCACTGTCTTCAGTCTCATAATTTACCTTCCGTTTAGTTCGAAGTGTGTACTTATTCCCACATAATCCAAACGACTGCTCAGTTTCAAGAGATCCATCTCCAGCCTGGCAGTCAGTACAATTAGCAGTACTTGTAGGCATTTTGTTTTCAAAAGCCTCAAGAGGAACTTGGACTAAGTCACTAGCTAAAGCACTATCCTTATCAGGAATACTACTACAAGCATTACCTTGTGTATAGCAGCTTTCCTTCACTGATACAACATCACTTACAGTTGCAGGCTCCTGATGATTGATAAAACTATGTTTCTTTTTATTCAGCTTCAACCTGGACTGTTTGTTGCCTTGCTGTAATTTATATGTCACAGGAGCTAACTTTTGTGGTCGGCTGAGACAATTGGAAAGAACAACGCTAGGAAAGAACATATAATGTGCTGCTTGTTGACTGAGGCTTGGCTTTTCTGCTTTATGCTCCTGAAATTCTTCATACCTAATTTTAAGCTTACTAAGGCCACCTTCATCAGTGTTATTTTCAAGTGAATGTACCACAGTTCGACTGCCTCCCGAACAAGACACCAATTCACAATTTTCTGTAACTGTTACTGGAAAAAAACTATTTATACTTGCACTGCTGGCTTTTTCATTTACTTCAGAGGCTATTTTACCTTTGGAATGGCCAGAGTGGCTCAAATCAGAAAAGTTAAAAGAGTTTTTATTCAACATGCTGTCACCAATGTGGCGGCCTACATGCATAAAAGAGACATCCTTCTCAGCCTTTCTGATGCTAGTATACTTCCTGCTAGGTATCTGTCTGCTCACTGATGAAATATCATCTTCATACTCAAAAATATTATTTTCACATGAAGGAAGAGGGAGAGTATCTTTCTTGTTACTCTCTTTATGTGAGTTTTCTGCAAGGGTACTATTGCTGAATGATGTTGGGTACTTTGCTGTGTAAGTGCTTTCTTTTGTAAGAGAATGGACTGAAAGTTCAGGTCTTGTTTCTGTGTTTGGTTGTGAGAGGTCTTCTACTAAATCTTCATTATTCAAAACGTGGTTTGAAAGGGCACTTGTGTGTTTACACTGAAAAGTAATTTTAGCAGAAGATGGGGGTTCTAGCGTAGCAGCATCTTTGTGAAAGATTGAGGTCTTTACAGACATTTTGCTTGTTGCAATGACGGAGGAGTGGGTTCGAGAACTTTCATTATTCAAAGGATTGTCTGAAACGGAAGACAAGCAATTTTACTCTAGTAAAAGCCAAACCAATACTATACTAACTCACATTTCATTTATAATCATGACAACTACAGATCCTGCTTTACCAAGTCACATAATTAGAGTGTGTCTCAGATATTCTGTCAGTTACTCATAAATCATGGATTTGCATACATTTCCCAAAGATTTCATGCAGGTTTTCTGAAATAAGGTTTCTAAAATCATTTTCAGAAAGCTAAATACAAAGAAATTGACTTTTAGAAAAGCTTGTATCCTGCTTTGTCCCTGAGAATTATGCACACTTTCTGGCTCTGAAAAACAAAGTAACATACTTAGATGATTTTCTCTGTATAGAAAAGCCATTCCACAGAAAGCTGAAGTATGATCTTACAACACAGCAAGGGCTTTGCATCAACCATCTTGTGCACTAAGTGTAGTTTGCGGCACTTTTAAAGCAGAGCAATCCAACACTCACTCAGGTGTTTATGTGAAAAGCCTGCACCATTTAGTTAGATCATAAATTTATATCCCTGCATTAACATTCCCACACAGGTCTACAACCAGCATGTGCTGTGGTACCTGCCCTGTGCAGACTCGTGGTGTGATAAATAGGACTACTTCTCTCTTCCATTGTTACTTTCACCACGTTTACTGCAGGATAAGCGTGTGCAGATACTCTGCAGTATCTGTGTGCTTCTTCGTAACTACAGTGAACACCAAGTAACTTCGAGGAGTTCATTCCATTGCAGACCCAGATACTACAGAGTTAGGGGCACACAGCAGTTTGTTCATGCATCTACATCTCTGGCTGAAATTTTGAAGGGGGAATAAGAGTTATAAAATGTGCTGTATGATTTGGAGGTATGTGCTGCAAACTGTCATATGAGATGGGAGATCCTTTAAGCATTCACCTTTTAAGTCTAAACCCATTTGTGGATACACAGTGCCTTCACCTTCGCAATTTATTTGTAGCTGGGTGAAAAAAATAAGAGTACGAGTAAGTCTCAATCTGTTTCTAATAACATTTCCTAATGCATACACAGAGTCACTGAGCTGTGAAACACACTGGGAGATGCAGCCTGTGATTCCTCCGGAGCAGGAGGAGGTATCCTCACAAAGAATGAGAGTGATTCATTGAGGACAACGAAAATGGGAGTTCACTGAAATGTCAAGTGAACATTTGGAAGACATCTGACTATTCAGATATGAAAACTGCAAAAATATTTACAAATCAGGCAGATGTTATGGACACTGAGATTTCTGTGTGGATATGCATTTTTTTTTTTTTTAAATACAGATTAACTAGACTGAGGTCTTCTTTGAATATCTCCTGGCTTAAGAAGTGTACGTAGCAGAAGTTATTTTATGTCTGATTAAATGAGCAGTAATAAACTTAAAATATTTTAACTGGACATTCTTTTTCTCCACGTGAGTATTCAAAATACTTAAAATATTCTACAATTTACACAATGATTTAAGATACAGTCTCATTAGACAGAAGCATCCCTTTTTACAGTAAGTTACAAAGTACTACAAACACGGAAATTACAACTGTGTATTTTGCAAAACCAAGTCATACGAGTACTACACCAAGCAATGCATTAACCCTGCCATTATACCTACAAAAGCAAAGAAAAAGCAGACTATGCTTTAAACAGCACACATGACAGAATGGTTGTGGTTGTCTATGCAGTAAGATCATATAGCTCACTTTCTTCAATATGGAATTGCTTATATTAAGACATATACTTTATGTACCGATACTTTATGTACTGATGCTTGTTACTTTGTCAAATAGCTTCAAGAGATACTAATACATAACTTCTGTAACAGATTACATTCCTTCTCCTAAGAGCAAATGCAGCAATAGAAAATTAGGTACATGTATGAGCACCAACAAGATTTTTACACTAGCCCGTTTTTACTATGGATTTAGAACAAATTCCTGTACAAAATGATGTTAAACACAATTTTCAAATTTTAAAGGCAATAAGTATGGCTAATATGCCTCTAAAACAAAAGAGAGCAATCGCTGTTGATGAGACTGAGAACAAAAATGGATTTAATACTGAGAAAACTCTGGATACAGACATTCCACACCCCCTACCCTCCCCAGCAATGGAATCTGTATATTTTACATTGTATTGCTCTGAATTTTATCAACGTGAAAAATATGCAACCTGTCTAATGAAACAAATAATATTTCTGTATTTGCCTAACCTCAAAGTGTGCATTCCATTAACCAAGGTTATTTTTGAACAAACACAGCAGGTTATAGAGATGGCAGGACATATCTCCACAGATACATTTATTTTTATAGATTTTTGAAATGCAGTTTCTTCTGCAGCAGCCTTCTACTGCATAATTTTAACTCATGCAATCCCAGAATGTGAACACACAATCTTTTGAATGAGACACAGGCTCAAAGGCTCACTCTAAATTTACACAATCTGCTGTTTACAACAAAATCCTAGCAGGATAAATGGTCCTACAGAATCATTAATTTTGGCACCATATCTGCACAACAAACAGTAACAGAAAAATACCCCTTGCAACAAAGAACTTATCCACAGAACTAATTAGACAATGCCCTTTTTTGAACCATTAATACAATAGGAAATGCAGATACTGGTAATTCACTGTGGGCACTGAGATTAAAATATTGTTGACTTTTAAGGAAGGTGTTGAGGGCCTGCTTCTGAAATCTAGTGAAAACATCTCCTTCCAGCTGAGATAAGAATTGCAGACATACAGTACTTTCAAGAATTAGCAAATTGATCTGAAAACAAATTATGACTCAGGTAGCAATTCAACATTCAAAGTTGCTTTTCTATTTACTTACCACCATTTTCATCTGCAGTCCCATCTAACTGAGGTATAGAGAGATTAGTTAGGAGCATATTGCTACCACTCCACTCCATTTCTTCCTCTGAAGATGAATCCTCTTCTGTTGAACTTCGATGCATATTTTTGCCAGCTGACCTACAGAAAATGAAGGGAGTAATTAACACAGAGTAATTCTAGTAGAAAATACCTGTAGCCACAGGGAACCTCAAAATCAATAAGATGTGATGCTACATGGCTGTGTAACTTGGGCGAGAAAAGTGAAATGGAACAATGTGTTACATTTGTCACTAGGAAACTCAAAATATCATTATTACTTTAACAGGAAAGAAAAGTAGTCAAACATCTAAAATCTACAAAGGACAGCAGGATTCACTAGTGTAGAAAGTTAGAGAAGGAATTTAGATGTTTAACTGCATTTCAATTTTACTGAAATTTAATTTAATTGCTTGAAATTTGGGGACTAAACCAACAACACAACATGTTATCAATGAAGGTCTTAGGAAAGCCATGGGGGACAAAGGTGAACCTGAGAGTGCTGTGTGCCTTTGCAGCAAAGGTGGTTAGCTGCATCCAGGATCATGACTCAAGGCTGTTGCCAGTATCAGTAGCTGAAAGGTTGCATCTAGAGTACTGTGCTCAGTTTTGGGTTCACTACAAGACACTGATAAAACTGGAGCAAATCCAGCTGAGGGTCATCAAGGTGACTTGGGGTTGGAGCACGACAGATACAAGAGCTGCTCTGAAAGTAATGCTCCCTATTTTATTCTGTTGATCCATGACGTCAGAGGTGGGTGCTGATGGTGTGGCAGTAGAGGCTGAACCTTCCCACCAGTATGCTATTCCATGTTGTTGCTGTGAGACAGATGGCAGCAGAGTGGCAGTATGACAGAATGGTGTCTGACATGGAAGTGTGGATGAAGCAAAGGTGTGCAGCTGAATTCCTCCATGTGGAAAAAATGGCACCTGTTGACACGCATCAACACTTGCTGAACGTTGATGGAGACCAAACAGTGGGTGTGAGCACAGTGAGGCAGTGGTGGTGCATTTCTGCTGTGGCAACAGCAACAGTGGGGCACCTCTGCTGGTGCAGATTGTTACAAGCACAGCATGCAGGCTCTTATTCTTCGCTGGTGAAAATGCATAGCTAATGTTGATAAATAGTGTTTTGTAGCAGAGAATTTGCTCTGTCAAGTAGTGTTATCGTGTTCTTTTTATCTGTTTTAGTTTCCAAGGAAATCAATATGTGGCATTGCTTTTGGAGCAACCTACATATAAGGAAGGGCTAAAGGAACAGGATTTGTTCAGTCTTGAGAAAAAACTAACAGATCTTGTTGCATTAATCAAATACTCAATGGGTAGATATAAAGAAGCAAGCAGATTCAGAGGTCCATGGTGATATGAAAGGGGGAAATGGACATATGGTTCTTTCTGGGAATGTCGTATGTAAGGGAAACATTCTTCACCATGAGGGTGTTCAAATACCGGAACATGTTGTCCATAAAAGCTAAGCAATCTCTATCCTTGGAGAAATCTGTAACTCAATCAGCAGCTGACCTCTTCCTAGGCAGCTGATCTAGTAAAAGCTGTTCTGATCAGGGCTCTGGACTAGACATTAGATATTTCTTCCAACCTGGATTACACTATGATTCAGTGCACAAAGCAAATCTTTGTCAACATTAGTAAACCAAGTCAGGTTTGACATGATTTTTGTAAAGAACAACTTGAACTTCTTTGCATTCAAGCCTAGCATTTAGATTGCAGGAAAATTTGTCTGGCAGAGTGTAATACTGCCATATGGCCCTTCAAGAACCAGTTCATGTCTCACTGGGCTTTCATCTCCCAGCAGAAAACAAAAACAAGGTGTTTAATTCAGTCACTGGGGTGCTGTGACACCCTGTATCTTTTGTATAATATATTATCTCAATATATTATTTTATATAACGGAAGACTGGTAGATTCGCCATACCAGAAAAGCAATAGAATGTATGCATTAGGAAGCAGTACAGATAGAAGAAACCACAAACAGAATTGGGTCAGATCCATCATGAAACTCAAACTGGCTCCCTACACATGTGCGGAATCATGCTGGGGACAGAAATACCTGTGCTGTCTTCTGAAATCAGTCCAAACTCTGCAGAGATCACACATGGACCTGTAGATAACTCCATGGGGAAACACCTGTTATGTACATTCTCCCTAATGCTTTCTGTCTGAGATGAAGATGTAGGCATACATGACCAAGTTACTCATGAGTCAGCTCATCACATCTGATGAGTTTTTTTAAATTGGATTCTTTATTGCATAGAAGCAGTTAATTGCTGCAGGATCCTATTTGACTCCAGAAATTGTACAGTCATGCCTATAGAGAGCTGTGCCTAAGCTAAGAAATTCTGCAAGATCAGGCTAGTTTTACACAGAAACTGCCACTAAACTGAAGATTAATGTTAAATGTTTTAGATGGAAATTCCAACTCTCCAGACTACTGTTAAGGGAAAAAAAAACAACAAAGGTCAAATAGGAAATGTTGCTTTAGTAATGAGGCATCTCCAGAACTAGGAGACTGATGATCTAACTTCTGATTCTGTTACTTTTCTGCATTCCTTTACAAGAGAAAAGATTAAACATTTCTATGTCTCTCTTGCTCTCTGAATCATCGTATAATTATATTTTCTAATGTTAAAAAACCCAAAATGTTGTGTCTGTTAAGTGTCTCATCTCTCAAAGAGAAAAATAAATACCAGAAGGTTTGCCCAAAGCGGGGGTGAAGAGAAACTGGACATAACTTTCAACACCCATCTGGGCAGACTGCACAGAAGGTCACTACAACCTGAGAAGAATCCAAGAATCTTGGCCTTAAAAATATTCACACTGCTGACCTTTAGCCGTCCAGCAAAGAGAGCAACATTCATGTTTCAATTTAAGCTTTGAGCGTGAAAATAAATGGGTGTCCTTCTCAGGCTTCTGAGTCAGTCTTCACAAGAATATTAAACAGTCACTTCAACAAAACTTACAGGCACATGCAATGTACGAGACACATTTTACATTTATACTATATCCATGGGTATGACTTTAGAAAGAGTTTAGTTTACAACTAAAGTTTTCATATCTGGACTTGTTTTTAAAAAAAAAAAAAACAAAACAACCCTCTACCCAATTTTTCCTCAAATAGCCAACTAGTAGCTTATGTCTATCCAAACCTAAACATTTCATCTATATCTGCATCTAAAACCGGCAAGTCACAGCATCAGCTGAACAACTGCATTTTGTCCCACTATCTGCAGAGATTTTCCCAGTGCTGTTACCAGAAACTCCTCTACAGTCCACATTAGCACACCTAAAAACGAAGGAGAAGGAGGAAGGATTAAGAAAAGAAAACCACATATATACCTTTTTTTTGGCCCAGGCTCCTCAATGCTACTGTCCCACCTTTGGGACATGATCAAGCTAAGTTCCATTTCTTCTTTCTCACACTGTGGCTCATTTTCTTCATCATCACTGTTCTGAGAATTTCGACAGCTTCCAAGAGAATGATGGTGAGAGAGCGTTTTGTGATGCCCCATCTGATATCCATCACTCTCCAAACCAGCCAACAGATCAATCATGGCCTCATCAGCACTGTCCACTGCAGAAAGAGCCCACACAGATAGAGTCTGTATTTTGTTCTATTTGTAAGTGATTACTTATAGCCCGCTGGTAAAAACAAAACAAATCCCTCAGCATTTAAAAATCTACTGGTTTGCTACTGTCTGAAGGAATGTAGGCTACACAAACAAGGCTCTTTTCACGCTTCTTTTTTCAGTTTTATTGTTGTTTTTTCTAGCTATTTAGAATACTGAGAATGCTTTTTAAAAATTATTATTTATTTCTGCCCTCCTGTTCCAAGTGCGGTAGATCCAGCACGTGGTAGACCTCGCAGATTCAGTGCAAGCACTTCTCTCTGCCTCCTCCCTCCCATACCTCCTCACGTCCAGCCTCACTCTCCCCTCTCCTTTCAGCATGAGTACCAACTTCTGAAGTATCCCTGCTTTCTCTTGCTCTCTCAATTTCAATGGCTGCACTAACTTTGTTGGACACTTCTCTCTGTATTGCTTGGAAGACTTTCAATCACTGCATCTCATGAAAGATGACACTGATTTTTTACTGACTGGTTCTTCTTTCCTTCCGTCATTTACTATAATGCTTAACTTCACCTTCCCTTTCTTGTTACTATAACCTACTCTATTCCTACGTTCCTCTAATTTTACACCAAAAATTCATTTGATTTCACTCCCCTTAAATATTATTTTGTATTTCCTTCACATGAACCAAGGTTACACTAACTCATGCACGTGTTTTCTCATTCTTCATTTTTATTTCAACAGCTTTCCAAGTCACTTTTTTCTTTTTTCCTCACTCTCCTCTTTCTTATCTTTCATTTGACCTCATAATTAGTTTATGATTTATAGTCTATCAGGCATCTCTGTTACTTCCCTCTCCTCCTCCTCTGGTCGAAGAACTACAATCTCTGTTTTCCTTCCTCAGGAAATATCATATGATTTACAATGATCCTGAGAATCATATAGGTCTTAACATCTGTGAGGAAGGCATTTTCAAAGCTTTACAAAGGCTTCACAAGACACCACAATACTGTTCAAATGGAAAACATTCCTTTTGCCAGAGTTCTGAATTCAACTGCACTTTTACTTCCTGGCTTTTTGGCCATTTCTAAGGCCCGTTATTGAGCTCCAATTTTGACTTTTCATTAATATCAACATTGCTATGTATTTCACAGCAGAAGAAATAGTGTGCTTCACAGCCCCTTCAGCACTACGACTCTACAAAAGCACAGTAAAGACTAGCCCATGCTATGAAGGAGCAAAAGAAACCCAAAAGGGCAGCACATTACTCATAGTAACATGAGACACCAGCAGTTAGTAGCCTTTCAACAATTTCCTTTTCAACATCACTATTTGGTTGAGCAATTCAAACACACATCTATATAATTTTAGCCACTTCTCATCTGCTTAGAATAACCTTCTCACTCCAAAAAATCAACGTTTATGTTTGCCAGTTCCCATGTACTTTCTATATCTATAGTTCTCTATATAAATCCAAATCTGTAAAACTTCCATAACCAAAATCTTGACAGTTTTCGGCAAAACAAAACGGCACTGAAAAATACTCTCAATCTCACTTCATCCATTCCTTTGTTCTTCGCAAGAAAAAGTTGTATAATGCTGAATATTGTATTACCCAGACATATCTTGTTGCCCATACATACATTCACACAATGTATGTATCAGAAGTACTGGAGGGAAGAGGTTTTTCATTTTTTTTCCCCTTCGCACTTTGCAGCATCAGCTTTAGTGCATATTAACACCACACCCACTTATATTTACATAAGACGACACATAAAATAGCATAAACTATGCGCTTTCTGTCTCCTCCAGAGACACTCCTCAATTCAAACTATTTCTACCTGAAGTAACTTTCCATTCAAGTTCCTTTGTGGAGTTATTTTACTGCTGTTCTCCCCTCATGCCAACCCCATTTGTTTGCTGTCACGGTCACTCTTCCTGTCTTTAAGGTTTTATTCTTCTTGTTTCTTTGCCTTCAACCACTCTTTTGTATCCATGCATTTTGGGAAATATTTCTTCTGCAATTTTTCATTATCAGCCTACAGTATATCCAGACAGATGAACTTCTAAAGATAGCCCATGAGCATGTTCTCTACCATTACTGTGAAAAAACCACAGGAGCTGCAAGAATGTCATTGCTAGACGGTCAAAATCCAGTTCAGTCTAATAGTTTTTGAGCTATAACCTCAAAGCAGAAGGAAGAGTAACACCCCACAGGAGATTGCATTGAGCTGAACTGTCAAGAGAATAGGCTTACTGAACCTGTAAAGCATAGTAACTTCTATAAATATGCTATCCTGGTGAAATTATTGAAAAACAAAGTGTTTTTGTGGTGGTGGTGGAAGAGGCGAAGTTTTGAATTTGCTTAACAAATTCTGTGAAGTAACACACTTTCTTTCATGACCAGTAGCGTTAAGTGAGCACAATGAAGATTGTGGAACAATAAAACAGCCTGGAAGAAAAGACATTCTGGTCATACTCACAAAAAACTGTAGTCTGACTCAGCTTTTGAGACAAACGATGAAAGCTCTGACTATTCTCCACAATGTTTAAAATTGCTTCTTCATTAATAAGTGCTTCCTCTTCTTTATCTATATGCATCCTATTGGATTCTTAAAAAGAAAAAGAAAAAGGAAAAGGATAAAACTTCAAAGTGTCACAGACATCAATATGCTACGAAAGAAAGGCATTTAAAATGGATTTTACTTTCATGTACGTTTCCATTATTTGCTATAGCAATTTTAAAAAGGCTTACTCTAACAACTAAGGAAACAAAAGCAAAACTAGTCTTCATTTTTTTAATCAATCAGAAGACAATCAGATCTTCCTTGAGCAACTTCTGCTAATAGTGTATACAGCCAAAGCATGACACAGGTTTACACCTAAGCAATTATGCTATTAAAAATACTCACCTTTGTTCATCTTTTTATCTTTATGCACTTCTACCATATTAGCTGGCGTACACTGAAAGGCTTCAGGAGAAAGTACCTCAGAATGTAGTGTTAGCTCAGCAGAGAATTCCTCTGATCCATTACTGTAGTCCACTGATCCTGACAACGTTCTAGTTAATTGAAAACCAATTTTTAAATGCATATTTAAGGTTTGCACAGAATACTAAGGTTTATGGCAAATGGCTAAACACTTACACAGAGAAGTCATTTTGCTTGAGGATTTCTTTAAGTCTCTTCTGAAAATATTTTTCACTCTCTGTTGCTGGCACAAATCCACGGTCTTTAAAATTTAAAAAATAATCGTTATTCACTTTCACTTGGATGTATCAACACAGAGAGAATTACTAATTCTATTAGGAGATGGCTCAAAGTAGAAGTGTCCACTAAAAGCCAAATTCAAGGGCTGACTTTTCCAGCGTATTTAAACACTTCAACATACTTCACATACTTCCCCTGTTCTCATTTTCAACTGCAAGTATCAACAGCATTTAAAATCATGTTGCAATTACATCAAGGTGAGCATCCAAGAAAAGACTATTTAATCAGTGAACAATTTTGAAAATCCTGGTTTATGCAGCCTGAATAGGGGAATACACAGGGGGAGAAAAAAAAAAAAAAGCACAATAAGAAAGCAGTTTGCCTTAAGCCAGGAACCTGCCTCTTTCCCTCTTGCAATCTTCTGACTTGCTTGCCAAATACCATTCATATTTTGAAAGAAACAAGGCCTAGGTTCTACAGAGAATAGCCTTGTTCATTATGCAATTAATCTGCAGAGCACAGTCTTCCTTGTGTAATGAATTTTACATAAAAATAAGGGATTTCTCTATCCTTCTATATAATTTTCATCTAACATCACCTTAGCTTTAATTTGAAGGAACTGGCCTTATGCATAAATATCACGGGAAGCTTCAAGATAAGAGATTTAATTTTGCTAGTATTTAAACATTCAAATATTTTCCACCAAAAAGTATGCAATCTTAACTGTCATTATCATTCATTTTGCCTAGAATATTCTGCAGCTAGCTGAATGCAATTTTTTTGCCTTACTTTTAAATCTGGAATACACACACTGGTCAATCAGTAAGCTCGGAACTGCAAAACAGAACTAAAAAATCCTGAAATTTGATACATCCATTTCATTTCTACCTCCTGCTTGTTTCTCATTCAAAGACTTTGACAAGTAGCCAGACAAAATACATTTGTTTTGTTTTTACCTTGCGAATCTGGTGTCTTAATCTGAGAAGATTCACATTTCTCTCTCCGTCTCTGCTTTTCATCTTCCCATATAGCTTGCAAACCAGGATTTCTGCCAATCTGGGCTGAGGTACACAATGATACATGAAGGGAAGTCTGTCAGCATGACGAAATGCATTCTTACTCCCAAATTAAAAAAACAAAACTAAACTAAAACACATCTTCAACTTTTTTGTCATCCTAATGTGTCACCATTTTTACTGCAGTTCTTGCCCTGCTGAAGGTTTCAGTGCTATGTAAAACTTACGGCATACAACTCCAGTTTGTTTTCTAGATCTTTTGTCAGTCTTCTCATCAAGTTTGTGTATGCATGTTTACGTGTACGTGCACATACACACACATACTTGATTATACAACATCTAGAATTTCACTGGTCGATCTGAAGCCTTCTGTTATGTATCAACAAAAGTCTTTTTTCTAATGCTCTGAAAAATAGACTGTTCTCAAAATCTGCTTTTTTCCAGGGTTAATTCAATTTTGTTAAAAAGTTTTTTCTTAAACTTTAGAAATGCAGAGATTAATAGATTGGTAGCACTGAAATCTGGACTGTGCCTTAACTAAATTGAATCTTACAAAAAGATGGCAATACAGTTGCTGTTTTAAAATATTTATGTGGAAAGTTATCAATACTTCACCTTCAATATCTAGTTGATTTAAAATGTCAGCAGCTACTGCATCCACCTCCAATTCACAGGTACTTTGTGGCTCAACACCTTTCAACATTAAAGAACTGTGACAATATAAATACAATAGGTTAATTTTATCATTATGTTGATTTTGAAACATGCATCATCACTGTTTTCTAGCTGAACTAACATCTAAAGTATTTCAGGAGGGATAGGAGTGAGTAAATGAATACAGGATTACCAGTTCTCATCTTCATCTGCAAAGTTTTAAATTAATGGCCATATCCAAACCTAACTAGATGACGAATTTGTTACTTCAGTTTAAAGGGACTATGCTTTTTCTTTGGTGGGGAGAAGAGAAAGAAGTGGCAAACAATTCTAAATACTACAGCATTTATAATAATGTTCTCCCCATCCAATACAGTATGAAACATTCTGCAAAACTCTCAGCCAAAAGGACCATCTGTGTTAGTATGATCTTATATTCA
Source organism: Penelope pileata (assembly GCA_013396635.1). NCBI lineage: Eukaryota > Metazoa > Chordata > Aves > Galliformes > Cracidae > Penelope > Penelope pileata. The sequence continues at coordinate 86,142 of WBMW01000082.1, forward strand.
GAAGCAGCAGCAGCAAGAATTTTCCTTCCCCATTCACATTTCAGAAAGTGTGTACAACTTCCTGGGAAGCCTGACAAATATGAACACAGTATTAGTATCTCCCAGCACAAGCACAACTAAGGATAACTGATTTGGTAAAGACCTGAAATATTAGAGACAGATTCAAGCTTATTGTGTAACGATCTGAACGTCTCCTTGCTCAGGGGACAGATCTGCTAAGGTCAGTGGCCTTCCACCTGTTGCTGTCAGTGAACGAACTTCAAGGAGTCCAAAGAGGAAGCTAAGGAAGAAATTTTCTCTCAGGTTTATGCAGAAGTCTGTTTAAGATGATCAGAGGGCTGGAGCACCTCTCCTACAACGAAAGGCTGAGAGAGCTGTGCTTGTTCAGTCTGGAGAAGAGAAGACTCTGGGCACACCTCACTGCAGACTTGAAGACAGCATACAGAAAAGACTGACTTTTGGGGATGGTTTTAAACTAAGAGGGGAGATTTAGACTAAATATTAGGAGGAAATTCTTTAGTCAGAGGGAGGTGAGGCCCTGGCACAGCTGCCCAGAGAAGCTGTGGATGCCCCATCCCTGGAGGGATGTTCAAGGCCAGGCTGGATGGGCCCTGGGCAGCCTGACCCAGTGGGTGGCAGCCCTGCCCACGGCAGGGGGATGGAACTGGGTGGGCTTTAAGGTCCCTTCCAACCCAAATTGTTCTGTGATTCTATAATATCCTTTCAAAATTTTTAGGGAAACACAGAAAATCCCTTCAAAGCTACTGACAACTAAAATTGGCTATTATTTAATTAAAATATTTTTTTTTTTTAGGACCCTTTGTCTACATTAATTATCTGGTGACTCAACACTTGCATGTACTCCTAAACTCCCTAACATAACAACAGAGCCTCAAGAATCTCAGCATAGTCTTTAATAATTCAACAGTATTTGCAGTTCTGTCTGTATGCTTTGAATAGAAGTCACTATGGCGCAAATAAGTAGCAGATATCATATTTAAAAGCTGGATATCCCTGGCACCTTCTCTGGAAATGAAGTATTAAGCTATCTAAAACTCTGAAAGAAATGTGAAGTTAAACTGCTTAGACCTATTACTTGTGCTGTACAAGTAAAATTCTGACTAATTTCCAAAAAACAGCCCACACAAAGAGCTGTTCACAGTCCGTGCTGTGAACGAATTACCAAATGCAAAAAAGTAGTCAAAGAGTGGTCTGGCAGAAACTGTGAAGCACTCACGTAGAACTCATCAACAGCTGTAAGATACTATATATTAACATATGACAACCAGTTCCTCTGGTCAGCAGCACTGTTTCAGAGCTATTGTGACAATAGAGGGAGCAGGTGAGAGAACTCCGACACCAAAGCAGCTCAGTCTTTTAGCTGAAGTAGACTGTCCATGCCTTAACACACACTTAAAGGACTATCCATTGTCATCACTTTCCCTCCCTCACATTCACATCACCAACAGAGAAACAAGTCCATAGCTGATCAAAATGCACACTTTCCACACCGTGTGCTTTGGGTGTTCATACGCAAACCATTCAAACAGGGGCTGTCTGCACTGCAGGCGACAGGACCTGCAGGCAAGCTGAAACTTGCATTTGGATCACAGAATACAAAAGAGCTGCAAGACCACTGGGAAAGAAGAATGAGGGAGCAGGCTACAAAAACTCAGCTGTTAGTTTTGCTGGCTTGCTCATCTTAAACAAATGTGCACAACCCATCAGGGAAATATATGAAACAGGTCTATCTCCCATGCTCCCAAATCAAACCATGTATATAATGCAGCAGCTATAATGCTACAATTACCAGGTGAGAAGACAGCACCAAGAAGCTAGAATATACCCAGTCTCCTCACTTTAGTTAGTTGAACACATGAACTACTTCAGGTGATTAGCAGTTATTATGACCTCCAAGATGCTCAGGGTGGTCTGCTCAACATAGATTGCCCTATTGATACAGAAGACCAACCACTGCATTTGTTCTGCAAAGGTAATGTCAAAGTAATCTCAAAGTCATGATTTGAGGATATCTCTATTAGAACACGGTTAGAAAGCAAGACTTATCGAGTCCCAACCAATGCTTTTCATGGTATCTAAGTCTCATTTTGTAAAATAGAACAGAGGATTGTTCACAAGGCACAACTTGTAGCATAGATGCATGTAAGGCAGCTTTAACTGAGGGGGAGCGCAGGAATCGAAGCAGCCTATCTGTACAAGAACAAAGTTTACCCTGCCAAGAAGCACGACAAATCATGGTTGCAGAACACTGTGCTGCCATGACTGGGCTACTGGAAGTATTCAAACCAATTCACTTTAAATTCCCTTTTTATCTGCACACCAAGGTGAAAAACTGAAATGCAAATCCATTGTACCTTTGTAGAAAAAGCTCCAAACCAATTCTTTTGAGAAGAGACAGAGAAATTAAGGAGAACGGTCCTTATTTTTGGGGAAAGCAGGAGTTTGTTGGCACTATCCACTGGCACAACAATAAAGTAGGATGAAAACGTTGCTCAAAGACAACACTGAGGTTTGGTTCCTCAGGTGCTGAGGCACTGAATTAAAGCAAGAATTGACAAGTATTAAAAAATTATCCACTACAGTTTGCTACATCAGAGCCCTCAAAAACCTTGAACAATGGACATCAAGGTCAGCATCTTAATTCACCAACATTAGTGACAGGCTAGGGAAATGAGTTCTGTGATGACTGTCTCAGGTATTTGTAATATTAAGCTGAGGACAGCAGACATAAAATGAATCTCACAGAGTACCTAAAAGGTGTCACTCCACTCCACTGACAAGGACTCAAGGACTTTTCACATATAATTTTAATATTCCACATTCTGTTCTCGGAATAACTTTCTTTGTCTGCAGTACATTCCAGTGACTTGAATAATGTATGTATTTTATTAAAAACCAAATGGCTAAATAAAAACATGTACATTCTGACAAGTGAGAAAAGCAATTATGACAGCCAGAAATCAAGTAGAAATCTTTGACATTATGTAACTGCTAGACTGTGCAATAGTGTTATTTGTCATTTCCATGTAAAAGAGTTCAATAGCAGATCTAGGATTTACAGAAGAAAGTTTCTCAAAAAACATCCTGCCGATCATTCTGCTTTTAATACACCATGCCCAAGTGGGAGACGACCATCAGATTACTCCAAGCCTGATGTCTACCAGGAAGTTCCCATTGGAACCCATGGAAGGGTTTCATCACTTATCATCAGCTACCTGAGGGGTAACATAAAAGTTGTCTCATATGAAAAGCTCCTCTTGTTAAAGGTGTTGGACAGCACTGTCAGGGTGAGGTGACTACTGCCTATTTTTAGGTGGGCTTTGTAGGTTCTGCTCTGATAACACTAACATGTATCATACCTAAAAGCCTTACAACATCAGGGATTCCCAGGCACTACTGGATTTAGATATTTGCCCACTTCATAACAGAATCACTCCAGAATTAGATTAAAAAAATGCTCTTGGCTTAATATAATGAGCTAACAATAACAGCAAGTTAGTAATTCAGAGACCTACCAGCAGCAAGACACGGCATGGCTGGGATAACTGGTGTTCTGGAGAAACAGTAGAGTAGTAAGGTGCTATCTAGTACTGAGGAGTAACTTCAGTCACCAAGAAATTTTGGCACAGTTCTCAATTGAGTTTTTGAAATCAAGATTCACTCATACAAAATGCTGCTATTGTTACACACAGAACTTTCAAATAATATTTTGCATGTTACCTACCAGACACCCAGCACCAGATTCCAACCATTTACTACACTGTACTAGAAAGTCAAGAAATGCCAGATCACTGGCACAGCTTGGTCAAAACAAGAGTACTTGGTACTACCTGCAGCAAGGACTTGGCAGATACACGTTGGAATCTCTCTCTAAAAATGATTCTGCATGTACACAAAACCAAGAATAATGAGACATCTAAACAGATATCTCCACCACTTACACAAGGCAGCCCTATAAATTAGGTGGTCTCAAACATTTGACTCTGTTTTCCCTGCCTGCTTTTCCTTGAAAGACCAGCTAACAACCTAAGAAATGTACAGGTGACAGGTAGGGAAGTATTCCCGAGACGCCTGTATCTGATACAAACGAAGAACAAAGACTTCAGAGCTCAGTACTGATATGTAAGAGACACTCCAAGCACTGCTAGAAACAGCAGTCAAGTGGAGAAAGACAGTAAATAAAAACCTTGTGCTGAGCAATTTACAAAGCATTTAAATATTCCAACTTAAGCTCTTCAAGACTGGATAATGAAATGAAGGGACTGTGCTCATATTGCACAACGTAGTAGATACAGCTACACATGGAAAACTAATGTTTGGAATAAAGAACTATCTTAAGAACAAGCAAAACCTCCAAAAAGGCAGAAGGGCAGCTCTACATGTATCTAATAATGTTGCAGACTGCAACAATAAAATGATCTGGAAAAAAATCTGAGTCACAATCATTTTAGGTAACAACTGCAAGGGTTTCCTTGGATAGATGGATAGACATCTCCTGTAACTACTAACTTGGTGAGATCTACCCTCAGCAAGATTGATCATGACACTCACAGGCTAATTCAACTAGTGTAGATGGAAGTTTTCAGAATTTTAAAGGAAACGAAGTAGGAAAGTAATCTGAAAGTGGGACAAACTACAATACAATTACAAGAATATTGTTTCAAATTTATGTCTCCTATAATTAATCCAGGGGAAATTATAAGAGACAAATAATTTTGTACAGATATAGCATCAAATAAAATCATGAATGGTAAAGAGTTTAGGTTTGCTACTTTGTAGTGACATGTACATTCTACAGCTTGTGGAATACAGTCATGCTAGAAAACCTTTAATAAAATAATTCATTTTCTAGACAAAGGACCACTTGACACTGTATCAAATGGGAAGCAATTTAAATTGGAGGAGTTGTAAATTAGTTCCTAAATTATTAAAGCAAGTAAAAAGCTGGCTAAAGGTGAAATTCCTAGTGGCTATATAAAAAGACAGCAGAATTGCTAGCAAATTCTTAGCACTGAATACAGACCAGTTTTTGGGATTGAGTTTATTTCACATCTCATCAGTACTGTTGATAGGAAATGCAGGAGTGTACTAATGAAATGTGCTGATAAGGCAAGCTGGTAGACATACGGCAGTCAGATCATCGTATCATAAAACAAGAGCTGTATGGCTGAGAACTAGAGTAACAGAAATAGAATGGAATTCAAAAATGGGATAAAAGACCCTATTTGAACTTATACGGGATTACAACTGGAAGATTATCACTTGTGAAAGAAGGAAGAGGAGAAATGTCTTCTACTAATGAATCCAAATACATGCTTTTTATTATCAAAGTAAAGTCATTACAAGTTACAAGCTTCAGACTAGGAAATGTCTAGAAAAAAGGAAGAGCATGAGAGACAGACATGAAAATTCTAAGCTGAGATTCTTACATAGTACTATTTGACACGGATAAATTGGAATACTTTGGCCAGCACACTATTCATCATAGTTAAGGCTGATTACAAAAATACAACCTGGAAACTGATGTGTAAGTATTCTCTATAACTACGTAGGTCACTCTGAAAGTAATGCCTCCTATTTATTTCCATGGAAACTGTAACAGATACAAAGAACACAATAACACTTTGATAAGAGCAGATTCTCAGCTACAAGAAGCTCTTTTTCAGCATAGTCATCACCATTAGCTATGCATTTTTGCCAGAGATGAACAAGAGCCTGCATCCCACACTCAGACCAATCTGTACCAGTGGAGGTGCCCCGCTGTCGCTGTTGCCACTGCAGAAATGCACCACCCATCACCTCACTGTGCTCACACCCACTGTTAGGTCTCCATCAACGTTCAGCAAGCGTTGATGCATGTCACTGGGTGTCACTTTTTCTGCATGGAGGAATTCAGTTCTATCCCTTTGCTTCATCCACACTTCCACGTCAAATGCCATTGTGTCAGACTGCCCCTCTGCTGTCGTCTGTCACACGGCAACAACGTGGAATGAAATACTGGTGGGAAGAGTCAACCTCTGCTGTCATACCACCAACATCTGCTTCTGATGTCGTGGGCCAACAGAATAAAATGAGAGGCATTACTTTCGGAGCAACCCTCTTTTAAAACTTCTTTAGCTTGTCATTAGAAGTCATTAGCTAGAAACATATTTTCTAACAAACAGAAAACCGAATTTACCTTAAATATTGCTACTGTTATCTCCCTGTTAGATTTCTACCAGCACTTACTAGAGATAGATAAGCCTCAGATGACCAAAATACAAAGAGACAAAATAATGATAGTCTGCCTCACCTTTAAACCTGGGACTGGAACCCTGCAGTACATATAAGTTGCTACTAACGAGCAAACACAGCATACATAAAAGAAAATTAGGCATGCTGACCTTGGTATGTCATCTTCTTCCCATTCAGTGAAAGATGCATTGTTTGAATTTGCTGCAGAATGAATTCTATGATGTTTACTTCCACCTGATACATCACCTACAAAGAAAAGCAGTGCGAGATATGAGTTCATTTATGTTTCAAGTTTTCTTTCTTTTTTTCCCAAAAATAATTATGTAATTGCAGCTGTTATTTAATATTATCAGTCAAAACGCTTCTGAAGAATAAACAGCACTGCGTGATACCGGCTTCAAAAAGTAACCATGCTATCATTTAAGTGACTCGACTTTCTTGCTTATATGTAGACATGCGTAAGAAGATGTTTTCAACACACAGACATTACTAGAATTAAATTTGCTGTGGTCTACTCATATCTTAACCTAAATTCTATAGCCATTATTTTTCAAGTAAGTTATTATACCATGCCTAGTCTTATCTGAAATTCAGGATTCCCAAGTGTCTGGGTCCTCAGGTCAGATCCCAATGGAAATTAGAGGCTAAAGTAAACAAAAAATTCTGCTTCACACTTTTCGTCTTTCTTATTCTCCAATGGAAAGGGAATACACGATATATTCCAGATGCAGTGGCAGTAGCAGTTAAGTGGAAACCTGCAACGAAGGCAGATGTTGTCTGATCTACAAATACAGAAAACATTCTGTAAGGTTGCTTGGAGGTCTCAGTGTAAGGAAGTGTGTTTCCACATCACGCTGGAGAAGTTCCCTTTGAAGATGTACTGCCTCCCTTGGGGTCTCCTTCTGAACCTTCACTCTTCAGAAGGAGGAAAGACAATATACACAGGATGTGGCACAAGAAAGGAAAAAAGCCTAGGAATGGAGATGGAGGAGGGCAAATTGGAGGAGAAAACCTTAAAAATCACTGTCTTCCACTCCAACATAAAAGACCAGCTTGAACCTTGAATTTTGTCAGATATATTGGTTTGTGTCACATGCTAGCAGGTTTTTTTTTTTGTATTAATAGCAAAAACTTTTATATTTTGGACACACTAATTGAACAATGTAAGTACCAAATACATTATGTTTTTCCTACTGTTATCTCCCCTTTATACTGAAGCACTTAGGTAACATTACAGATGTACTTATCAATCTACAGTTTTACCTAATTGCACACATTCAAAATGCCAAACTATTTTTTTTAAATGAAAATTAAAAATACCTGCTTTCCTCAGACATTTATACTTCACATTTCAGCACTGAGCAAATGACCTTACTACAAACAGAAGCACTCTAATTAAAATCAGTGGAATGTTACAATCTAGCTGTAATTCTGTGAACGCAATACTGAAGGAAAAATGAATTCAAATTGGTATAGGGATAAAAAACACGTCAATAAAATTAAAGCAACGTGATCACTATGCTATTTTCCATGTAAATTCAAATAAATACCGTATTCTAAAAGGATGACTTATTTTTTAATGTCCAACTTGAAAAGAGTTGTGAACATCTTGTGAAAAATGGTCAAAGCCACAAGGCTGACAGAACATTGCTCTTGATACACAGTACCCCATTTTCAGGAGACAGGCTTTTCCCCAGTCCCAATACACAGGCACAAAAAGGAAAAACTGGCAAAAAGCTACAAAGGGACTTTGTTTTGACACAGAAAACAAACTGTAAGGAAACACTATGTGATACCCAGTCAGCCAAAATGTTGAAAATGGTAATTTTTATCCTTCAAAACAATTATTTGGTCTTAAGAAAGAACTCCTTACTTTTTCTCCTTGCCTTCCTGAATTTGACAGCAGCCAGGTTTATTAAATTCATTCCGTATAAGTTGTAGTCTATGAAGAGCTGAAGGAGGTAGGGAATATGGGCTTCGTGAGGCTGGTAAGATTTGTTCATTATGGCTCCACCTTGCAGAAGCTCACATACTCTAAAATTAAAAGTAAATTAGAACATCAAACAACAATTGTGCTTCCAGTACAACAATACTGATGTTTGATTTTATCAAAACATAAATATATTATAATACGTATATAAAACAAAATAAAAAATATAAAGTATGTATTTGCTTTTGTTGTATTTTTAACTTAAGAACTTTATGTTCAGAGTAACGGATCCCCCAAAATGATGTCTCCTAACAATGTTGGGTGTTAATTACAAAGGAGCTGTAAATCTTCCAGCTTTAAAAAAAACTAACACCACAACCACCACAACTACTACAAAAAAGAAACTAACAACCTCCAAGGAAAGATAATACTTTTGCAACTTGTCCACAGCCACTATAGTCCAGGGAAATCCTTTTACAGAGCAACTGTGGCACCTGTATGCCTACAAACCAGTCATAACTTTGAACGTCTCTCCAGTTCTCCCTGGAACATATATAAGTCCTGCATCATTTTAACGTTTCATACTGCATACACAGAAGCAGCATTTTAGTAAGCTTCTGAGAAGCACAACAAACTGGTGTTTTAAACACCTGCACATTAGAAAGCAACTGCAGGTATTTGCATAATTATAAATCAGTGCAATAAACTTATCTCAAAGTAATTTGGTATTTATAAATCAAAGAACAAGAGTAAGTATTTCTAAACAACAAATAGGATTAAAAAAATAAAATTGTATTTAGAAAGATTAAAGGAATAAACTATGTGAAGTGTCCGTCCTTATTTGGGTAGAAATAATTCCAACATGAGAATCTCCAAAGATCCAAAGAACCGTCACCCAACCATCACCACGTCACACATGCACATAGATTACATTAAGATGGAGCTTTAACATAATGCAGAATTTTACAGGAAATCTTCAAAAAAGTTACAAGAGGCAATACTACACAACCAAGGGATTTCAGTTTATGCTTGAGAAATAATTCCTCCTTATTTATTACTTTCACAGTAGTTGCAGTAAATTCAGAAAGCCTGAGAACCACGGTGCTTTCATCTAATAGGACATTACCCCGCTGAGAAACACAGAAACTGTCTAATAAGGACAATTATCCAATTTTCCAACTATATTTTAAATTTAATAATGGGTACTGGAATCTAAAACGTAAGAACTAACAAAATCCACTCCATAATATGTGAATGAGTACTAGACTGCTTTCCTTAAGAGTTATAGGAAAAACAACCTGATGCAAATGTGTTCAAGTACACACTAAGTACAGTTAATACAAGACAATAAAAGGTACACATAATTTTGTACTGTTTTGCAAACTTACTACTCCTTTGAAAAGACTATTATTGGTATGTTTAACACTAGTAATTTTCTTACTGTTTTGAAAAGCTTGCACAATACCTCTGGTTACTTCTACTGCTAAGATGCAGGTGAATCTTGCACCCAAAGTTATTTTTTCCATTCTAGATACAAGGAAATCAGCCAGAACTTCACCATATCCTTACCTTTTTACCATTGCAGGATTGTAAAGATAGATCTTCATGAACTGCCTCTCCTTTTCATGGTAACCATAAAAAGGCCTGGAGAGGAAGAAGTAAAAGCAAGAGGCTAGCCAGTTACGCAGTGGTATTTATTCAACCGCAATTTACTGTGAAGCACATTACAATCCAGAAGAAAAAAACAGCTGAACTGCATGCATATCCAGGAGAATGAAAATTCCCATGCATCAGGCCAAAAATCATTATAATCCAAATGCATTTCTTAATAATATGCTTTAATCCAATTTCAAAGCCTGAAGTGTTTCTGGTGCACATGACAATTCTATACATTCTACAGAATCTTAACTCATTACCTTTAGACACTATTAAAAACACATCACATTTCTGAACAGAAACATAGCACACATTTCATAGACACTGACTCAGTGGGGTCAGACGTGGAACAGGCACATGTGTATTTGGGGAGGAAGGCAAAGAAAAAAGGGAAAAAAAGAATGCAGACATCGGGGGTGGGATAAGGTTATATTGCACACTTTGCAGTAGAAATTTCAGTCTAACGCAGACAGGTGGACTCAATAGGAAGCTCCTATCATTGGTCACAAGTCTGCCAGAGATGGCAAGACCACAAGATGACAGGTAGTGCTCTTTCAAGGCTGCCACTCATTTTCTGAACGACTAATTTCAAATGTTTCCCGCTTTATTTGCAGAAGTGCCAAGCACTCAAAACTACAGCCGAAGCTAAGGGCAGCACCACATTACAACGGAATGTTAAAGGTAAAAACAATAGGCTCTATGCACGTCAAGCTACCTAAAAAAATTCACTTAAGCACTTCTGGCTTAGCACTGCTTCTCATCTTCCTCATATGTACACAAACTGATGTCATGCCATCGTAATACACTTACACTAAATTTATTAGCACTGGACTGCTTCAAAAAGAGCGTTCAGCTCTTCTGATAAATGCTGTAACAAAGTCATTGAGGACATTAATTCCCCAGATCAGGTGTAAATGAGTAAATATCAGCTGTGTAATATAAATAACTGAACAATGAGAGCAGCTTAAAAGAATGAATAGCTGCCCCTTCTCAGTGATTACCAGTCATCTCGTGCACTAAATGAGGCATGAATCCTGAAGAAAATAGGATTTGAGAATGCAATTAAAGAATACATGTCATAATGAATATGTCAAGACTAAGCTGAGGTTGCGCAGGCAATATTAATTCTGGTATTACTTGACTGAATTACTGACTTTTCAGCATCAAGAATGCTAATCTAATCTAACATGCTTGTAATACAGCGTGTTAAGAAAATGGGCCATAATTCAACACATTGGGTGAACGCAGCAAGTCCACGGTTTGCAGTGATCGTGACTGAAGTCAAGGGAAGTTCAGGAATGCGTATATTTAAATGTTACCTCTACAGAATAAAACAAAATCTCTTAGTCAAGAATATTATTAAAAAGTTGAGCTTTGTCGCTTACTTGCTATGTCTAAAAAAACCTCAAGCAGTTAGAAGGCTTTCAGTCCTCAATGAAATGCAAACTCAACAGAACTGTACAATTACAGCATTAGTACTGCTGACCTTAATACAATTATAAATGCACACATTTAGACTGAACTGTTTAAAAAATGTTTATGGCGTTAAAACTGAGCTAAGTTGAAAAAACAAAATGAAAATTGTTATGCTGAAAAGGAGGAAAAGAGATCTTGTATAATGAAGGAATCTCTCTTATAGAAATAGTAGCAAACTTAATGACAGTTAACATACATTGAGTTGTAATGGCTCGATATGCTGTAGGTAGGTAAATTAAAAGCAATTTTTAAAAAAGCTAATGCTTGCAAGGCAAATGACCCATACTCACGTTGACATGGCAGCAAGGAAAATAAGATTTATGATACTTCCAAAGTTAGATATGAACATCTACTTTAACTTTGCAATGCAGAAGGACAACGTTTCACCTGTTCATTCCAGGCCTTCTGCTATGTTTGGAAGCCAACACAACAAAAATCCCGTTAAGCCTGTAAGGGTTTACATAACAACCTCCCTACCAGTACAGAGGAGAACAGATAAGGTATCTCCAAGATTTAAAGAAAAATGCAGGTTTCTCACCATAGAGACACTCAAACATCTGCGGCCAAAAACTGACTTCAGTCACACGAAAGCAAACTTTTCTGTTGCTATGTAAGAATCTACCCAGGTCAAAGACGGTGTATTACAATTTCTGTTAGATGCATCCCATTCGCCTCTTATGCAAGCAAAGAAAATGCATCAAACGGTCTTTGCAACGCTTCTTTGAAGTAATGAGCATCTGACTTTCAGTAAAGACTGTTCTGAAGCTCTAAGGCACAAGAGGTGAAAAAGGGGCAGGTTCTCCTATTCTGTATGTTGTCTTCTCACTGATTCAAGGAGAAACGACTGCCTCCAGCAGTTTACTCCACCCAGGTTTCACTACTGAGATGAACAGCTACACTAATGTTCATACAGCTCTCGGAAAAAGCACTTTGTTTTTGCAATAGCAAAAAAAAGGTATTGCAGCCACTTTGCTGGCAATATCTATTAGATATCACTACAGCTGGCTGGGAACAAAAAGATTATCTTCCTATACCTAACAGTTAGAAAGGACATATTTCAAAAGAGCATTTTAAAAAAAAAAAAAACATGTAGTGCTGCACAGTACTGAAAATTAGCATTTACATTGTTTTGCAGATGAAAAATTCAATGCATATATGGACTGCGTTCCTCCAGGATAGCTTCCTATTATTCACCATGACTTGACACATTTTACAGTCCTTGGTTATGCAAGTCAAATAAAAATTGATCAAGAGAATCCTTAAAATGTTAACGTTCAGTAATAACATACAGTTCTAGCAGCAGTAGAACCCTACACCAAGTAGAAGCAGAACAGTCAGCTTGACAGATAGGTAAATAATGATAAAAAGCCTCCACTTCACGGCCTGTGCTGCCAGAAGAATCAAATATAAACATGACCTGACAGTCTCTGCGATGGACCTTCCAAAGGGGTCCTATTAGGTGATTAAAAAAAAACAAAAAGACCTAGAGGTGGACTCCTGCAAGGCATGCCTGGTCACAGGGTACTTAGAATAGCCCAGACAGGTAGAAAATGGTGGCTGGAACATGCTGCTGTAACAGCAGAGGCACAAAAAACCTCAAAGGAACAGAGCTAGAAAATGATAGGCAGTAGGATAGTAGGATCCGAGTTTAGTTAAAAAATGGTTGTGCCAAGCATGTGTGTCAAGTATAGCTCTTGATTATGTTAGATCAAAGCAAGTGAAAATAGTTAGTTAGTAGTTGTACAGGCCTGTATAAAGTCACACAGAGCAGTAAAGAAAAAAAGAGTAAAGAAAGAGCTCCACAGTCACCCAACTCCACGTTTAGTGTTTCAAAATAGAACTGCAAAAAGCATTTCAAAACAAGTAACAAAAGAATCATAACAGGTCATACTCACATTCCAGATACTAACGACACTTTGAAAACATGTTGAATAGTAGAAGACGGATTGCCTAAAGCAACATTAAGTGCTCTGTCAATGCTGAATGCCACTTGGCGGAGATAGTGTTCTGGATGCTGACCAAAACCATCGTATGGTACATAGAGGTAAGGAAAGACACCGTGCAAGTGGAGACAAGTCTTCTGACCTAAAAAGAGAAGGTAAACATTTATTTTCTAATGACTACATCTTTATTTCTTTCAAGTAGTAGCTAAATTTATAATTTTTCAGGCTATTTTCAGGTCCTACAGACAGGATAAATTGATTAAACAAGTTGAGGCCCAGTTCATACAATTCAGAGCAGTTCTCACATTTGCTTCATTGACTAAAGCAATAAGGAACAGACAGAGTTAGATGACATGGTGGCAAATTCTGTAGTTATTTAAGCACGATCCTACCAATTTTCTTCACAGTAACAAGACAACACCACTCAGAACAATTCTGCACAGTGAATTAGTGTTGAATGGTTTAACAGCTCCCCGGCCCTTGAGAAAATTCTGTTCTATCAGAATTCTTCCCGTTCCTCACTGGGCTGAGCATACACCTTCTCAGAAATTAAAAAGAGCATCCACCAGATCATTCAATATTCCAGTTATTATAGCACCAGGCGGGATTTGGAAAAAAAGCTAGTGATGGTCAACTTTTTCAACATGTTGATCCCGGGGAGATCTCTGCTGCCTGTGCAGGTTTCCAGCCTTCTAACAACACGCTTACTGCTCAGCACCAGCTTTCATCAGCCTGCAGCAACAGCAGAAGGAAAAAACACACCATGAAAACCATGATGCTAGACTAGACCACAGCTCAAGCTTCTGCTTTGCACAAGTACAGTAAGGTGGACTGGGATCTCCCAAAGACCACCATTAGTTTGGCTTGTTAGTCTCAACCGTAATGCACATTCTCTGCTCTTTCCTCACCATAAAACACCACCAGCCTGCACTCACTCCCAAACCTGACATAAATTCCTGCTCGCCATCCTTCCAGCCCCCAAAAGTCTTCATGATTTCTCAGTGGTCAATGAAAAAGGTTCACAGAAAACTACTGCAAACACACATTACCCTCCACTCCACTGCATGGACAACGAGCCCCATGCTGTACTTGGTACGGACAGGCACTCTGCATGAAGACAGCACAGCAGCGTCCGAAGGCAGAGCTTTAATCAACCATGAGATCAGCACTACAAAGAGGCTGCGCAGTCTCAGTGGCCCACAGCTCTAACCTTCGGAAGTTTGTTCTTTCAAACAGGTTATTCCCCAGCAGATGGACCTCGGCACTCACCCCCAGGCTGGCACACCAGTGGCCACTCAGTAAGGATGGCTCTAAGCCCATTACAGAGCAAGCAGAACAGACTCTGAGCCAGGACACCTGCACATTTTTACACCTGTGAACACACGCCTCTGAACACCATAAGCAGCAAAGGTTTATGTTTTGTTTTCAAACTGGGATTCAGATGCATTGTTCTTTCTTTACATATTTGACTGTCCCTCATGTAATGTCCCAAAGTGAAAGAAACCGCTCAGAGGGTCCCAGCACACGGGGCTGTTCTCCGAGGTGATTTTAACTTTCTAGAAGTCGACCCATCAAGTCTCTTCAGCAGCGTTTAAATATCACCTAAACATACATTCACAATCTTGAGGTCATCATCTATGATGAATTCTGCCCATGCTAAAGAAACTCAACAACACGAGCTAGAAGTCTTTAAATGGCAAAATGAAGGGCGGGATCGAGAGCTTTACACAGCAGGAAGGCCTCTGCCCCTCCTGCAGGAGAAGTCATTGATCAGCAGCACGGGAACGGAGGGAGCACTGAGCTGGGCACCAACTGCAGACCATTAATTTTCGGTACCAAGTCACCAACAAATCCGAGCATCTCCCCACAGCTGCACTTAAGACTGACTGAAATAGGGCTTTCTCCCCCCAGAATAAAATCAGAATTGGTCTAAACCTCTACAGTTCCTCCTGTTTTTACTTTTTTTTTTTAAATGTATGTAAGGATCACATTCAGAGAAAAATTCAAATTTTATTCATATTTATTTACCTGAACGCTTACTGAAGCTTTTTAATAAAGTGAACAAACATATCCAGCCCAAACTATATTGGAGATACAGAATAAAAACTGCTGGCAAATATACAGGTCTATCCAGCCCAAGAATTTCAGAAATCCACACTTTTGTTACCTACAACCTGTCAAGCCAAATCAGTTCTGCATCTGCATATGTGTATATATATATATATATTTTCTTTTTTCTACGAGAGCAGCTCTGAACTCTAGTTATTCTTATAATGCTGAAATATCTTTAATGGTTGCCAAACTATTCTGAATTATAATTAAACTTTGTTCCCTCAGAAAACAAAATTACAAAGCATCAGACTAAATAAAACGGGGAGACGGACTGAAGTTGTTTAACTTCAGGCTCCTTTCAAGCTATGTGGAACGATTAATTAATAATTCTTTCATAGCTAGCGTCTGATTAGTCAAGTTAACGGAGTTAAAACATGTATATTCATTTCAATAGCAAATATTTGAGAGTTTTTGCTGAACTGAAACACCACTTTATCGCAGAATAAAAAGCCAGGTACAAAGAAAGCTGCTGTATGTTTCCTCCTGCCACCTTCCCCTGCGCTCCCTTTATGTGCAAAAAGAGAAAACCGCCACGGCAAACACTGCAGCTTTCAAGTGACCGAAGCACCGAACTCCTGCCTAGTTGCAGGGAAATCTTACAAGCCGTGCACACTGAGCCACCCCTCCTTCTCCATTCTGCCAGGAAAGCAAACAGGCCACCGCCGACGGCAGGCTCCGAGCAGGCTGGCAGCTGTCAGCTCACCCGGGCTTATTCAGCCACTCACTTTGATCCCTGTTAGCATTAACTCATTTAGCATGACATTTGGTTACACTATTTTTATTTACAGTCTGCGTTGCTCCAAGTCTCACCCTACTAGTGTAAGAACAGAGTCATTTGCTTCCACCGTTTAAGCAAAAGCACTGAATTGCACCAAATGCTGTGGTGCTGCGCCCGAGGCCCGGGCTCCGGGAACGTTTTGCACTGAGCCGCTACAGATTCCCGGGGATTCCTTCCAAGAGAGCCACAAGAAGAGAACAGACCTACCCACTGAGTATCTCAGACCACACAGACGTACCAATTAACATCAATTAAACCCTTGGCACGGGATGGGCTTAAGAAGTTTTATGCTTCAGACATGCCAATCTCATGCTTCTCTCTCTTTTTTTTTTTCAGCTAACTGACAGAAGCAGATCTGTACCACTGGAACAACAGTGACTGCTCACAGCGACCAGCAGATGTTTTTACAGCTATCCACTGCTTTCTTTAACTCTGCAGAGTGAATGGAAGTGGAGCTCCACTTCTGGAGCACAGCAGATTCTGCAGAACAGCCATGCACGCTGCGTGACCGCTTTCCTCACTGTCCCAGTGCAAAACCGAACGCCCAGCAGTGATTTCCTGAGCTTGCTGCAGTGCATGGACATCACAGCCACTCTGCACGTGAGCGACAGTAGATGTCTCTATTATTAACAAATGAACACCATGTGTATGTAAACACAACGCCTGGTGGTGACAACCAGCGGCCAGGAGGAGGCTGCTGCCCAAACAGCCCCTCCACTCCAAGCCCTGTCAGGTTGTGTCACCTGCAAGCCACAGACCAAGCACACCAGGACGTGACGCAAAGGGGCTGCTGATCTACTTCTAGGTACAGACACCTAGAAGTAAAGCTGTGGCTTGCTGACGAGCTTTTTTTGGCACTGAACGAATGAATGAATGAATGAAGATGAGAAGCGCTGCTGTAACACAGGAAGGGAGCAATACACAAAACCTTGGGATATTACAGTGTGCTCAACTAGTGAACTGGCTACATTCTACAAAAGTAAAAATTGCAAACTAAATGTCAATAGAGATGAACCGCCAGCATAGCAATGAATCAATACTTTGAAAAAAGCCCATAAATTTAATAATTTTTTAGACAGTAAAGAGAGATTTCATTTTTTTTTTTTAAGACAGAGCCCATACTTAAAAAACCCATAGTTACAAAGCAAGTGGCATAAATGTTCCTGAAGTATTAAAACCAAATATAGCATTTTGTGTACTTGAAACCCACAAGACAGGGATTAAGAAATCAAGCCTGCTAATTTTTGAAGATGGCTGCTGTATGCAGTACAATTAGGAACACGTATCCAACACAATCCTTGTTCTACTGTATCATTTAAAACATTAGAAGAAAAAGCTGTAGGAAGCCCCAAAGAGAAAACTTCAATATGATTAGAAGAGAACTGAAACCAATAGGATAAAGGAATGCAAACTACTAGAGTACATCTCAAGAACAAGCAAGAGCTGATCTCTTCTGACCACCAGAATGCTCAGCTGCACAGGATGGTCTGGAGCAGAGAAAACAGAGACGTGAGCTATACAGTCACAGAATGGCTGAGGTTGGAAGGGGCCTTTGGAGCCCATCTGGTCCAAGCCACCTGCTCAAGCATATGTACTCCTCATTTTCAGTACAGCAAGCTACAGAACCTGAGGATTAGTATTTCAGTGTCCTCAGAGACGTGCTTTTTCACCATTTGAAAATAGAAGCTGATTTTGCTTTAACTTCTAAAAATACCTTTCAGCTAAGATTAAATTGGACAAATTTCAGTACGAAAGAAAAATGTGAAAAAGATTAGGGACCTCAGCATATCGTCCAGTTCAGGAATAAAGTCAGACAAGGTTCTCGACAGGTGCTTGAAAGACAAGAACGAAAGGATTCACCACAGCTAGCACATGCAAGTCTTGTATGATTTGGGGAGGAGAAGACAGAAGTTCATCTCCTCTGAATTTCACAGAATCACAGAATGGTTTGAGTTGGAAGGGACCTTTATAAATCATCTAGTCCAACCCCCCTGCCAGAAGCAGAGACGCCTTCCGCTAGCTCAGGTTGCCCAAAGCCCATCCAAGCTGGCTTTGAACACTTCTAAGGATGGGGCACCCACAGCCTCTTCGGTCAGCCACGTCCAGTGCCTCCCCACTCTTAAGGAAAAGTTTTCTAATCCAATCTAATCAATTGGTGTGTTTCTTATGCTGGAGCCCCCCAAGCTGGATGCAGTACTCGAGGGGGGGTCTCACAAGGGAGGAATAGAGGGGGTGAATCATCCCCCTTGACCTGCTGGCAGCACTCCTGTTTATGCAGCCTAGGATATCATTTGCCTTCTGGGCTGCAAGCACAGATGGTTGGCTCACATCCAACTTTTCACCCACCAGTATCCCCAAGTCCCTCTCTCTAGCGCTGCTCTCAGTCAAATTTTCAGCCACCCCTACGGAACTATCTGCTGACGCACGCTCCAGCAAGAGGCGAGTTCATGCAGTGACGGTCTCCAGTTACTTCCTCCACAAGATTTTCACTCTCATGTGAAGAATGTCTGAGCACAGCACGTACATGAGTCTATATGGAGTTTAAAGTCTACAATACTGAAGTAGACTGGAATCTGCCAGGCCCAGAAGTCAGCACTGGGCTCAAGGCACCCAAAAGAAACCACATACTACATTCTACAGGCCGTTCTATGAAAAGTCAAACCCAGGGTTTTCTCATTAGACTGACGTAAACAAAAGCCTACAGGTGAAGCTGTACAGATCTGAATTTGTACCACCACATAGAAAGGATTGCAAGATTCTGACAGTAAGAGTAAGAAGCTCAAGGACACTTCAGCCTCTGTATTTATGCACGAGACAGGATGGCCCTAAAAGACAAAATCCTTGCACTTGAGACTAAATCTAGATGAATGAAACTTTGGAGAGAAGTTAAATGATGGTCTACAAGCGAACATATTTTGCTGTGGTATTTCTGCCGCATAAGAAGATGCTCCCATTACAAGACGATAAGTAGAGCCAAGGGGAACAAATGCACGACATCTATTCCTCTAAGCAAAATAAGCAACCCATTTTGCTGAAGCTCTCCCTAGAAGTGTTATTTTAATTACTGAACTATGACGCATTTGTCCCAGACCATCATACAATACAACAGGATGGGAGCATAAAGGAGAATGCAGCAGCACTTAAATACATGGCAAAATCCCAAGATTTTAGGAAAATCCTGGCTAGAGATTAAGAAAAGGATGTAGAAGATGGAAGACAAAGGGCTTTTATATGTTTGCAATCTATTAAAAGTACTTCAAGTGCAGTTTTGTGAAGTAGCAGGACTAATTAAATACGGACTGTACTAGTGGAAGAACGCATGTGAAGGCACCAAGTGTGTCACCACAGGATGCAGAAATGAGAGTCACAAGAGATTCCCTTCCTTTAACTTCCTTTAGCAGTAAAACAAAGTCAACAGAAACAAGAAGATGTGACACTGGCATCTTTAAAAGATAAACAGATATTTTCAAGTAATTGTTGAACTAACTAGATAGAAATTTTCCCCCAAACAAACAAACAAACAACAAAACAACCCAACAACAAACAAACAAAAACCCCTCCATGCCCTCTAAACGATGACGACTACTGGAATGAGAGAATTAACAATCTAGTTAGACAAAAATCCTAAAAAATTATATTTGTAAATAGCACAATTATTAGAACAGTAGAATGGAAGAAAGTTTAGAATGGTAGAAATATTAGAATATTACTACTTTCAAATTTCTTTCCCACAAAAAAAAATGTTACTATACCCCCAGGGAATCTCACTTAGTATTTCCCCAGGAAGTCTTCAAAAAGCAACGCTGAGTTGTACTGAGAGCACTTACCCCATCCTGACTGCTCCCAGGAGCATCTCCTGCACAAGTTCAATGATTCCTTGAATTTAAGTCATCTCACTCACTGCAATGAGTTTGTCAAGACACCGATCACCGAATACTCAATACTGAGCTACTGAAAACGGACAGGACTCCACTAATTTAGAGCAGCAATACAACCTGTGAAATGAAAGCTGTCATTCTTTGACTCTCACAGAACGAGAACAAATCACATCCATGAATTCAGAAACAAGATAACACTGATGAAGTCAAATCCCTTTCCTAGCACAACTTGGGAAAGTCATTCCCTCTTAAAACATTTGTCATATCATTCAAAAATATAAGACTTTAATCTTATAATGTCAGTGTTCTTTAACAGCATATTTATGTAAATTCTTCAGTAACTAAGTGAAAACTTGACATTTCCCAGAGTCAAAAGAACAATCTTTTTTCCAAGAGAGTGAGAAGAAAGGGAGAAGTACACGTTTCAGTCTTAAATACTGGATACTGTACTACAATAATAAACAATAACATAAAATATAAAAATTATAAAAAATAAAAAATAATAGCGTAAAACAATAAAAAAAGATCTTGCATCAGCAAGACAACCTCGAAACAAAATCAAGAACAGAGCTCAGAGACCATATTTCACATACAGGATTACACATTTGTGTCAAAGCTTTCAGTTTTCCTCTAACACATATGAAAACATTTCAGTAACATTTGTAAGGGGGACAGAAAAATAGTTTTTAATTAAATTTGTCTGAATCCAAATGGAGTGTTTGGCTAGAGACGTGCCACTCTATCTATAATTCTTCAGCCAGTAACTGTTCCTTCTAACAACCAATACCTCTACATTCACGAAAAGGAAAAAAATAAAAGAAAGCTTATCCACTAGGAAGATGATGGCCTGTGATTCATTACAGCTTGATTATTCCTCACCCTTGATGTAGAGATCCTTAGAGAGGGAGAAGGACTGGGTTTTCCACTTGTAATTTAAAATTACGAACCTCTGTATTGCTAGGCACATCTTGAATTAATACCCAGCGTAGAATTAAAGAGAAGAGTTCACTTCCCACCTAGAGAGACTTCATGTGTGGCCCAAATTGCTTACCATAGATGATGAACTTTCTTGTAAAATGGAGGTAACAATACTTTCATACCTGAAAGATCTGTTTAAAGGATAAATATATTAAAAAAAAAACCTTGGGCAAAAAGATGGCTTACACAACAGCTCAAAAGACACAGGACAAAGTGCTCAAACAAGCAGCAGCATCCCATTGAGGATATTGCCACGTCTGTCTCAGCAAGTCTCTCTGAAAGGAAAGCAAGCTTCCACGAGCCATTTGTAGGCCTAGAATCCTACTGCTGAATGTATTCTTCTTCGAGTAGCAGGTTCCCTCAAACTTAAAACTCTGATATTGTACCCAGCTTTAACACTTTTGCATCAGAAAAATCAAACCAACCTGACCATGTGAAAAATATATAACCTCTGTCTTCCAACTATAGGATGGCTAAGTGCAGAAAGCAAAATAAGTCAACACATTTGTTGAAATTTATTGTCAAGCAGCCAAACTGGAACAAGGAAACTCCAGCAGAGGGTTGCTTAAAAGTGCTTTAAGCATCCTGAAATGAAGGACACTGAAGAAGTTAAGCACCTCAAAGATTAAGGGTGAGCTGTGTAGAAACCATCCTTTGTGAGTCTGATGATGTGAATTATGGGAAACAGCAAAAGTATTTTCTTCTTTTCTTAGTACAAACAAGTGGACACACAAGACTAGGTTTGCTATTTGTGTATTAAATACGCATCTACAAAACGAGCCATATATGAAATGTTATTTTTGCTTCCTATACTGACAGCTCATGTAAGCACCTGGACAACATCAATAACATTTGTAGGATGAGTGTCAAAAATTGCTAGGATGCCAGCTAAAATGACCACATGAATGAGGAAAATGTAGCTGGTCCTTCTGATAGACCTTAATTATCACACCAGGCTCCTGCTAGTACGAGCTAGCAACAGAGGCCAAGCTAGCATTCAAGTAAACAAAGCAACCATACGAATGCAGCAGTGAGCAGACTATGTTGGACCACGCTGACCAAAGCACAGCTGAATATAAAACAGAGTATTTCCTACTCCCAGATAAACTAACGGTGTGCGCTTCACCGCATCCTGTAAAAGATGAAAACAATATAAGCCAGTAGTAAAAAGAGGAAGCACAGCCACACAGCCTCTTCCCCCCCCCACTTCCTTCATCCAGCTTTCATTAAAAACCATTGCTGCTATCCAAGCTCCCTTAGCTACCTTATTAGTCTTTCTTGATCAGCGTAGAACAAGCCACATGTAAATGGACATAGGTGCATATATAACCAAAAGAAAACAAGTTTTGCTGGTTGTTAACTGAAGATGAACTTGCACATTTCCGTACATACAGATGAGCTTCTGCAAGTCCTGTAAAGAGCGTGCATCATTCCAAATCATTCCAATCGCAATCCTGCCTTCCCTGCATCAGACAAAACCAGAAGAAACATTTTTGTTTGAACAGAAGAAGAGACATACTTTCCTGCCAGCTAGATAGTTAGGGAAAGAAAACAACACCATAAAATATTGCCAAAGACTATTCCTCTAAATTGTAGGCAAAAAACCTAACATTAATTGTGATAAGGTTAACAGTGTTTTCACCAGCATTACCTTTCCATAGACACTTTTCAGAAATGTTGAATATTTATAAATTCATGAATACCACCAAACTTGTGTAATCCCAGAGAAGTGATATGCTGCAGAGTATAAACACTTCCATGAGTCAGATTTGTTTATGGTAACAAATAAATGACAAATATTCTGTTTCTCTTGCCCTGTACTTTGAACAGAACCAACTCTATGAGTGCTTCTTGGACTTTTTTTTCCTGTGTTTGCATTAAGACCTCCAGCTTGCAGGTAACAGTCTCAGCTCAGCCAATTCCTCTAGCTGAAAGCTATATAATGTGGCTCCACAAAAACAAGCACCGTTCTTATGCATTGGGTTTACATGGCAAGGTTTTGGTAGCAGGAGTGGCCTCTGTGAGCAGAACCAGCTCCAGCTGCTCCAAAAGGGACCCAGCACTGCCAGAGCTGAGCCATGGGCAATGCTGGGTGTGCTCTGGGAGACAGGACTGAAGGAAGGGAAAATGCTGCTTAATGGCAGCTGGGAGAGAGGAGTGAGAAATGTGAGGGAAACAGCCCTGCAGGCGCCAAGCTCAGTGCAGAAGGAGGGCAGGAGGTGCTCCAGGCACAGAGCAGAAGTTCCCTGCAGCCCAGGAGAGGCCCATGGAGGAGCAGTCTGACCCCTGCAGCCCATGGGCACTGCAGAGAGCAGATCTCCACATGCAGCCATGGAGGAGCCCATGGTACAGCAGTGGATGTGGCCTGGAGGAGGCCGCAGCCCACGGAGAGCCTCCTAGGAGCAGCCCTCGGGCTGGAACTGCAGCCATGGAGAGGAGCCTGCGGTGGGGCAGGAGGTCTGGGGGAGCTGCCACCCACGGGGACCCATGTTGGAGCAGTCTGTGCTTGAAGCAATGGGCCCCATGATATGCAGCCATGTTGGGGCAGTGCTTGGAGAGCTGCAGCCTGTGGGAAGCCCATGGAGGATTGGTTTGGGAAGGATGGCATCCCATGGGAGGGACCCCACATGGAGCAGCAGAGACACAGCATTATGGACTGACTGCAGCCCTCATTCCATGTTCTCCCACTTTGCTTGGCATGAGGAGGTAGAAGAGGGTGCACAGAGGAAGGTGGTTTTAGTTTGCTCTTAGTTCTCGCTGCTCTAGTTTTATCAGCTGGCAATAAATTAATCGTCCCTATGCTGAGTCTGTTTTGCNCGGGGACCCATGTTGGAGCAGTCTGTGCTTGAAGCAATGGGCCCCATGATATGCAGCCATGTTGGGGCAGTGCTTGGAGAGCTGCAGCCTGTGGGAAGCCCATGGAGGATTGGTTTGGGAAGGATGGCATCCCATGGGAGGGACCCCACATGGAGCAGCAGAGACCCAGCATTATGGACTGACTGCAGCCCTCATTCCATGTTCTCCCACTTTGCTTGGCATGAGGAGGTAGAAGAGGGTGCACAGAGGAAGGTGGTTTTAGTTTGCTCTTAGTTCTCGCTGCTCTAGTTTTATCAGCTGGCAATAAATTAATCGTCCCTATGCTGAGTCTGTTTTGCCCATGATGGCAATCTGTGAACCATCTCCTTGTCCTTATCTCAATCTATGAGCTTTTGTCACCGTATTTTTCTCACCCTGTTCCATAGAGGAAGGGAAGTGAGAGTGTGTGGTGCTTGGCTACCAATCAGCGTTAAACCACAATGTCTGATAATCACAGACTCATTGAGTTGCAGGGGTTGGAAGGGACCTCTGGAGATCATTGAGTCCAACCCCTGCCAAAGCAGCTCTCTGCAGCAGGCAGCACAGGTGGGTGTCCAGACAGGTCTTGAACGTCTCCAGAGAAGGAGACCCCACAGCCTCCCTGGGCAGCCTGTGCCAGTGCTCCGTCACCTGCACCGTGAAGAAGTTCTTACGCATGTTTGTGTAGAACTTCCTATGCTCCAGTTTGTAGCCATTTCCCCTTGTTCTGTCACCACACACCACTGAGAAGAGCCTGGCCCCATCCCTTTGCCTCCTGCACTTTAGATATTTATAGACATTGATAAGATCCCCTCTCAGCCTTCTTTTCTCCAGGCTGAAGAGCCCAGGTCTCTCAGCCTTTCCTCATAAGGGAGGAAACTCCAGCTCCAGGCTTTTTATCATCTTTGTTGCCTTCTGCTGGACTCTTTCCAGGAGATCCCTGTCTTTTTTTGTACTGTGGAGCCCAGAACTGGACACAGTACTCCAGGCGAGGCCTGAGCACGGCAGAGTAAATGGGGAGGGAGTACCTCCCTCAACCTCCTGGCCACGCTCTTTTTAATGCACCCCAGAATACCATTGGCACTCTTGGCCAATGGGGCACTCTGCTGGCTCATGGCCAATCTGCTGCACACCAGGACCCCCAGGTCCTTCTCTGCAGAGCTTCTCTCCAGCAGGTCAGCCCCTACCCTGCACTGATGCATGCGATTATTCCTCCCCAGGTGAAAGACTCTGCACTTGCTTTTGTTAAACCTCATCGGGTTCCTCTCCGCCCAGCTCTCCAGCCTGTCCAGGTCTCACTGAATGGCAGCACAGCCTTCTGGCGTGTCAGCCACTCCTCCCAGCTTCGTATTGTCAGCAAACTTGCTGAGGGTGGACACAGGTCACTGATGAAGATGTTGAACTAGACCGGACCCAGCACGGACCCCTGGGGAACACCGCTAGATACAGCCTCCAACCAGACTCTGTGCCGCTGATCACAGCCCTCTGAACTCTGCCAGTCAGCCCATTCCCAGATATCCAAGAGCAAATCTGGACACAGGATAATCCTCATCGCACGAAGCCTTTAATGAAAAAAGTTCTTAACATCTTATATGTTCAAAGCTTCCCACTTTTGGACAGGTGACAATTAACTGAAGGAGTGCTTCCTTACTTTAGACACCTTTTGAAGTACTCTCAGCTTTTGAAAGGGCTATATGGTACGTGACAGTAACAGCAGAACAGAACTTCCTGACTCAGAGAAGAAACCATTCTAAATGCCTTACTGACTGTGCTCAGGTTTACACACCCAGGTGCTGGCAGCAGGGGTGGTGGCCTCTGTGACAAGAGGCCAAGGGCTGCCCTGTGCCAGGGGCAGGCAGCTCCAGCTGGCCCCAGCAGACACCACAGGGCTCAGCTGAGCTCACTGCACAAGCTGGTGGTGCAGCTGGGAAAACATGCTTCCCAGAGGGAACACCAAGGTCAGAGAAAGGCAGAGGAACAGATATCCCCTGCAGCCCACGGAAGAGCCCACACTAGAGGAGAGGGAAGATGATGGAAGGAAGAAGTGACAGAGAAACCACAATGAACTGACTGCAACCTCCCCACTGTCCGCTGTGTGTGGCTTGCATGACGGGGTGGGGTGGTGTAGGAGTCTGGAGTGAAGCTGAGCCTGGGAAAGGGGGACGAAAGGTGTAGGTTTATGTCTGAGTTTGTTTTTCACTGCCTGAATCTGTTTTAATGGGCAATAAATGAATGTTCTAGCTGTCAGCCTCTTGATCCCAAAACCTATTCCAGAATGTCTGAAAAGGGTAACCAAGTGGAACAAGTCCTAATGTTAGCAGACTTATACGTGCTGTCACGTAATCTACAATTTTACCAGAAGACTTTGGAGCATTACAGACAAAAATCTGTGCTCTGAACTTTTACTCAAAGTAGAAGTTTCAGCCTACTCACATTAACTTAATATAAAAAACACATAACCCCAGTCTCTAAGGTAACAAAGACTTTCAACGCAACATTAACATTTAACCATGAGCTTTCCGTAAGTTAGCTCTGTTCCTATCGCTTACATTGAACACCAGAGTGACACAAACATTGCCTGTCCATTTGTTGTACTGATACAACTTCCAGAGAAGCCGTGGATGCCCCCTCCCTGGAAGTATTCAAGGCCAGGCTGGATGGGGCTTTGGGCAACCTGGTCTGGTGGGAGGTGTCCTTGCCCATGGCAGGGGGTTGGAACAAGATGATCTCTAAGGTCCCTTCCAACCTGAACCGTTCTATGATTCTATGATTCTATACAACAAGTGATGTGGAAGGAAGTAC
Organism: Penelope pileata; assembly: GCA_013396635.1. Classification (NCBI taxonomy): domain Eukaryota; kingdom Metazoa; phylum Chordata; class Aves; order Galliformes; family Cracidae; genus Penelope; species Penelope pileata. Next base: position 112,785 of record WBMW01000082.1, read on the forward strand.
TGTGCTTTACAAGGAACCTATCTATAAATACATTAGTGACAGATACGCCCGCTGATGAGCCTTCTGAGAAAGGCCACGTACAAAGGCACAGAACATTAAAAGACATTTCCAAGTGTGGGAACAAGAAAATACAGCAAGCAGGCAGGGCGACAAAAAGCTCTAATCCATTTTTGCTTTTTTAAAAAGCTGCTGTAAATTCAGATTGCACATTACTGAAATCCTTATTCTAAGCTTTCCCTGAGGATTCTGGTGGTAAGACCCCAGGGTTACACAAGGGAAACGATTTTCAGCTGGTACTGCTACAGCAGGCTCTGGTTTGCTATGAACTGATCCCCAGCCAAATGCAGTTCCATGGAGCAACTCCGCAGATGAATTACAGAAGCTGTATTCTTGAAAGTTGGTGGTCTGAATGCTAATTCATCTCGCAGAACTGTAAATCCTGGGCAATTCTATAGTTCCTATTAAAAAGAGCCACACAGAAAAACCACCCCCATTTTATGGCCTCCTTTCCCCCCCAGCTCATTTTTAACCTCTCTGCTCCTGTTCAACAGCTGCTCAGTAGTTACTTTACTTATCATCAACAGATATTAATGATTAACTCAGGAGGGAGTGTGCAAGTGCAAAAATAATTGTTTTAAACTGTAGAGAGAAAAGCAGCATTAGAACACTCATAATCAGGTTACAGTATTTTTCAGTGTTTTTTTTTGTTCTGATGAAAGATTTCTCTTCCTCCTTTACCACACCGTGATACACAAAAATCACACCACGATAATGGTATTTCTCTATTTTTATTTTCCAAAACGTCCTTGAAACCCGAATTAAATGAAACTTGCTCTTTTTACACTGACTCTTTTCCCACAGATTTATCCACCATGTTTCAGACAAATCTCTATTTTAGCTTTCTGTCTTCCATGGTGAATACAGTCCTCAGATCACCACCACGCCCTCCAGTGCAGCTTCCAACAAGCTGGTTGGTCCCCCCTGCACTGCCCCCTCCAGGTAAACAAAGATCTAGAGAACCACTGAAGTCAATAGATGCTAAATGCACGCACAGCACCTGTCACTCTTCCAGTATGATCTTTTTCTGCCTTCCTCTGTTCTTCCATATATTACAAAATACGTAAATCAATGCCCTTTCAGTAATACAGCTGGTGTTACTATTCCATTCTGCACATTTTGCAATAGTACTAAGTATCTTACTTCCTATTTCAGTTTCTTTTGTAACACGCTACTTCACTTCCTCATCTTGAATTAGGCATCCATCCCACTCTTTTCATCTTCTGTAAAGTCTGCTGTCTCTTGGCAGCACTTGAAGGGTTTCATGGCTTTTTGCCTGCTCCAGCCTTTCTTTCTGCAAAGAATGCCCAGCCTTTGCAGCGCCCTTATCTTAGGCTCGTTACAGTCATTAATTGGTAACATACACACTGTTCTAGTTCTTCACGTAATTAGATCGGCAAGGCCTTTTTCTGTCTCAGTGCTACAGTAAAAAAAAATTAAAAAATTAAACATTTGAGCACTTGACAGAAAGCATGTATCCGAAGGCAGCCTGCCCTGCAGATCATCTCGTGTGGTTGCCTTGCTCTCCTCAATAACCGTCACAGTGGCTGTAAGGCTGTGTACGCTGGATGTTCCATGTGCCAAGACAAGGTATTTATAGCAATGTCTGCATTCTTTCAGGAATGTTTTGCAGTGCTCAGAACTAGCTGTTGCTAACGTAGTACCACCCAGTGCAGATATTCCTATTTTACAGGGTCATCTCACTGTCTACTGAAGTTTGAATTGCTGAAATGCTTTGCACAGCATATCTCAAATTACTGATTACCTTTCTGCACAGAAAACAAAAGCTTTCCCTCATGTACAATTACAAAGAACAAGGGGAGAAAGACAGCTAGCAATCTAGCTGCCCCTTCTCAGCCAACACACAAATGCTCGGGGGGAGCACTGAACAAGAGCCACCCCTTGCCTTGCCCTGTTCAGATTTAACTCCCATCTCCCCCTACCTACCCCTTTTTCCAGCCCAATGAGAGCAGTGATACGCAGGCAGCATGTTTTAACACTTTTTCACCAGCCTTCATAAAAATGTTTTCTTCGTATTTGACCTCAAAATTTTAAGATCAAGGCTAGAACATTACCAAAAGTGACAGAATCATGACAGACTCCTTCTAGCTGACATGTTGTCAAAAAGGATGTTTAATTTTCACTGTCGGACCACTGCTTTTTCTAAAACACAGTTTTCTGTTCATGCTCTAAGAGGCCTCCTGTTCTTCTTTAAGAGCTGGCTGTTAGGCTGTAGAAGCTCCCTCTGTGCTGTGCTTTGGCCTGCAGAAGGCCGGGATCAGGGAGGCAGAGAAGATGAAGGCAGATGGTATTTTGGGTACAGACAGCATTGCTCAGGTCCTTGAAATGTCACTGCGGATTGCACTCACGACTCGGGCAGCTTGCTAGGACTTACCCTCAAATCTAAGCAGCACAGATGCATCCTCCACCCGCTGAAGGACTCTTCTTATCGCCTCTGTCACTGACAATTCAATGAACTGTGTATCCACACACTTACAACCACAACTACATGGATGAACACATTGCTTTTTAAGTACTGCTGCATAAGGAAATTGCTCGTGTATTTAACTTTCCCTTAATGTAGCACACTGTTCAGAGAGAAATAAACAGAGAAAAGCCTGGGTAACTACAGGACCAATAGGAAGAAAAGAGAAGTTAATGCTACGTCACCAAGTGATACACGACACTACTGATAAAATTCTTAATTATTGTGGAAATTGCTAACTTGCAAAGATCTTTAGATGAGACTCCATTTCTATCAAATCAGCTTTACAAAACTGCTTGGATTTTTAATTTCCAGATGTATGACATACTATATTTCAAGTTAGGCAAGCTTTCATGTGTTCTAGTTTTTTTTTTTTTATATAAAAATCACAAGTCATGGAAATGACTGCGACAACCAGAATTTCTCTGAGCTGCAGTTTTCCTCATATTGTCATTGATGACTGAGAACAGGTAAGGTCGATCCTAAAGCCAATGAATTAAACACTAAAGTAACATTTTCAATGATTGATTTAGCATTACTCAAAATGAGATCATAGCATTCAAATATTCTGCATTAAACATCATCTAAAAAAGCTTTAATGGCTATTATCGTATGGAAATACCCTTACAAATGAGAACTAGTAAACTACACAAAGGATATGCTTCATTTTCATTCTAACAGCAGTCCCATACAAGTCAATGTGAAAAAACAAGCACGTTCCAGATTTTTTTCAGAATTAAGGACTTCCTGTTGGAATAAGATGATGGTGTATTTAGCCACAGCAATTTTACAATAGAATGCTAAAATTTAGCTTTCTTCTCAAGGTTTACCATACATATGTAGCTACTCCAGCCCTCAACACATTTAATGACGTCTAAAATTAAACAAAGCCAAACATGGCCACCTAGCCACACGATCTTAAACAACCAAAAAAAAATCATTTAAAAATAAAATCTGGGCAGTAATGGGGATTTCCTCTGTGGTTTTGTCCAAAAGCATAAATAAAGCATGCGGTAAGCACTGAGCAACTGTAATCAAACACTAAAACAGCCCCTCTCCCCATCCATGGTTTTCAATAGTGTACTGCTGCTATCCAGCCAGCACAGAAAGAACAAAAGCAAAAAGTGCATGGAGTGGGGGAGTGAAAAGATAAATGGAGAGAGAAACTCAGGAGGAAAGGGGAAACAGCAGTCTGAGAACAACAGGAAGATCAGACAGAGCAGCCTAGCAGATGATGACCCTGATGGCACTCTGAACTCAACTTGCAGCTCAAACAGCCAATTTATCGAGGGAAGCCAGAAGCAAGTGCTACCAGGTAAGCCTTTGGCTCCTCGGGTGTATATATCATATCAAGTTTATTTGTGCGGCTGATAGCAGCTCTTTCCTGTGCATCAAGTGAAGCTCAGGTTCCACGGAAGACCTGGAATCTGCAAGCGAGTCAGAGCCCCGTGCTAAAGGCACTACTCAGGCAGTGCACCCCTCGTTGGTCACAGCAGCTGGAAGCTCGTGCAAAGACAGCGGGCATCAACACAGAGAAAGGCTCCTCCTGGAGCCCGACAAGTACCGTGCTAGGAAACAGGTTCTGCGCTCCCACCTGTATTCTGTATTCCCATCTCCTGGAGTTTTTCTGCTGGTGCTGAACTACACCCAGGCAGCTAAAATGTTATAGAGAACTGCTCAACATTTGTATGTGCAATTAACTCATTAAGCACTGCAACATTACAGAAACTCTAATGCTTTGGGGTTGAGATTCCACAGGAGTTCAAAGAGTTCCAAGCCCAGTACTCCAATGTGGAGTTACTGGAATCTCAGTTCTCCAAGACAGCTCTGACTTGCAGGCAACTTCTCAAAAAGATGTCAATATTACAAGAGAAAACCTCTCTTAAACTGAATGTTTTACTTGGGATCAGGTTTTGACTGCAGATGACAAATAAGATTAGGACTACTGGCTGAGTAATTGGATAAAATGTTACTAAGCACTATGTGTTAATTGGTAGAGACTATGAAAAAACAGCACTTGATCACATTGAAAACCACTCTAATGCCTTCACACAGGGACAATGAATTCTGGCATACCTTCGTGCTTGTTAGTGACTGGTTTTCTTGTAACAAAGAATTACACACAAAACACTGATAAAAAGGGAGCGGAGAAATCCTACAGAAGAAGAGGAAAAGATGAGATGGGCTGGGGAGCTAGTTAAAATTCGGCAGCTCAGAAGGGGAAAAAACATTGATCTGAATGGGCCATGAGATGCCATCAGACAGACCTTGCTGGGATAGACCAAGAGCTAGATCTAAAGCAACTTACTCCCTCCTCAGGACATAGGAGGACCCAAAGCCTGGATAACCACAATTTCTGTTGGCACTCCCAGGGGCCCACAAGCCTGTATTCCTCTTTTGCTGCTGAGATGCAGCTGATCCTTCCAGTCAGGCTTCTCTGCTGATTTACTACATTTTGACAAACCATTTAAAGAAACAAGGCAATCAACAACAAGGCACTGAATAACTGAAGAGTCCAAGATAGGTAAAAGCATTCGAGATGAAAACATCCATTAATGAGAGTTCAAGGTTGCTAGAAAGTCACAAAATTCCTACATCAATGTATTACTAGAAGGAAGCAGCCAAGAACAGCATCATGGCAAGGGTGGTGTGAGGTGTACGGACAACACCAGCTCTCATGCATCCCTTTTGAGAACAACCATCTAGAACACAACTGGCTGGCAGGAAGTTCAGCCTCAGCACAACTAACTCTACACCACACTTCAATCTTCTCAGGCCAAAACCAGAGAACCTGGCACTTTACAAACTGCGTTGGGTTGCTCATACCATCCCGGTCCTGCAAGAGCAACACAGCAGGAGTCACCTTGCGACTGGAATGAGTGATATCCTGGATTCCTTACGAACTTCAATCTTAGCACAGTTTTAGGACAGTTCTGCATGTTCAGCACCTGCACACACCGACGAGCATCTCGAAAGGTGAAATGATGAATACAGTTGGTTGCAGAGACTTGCTTCTCACTCCAGCACATCAGAAGCTACGCTGTAAAGGTACGCAGATCCAGGAGGTAAAGCAATCGCTCATGGGTTAGTTTCTGCAAACTAAAATGTCAGGTTTACTTAAAAAGATATAAGACCGTATTGTTGAAATATATGTGCATCTAAGTAATTACATTTTAAAATAACTTTTAAAAGAGATTTACTAAAACATCATTTGAACCTTGTATATAGTAAACTGTCCATTTAGATCTCTGGGTCTTCAGATTATGACAAACTGAATGGAAAATACCCCAATATTCAAGATAGTACCTCCTTCTTCCCCACTCCATTTTTAACATTAACACCGCTTAGGAGGAGCTGACATAGCATACAGCTACACAAATCCAAAGGATTAAACCCATGACAGATATGCTGCTTAGTTTTTAATTTTAGCCCATTTGCTCCTCTATGAGAGGTGAAGAGGGAAAAAAAATCAAAATATAGCAAAAGGGAAGAAAAAAAGTAGTTGTCCTCCAAGCTGTTAAATACAAAGCATCTTGCATGTGTTTATACAGAGAGAAGATGTAACAGAAATACAGAAAGACCATTCTTTAGCAAAAGCAATTCAGCTGTAGAAACAAAGTCAGGTGAAAATCAAGCTGCCCACATCACCTGCTCTCGCCCCGGTTCTCCACTTCTCTTTTGAGATCCTACAGGACTTTGAGCATGGGCGCTATGAGCTGAGCCGGAACATGGGTTCAGCTAAAAACACCATGCAAAAAGATCACCCTTTTGCCTTACCAGTTCTCCAAGTCCAGTTCACCGTAACTGCACAAATCACTGTGCCAGAGCACACGCAAACCTGCACGGGGCAGCTGTGCGCAGTTCTTGCTTTGCACAGGACCATCGCCAGCTACAAGACAGCTCACACAGAATTCAGAAGCAGAACCTAAAAGTTCACATCTTTACAAGCAAAGGAAAGCACTCCTGCACTGCCACACTGTTGAAGGTGGGTCGGAAAAGCTTGAGTGCACATCCATATGTGCTCAATTTTACTGAAGAGATTTAAAAGCAGCGTTTCCTGCAAATACAAGGAAACAGCAAAATGCCAGTTAACCAGCTACTATAGCATATTTGGGCAAATGGTCTTTCTGAGGTCTTTCATTAGTTGTTGACAGAAACCTCAAAGTACTGTAAGTGGTTATACAAACAATCTCTAGATGTCCCTTACATTCAAAGCAAGCAGCTCAGCCAGTATTTTACAACAGTTTTGGAAAAAAACAGATTGACACAGCAAATGACTTCTAAGGACTAATGAAATGGAAAGGGATTTGTTTTACATTTTCGAGTTGCAAATCCCATTATTCTTATCGCTTGTAAACAACGTAAGATGACTCGAGGTTGGTGCTGAAAAAAGATCTAATCAACCCAGAGTGTAAAGGAAATTAAATGTTTCTAAAAGCAGAGCAACCCTGTTAGTGTCAATATAACTGGATCTGAGGGCACTGTGGTTATTGAATGGGAAACTCATGTTTTCTCCTTACTTTTCTTCTTTCAAATTGATTTTGTTTATAATCCAGAGATTTTCCAGTAATGCTTTATATGCCTTGCAGTTACTTGCTGTACAACGTAAACCGACAAAATAAATAACTAATGATGTTAAATCATGCATTCATACTTTAAGGCTATGGGAACACAAGACATGAGAAATGAACAAAGAAAGAGGAGCTCCCAGTGCACCACTTCGAGACACATGTCCTGAACACCCACTGCTTACAATACAGCCACAACTCCCAAACTGGTTAAATGAATTAAAAAGAACTCTAAATACGACAAAAATTTCATAGAGTAAGAATTTTCCCCTCCCCCCCCAAAGTGAAATAATGCCAGCTTGGGGAATGTTCGTTACTTAGAAAGATTTATAAATAGGAAAAAAAAAAAAAGTGCAGGGAAGTTCTGAAAGAAATTATAGCACAAGAAATCAGTTCTGCATTGAAGGTTGAAGCAGATCTCCACAAAAGCAGCAACATCACCCCCAGGGACAGTACAGCAGCCTTCCAGTTGCTGTTTCAGAATTGCAATTTATCAAACCACTTAAAAAAAAGTGAAACAAAGCAAGCTAATTGTAACACTCCCAATAGAGGCTTCAAGACACACCCACCACGACCTGCAGCCAGACATGCCAAAGAATGCCAGCTCACTTCAACTTCTGGAAAAAAAAGTAAGCCTTTTTTTTTAAAAAAAAAAAAAAAAAAAAAGAGCAAAAAAAAAAAAAAAAAAAAAAAGAGCAAAAAAAAAAAAAAAAAAAAAAAGAAAGAAAGGAGCAAAACCAACAACAACAAAAAAACTCCAACACTGTGCTGATGATAGAAATCAGCATTGTGGCCTGCCATGTGACCAGGCTTACATTTTTTCCTCCAGAGAAATCTGAGGTTAACCAACTAATAATTAACATCTGCACTCAACTGGAAGACACATAGCTCTAGGGATGTGTATTACAAAACATGGTGTTTTCTAAAGTCTCTTTATTCTAGTTAAAAAGAAATGCTTAACTGTAATTTGCAGCTCATTGCCTATAAAATAATTGTGCAGACAAGCTCCCAGCATACATGATAAACACGAATAAACAGAACTTTCCTTTTTCTAATGGAAACACATCTAACAAAGGATTGTCTAACTTCAGATGGAACTAACATGGTCAAAATGATTTTTAAAACTTTCCAAGTTCCAAGGCAATTATTCCAGCAAAGGCAGAATCATTGCAAAAATTATTAGACACGAGATGCAACATACAGATAAAATTCCTCTTTGTGCAGTTGTCACGTTGTGCATGAGGGACACAATCTGCCTAGTCACCTGCCTGCACCTTCAGACTCGCACAAGTCAGTCCGTAGGGGTGAGGCTCGCTATTTTTAATTCCCTTTCTTGACTCATTTCACTATGTCTGCCTGAGTTCCCAGCTTCTATCATACACTTTGTGCTACTGCTCACTCCATGAGGACGTTTCTGTACTGTCATCCCCTGGGAGAAAAAGAAGGGTGCATTTATTTTCACATGTCTCACGGCAAACAGGACTATACAGCTTAAACAAACCCAACAGTGAAAGAAGCCCAAGGACACCTACCACCGTGGCTGGACTTGAGAAGAAAAGCACTGAGATAGAGCCATGGAAAACTGGAGGAACAGCACCAGCATCTCTAACAGCCTGGATATTACACATACCTGCTATAATGAGCCAGATGAATCTTATTTCTTGGTCCAGAGACCTACTTTTTAAGTATGGGATTCATCCATGTAATGAATTACACATTATGTGCTTAACTCTACAAAACTTGCTCTGCAGTCACAGAGGAATGGGGCAGACGGAGCCTTCAGTGGGTAATTCCTCCTACTGAGAACAGTGGTATTCAGACAGCCCCTCTCCTGTGTTTTGGGAGCACCGTCAGCTGTGCCCATCTAGAACTGGCTACAAAGCAGAGTAGCAAAAAAGATAGAAAAGTGAATCTCTCCAATCGTGTAAATTCAGAATAGCGTTTAACAGGCATCTTACATACATCACGATTTGGAAGAGCTGGGCAAAATTTCACGTTCTTACCACCAGATGCCTCTTTATAATGGGCTTCCAGTACTTCCCACCACGTTCTGCAGTTGCCTTCCTTTTCACCTCAGTGCTGCCAGTGCCAGACATGACACTAAATCGTGTTTTTTCCTACCACTATCCAATCTAAAGCTTCATGCTGAGATATAAAAGGAAACAGAAACTTGTCATACCATCAACCCTTTAAAGTCGAGGGGAAGAAAATAATCCAAAATTTCATCAGCACAAAGAAAATCACTTCTCTGTGATGCTTAATTTGTGAAAATTTAAATTAAAAGTTTCACTGCCTTCCTTAAGCAGAGGAATAGTCAGTGGCCGCTGCCTCCTTAAAGTTCCCCGGGAAGAACATTCTGCTTAAAGAATCAAAGCCACGGTAAGGTTTCATTAGAAACATCAAACGCAACTTACGTTGCCAACTAAGTCACAGTGATTCCACGCCATGAAGCTTTATGAGAAACGCAATGAAGAGTGCTTGACACCTTGCCACTGAAGAGGGTAAGATCCCAGCTAAGCCCACTTTTCCAGGCCTGTCTTTTGCCCCTCAGAAAGGAAGGCCTGGCCTAGCTTTGTAGCCTAGGAGTTTCTGCAAGCTGCCTGAACCCTAAAATTGGCAGGTGAAGGCTGCTGACAGGAGGGGAACAAGAGGCAAATTGTTCAGAGCCAGGCTAGCCAGAGAACAGCGATCTGCTGGCAAATAATTTTTCCTTTATTACTCAAAGTACGAAGGGACGAATAAATTCTATCCACACCACATTTATTTTACAAGCTAATAATTGAATTAGTTACTCACTGAGAGCCAGGTATGCAGACACCACAGGATTCCATCTTACAAGCAGAAGGGAAAGGCAGCAGGTTGAGGCCGCTGGCCCTCCGGGCCCCGAGCTACCCACGCTGAGAGCACTCACAGTACGGCATCATCTCTCAGATTACAGTCAAAAAATCCAACCCTGTGCCAGCTGAATTATTAATCAGACACATTTCTAAGGACAAGACAATCTCAGAAGTTGGTTTATTGAGCAAAAGTTTATTCAGACTGTGCATTTAACATCTACTTTTGGAAGATAAGACGGGCTTCCCTGCTCTGTGACACCAACCTCCTTCATAAGATACTCAGATAATTGCAGCAAGCACTTCACACGTTTTAGAGAAAATTTACATTAACTTCAAATTCCGGTTCCACCGTGACAGAGCCCATGGCAACAGTAACACCAGGTGAAGACATTACAAGTGACTGCTCCAGCGCCCTGGAAGCACAGGCATTTTGTTTTGCCTGTCATCCCTGAAGCATGAGCACAGGCACAAGTCACAGCAGGTTTCAGCAGCACACACACACGGCGGATCAGCTGCTTCTGCCACGGCAGCTTGCATAGCTGTTATGAAGGGGTAGCAGCATGAGAGCAGTGCTGCAGTGCCTGGGAGCTCCTGGGAGCTCTCAGATCCAGAAAGCACAATCCCAATCGCATCACCAGACTGAGCACAAAATTTACCTACGTACCCAGAACATGGAGTCAGCTGCTGAGATGTGACTAAGGTACAAGCCACTAAGATCTGAGACAGTACAAGGAGGGATGCTGGTAGAGAATTCAATCTCAAATCCGTTTCCGTGGCTTGCCTGTAGTCAGCAGCCAGCATTGCCAAGAGTGAGCTAGGAGCAGTTCTGTGCACCCCGAGGCAGCTCTGCACCTACTGCCACAGCACTGCAGCCTATTGCCACAGTGGTCTGATAGCAAGTGCACTTCAAGGCATGGGGGGAAATCCGATCCTTTCATCTGCCTTCCAAGTCAATACAAAGCTAGGAGTTCACCTGGTCAGGCAGCAGCTCACACAACAAAAGCAGCCCCAGGAAGGTCAATGGCAGCTTTAAAAAAAGAGGCAGCTTCCACTCCGGTGGAGGGGGCAGTTCTGTGTCCCTTAGACGCTCTAAAACTCATCTTTGCTCGGGTGTGTTTGTTTGAGATGATGTTGGAACCCAATTAGCTAAAGCCTAGATCTTTGTTCTCTCTGTGTTTTTTTCACTATGCCAGAACTTGCCAGTGGTATCCTGGGGTGCATTAAAAAGAGTGTGGCCAGCAGGTCGAGGCAATCCTCCCCCTGTACTCTGCCCTCGTCAGGCCTCAGCTGGAGTACTGCGTCCAGATCTGGGCCACCCTGTGCAAAAAGGGGATCTCTTTCCAGGGATCTCCTGTCCAGTCAAGGGCCAGAAAGACAATGAAGGGCCTGGAGGATCTCCCTTATGAAGAAACGCTGGGTAAACTGTGTCTGTTCAGCCTGGAGAAAAGAAGACTGAGAGGGGATCTCATCCATGTTTATAAATATCTAAAGGGCAGGAGGCAAAGGGATGGGGCCAGGCTCTTCTCAGTGGTGTGTGGTAATAGGGCAAGGAGCAATGGCAAAAACCTGGAGCATAGGAAGTTCCGCACAAGCATGAGTAAGAACTTCTTCACAGTGCGGGTGACGGAGCACTGGCACAGGCTGCCCAGGGAGGCTGTGGGGTCTCCTTCTCTGGAGACATTCCAGACCCATCTGGACGCCCACCTGTGCTGCCTGCTGCAGGGAGCTGCTTTGGCAGGGGGCTGGACTCCATGATCTCCTGCACTCCTTCCAACTCCTGCAACTCCGTGAGTCTGACCACTTCTTCCCAACCTCCTGATCTAAGGAAAACGTATCTTAGTATCCTCTTCAGCAGGACAAGCGTGTTTGAGCTCCCTTCTGATCCTTCTGTATTTTTTCAACACCATTTAAAGTACCTCAAGCATGCTCCGCAGCCACTGCTTTCTATCCTGTGGACATTGCTTACATTCTTTGTTCTTAGATGCAACATCACACTTTGTTGGAATATCCAAATGTTACTGAGTGATTGACATGACTGTGTGACTGCTGCACGATTTTTCCAGAATTCTGCCTTCCTCGAATTTTATCAACTTTATATGTTATCGATACAAATTAATTACATAGTAAATCTGTATGACAACAGTTTATTCTAAATAAACACAATAACCAGTAGCTTCTCATGGGAATCGTGAAAAATATTCACGCTCCTTTAAGGGCATAAAAAAGCTAAACTTTTCAAAAAATAAAAACTCCAACTCTAACTCTGCAACCACATATTGTAATTCAAAACACGTGAAAGCATGCGGAAGCAGGTGATACGCCCTGAGCTGTCAGAAAACTGCTACTTTAAATTCTGCACACCGCAGCGAGCATTTTTTAAAATCACCAAGCAGCTCTTCTGTGTCCTATACCCTCTATAAATTACTTCCCTTACTTTTATTACAGTTACAATGAATATTGTTGTTCACCAGGCCAGAAACGACCAATACACTTCTACTTCATAGCACATGGCTCAAGAACAATGAAACTGCAATAAAACAAACAGTGGGAAAAAAAAAAAAATCAAAATGCATCAATTGCAATATCAAAACCACATGTGCAAAAGCGTGCAAAAATTAATATTTTTACCAAAGAAGTCAAAAAGAATAAACAGAATGCACAATGTGTTGTATATTATAAAAGATGATCATAATTTCTAACCATATTATATGAAAGCTGCTCTGAAAGTAATGCCTCCTGTGTTATTCTCTTGGCCCATGATGTCAGAGGCAGATGTTGGTGGGATGGCAGTAGAGATTGAACCTTCCCACCAATATCCTGTTCCATGTTGTTGCCGTGTGACAGATGGCAGCAGAGGGGCACTCTGACACAATGGTGTCTGACATGGGAGTGCGGATGGAGCAAAGGGGTGGCACTGAATTCCTCCATATGGAAAAAAATGGTACCACTGACTTTCATCAACGCTTGCTGAATGTTGATGGAGACCAAGCAGTGGATGTGAGCACAGTGAGGCGGTGGTGGTGCCTTTCAGCAGTGGTGACAGGGGGGCACCTCCACTGGTGCACATTGCTACGAGCACGGCATGCAGGCTCTTGTTCGTCACTGGTGAAAGTGCACAGCTAACGGTGGTGACTGCTGAAAAAAGAGTGTTTTGTAGCTGAGAATTTACTCTATCAAACAGTGTTATTGTGCTCTTCGTACCTGCTGCAGTTTCAATGGAAATAAAAAGGAAGTATTATTCTTGGAGCAACCTACATATAAATATGGCAGTGGAGCACTGCAGCTGAAGCGTCTGCATTCTAGAATTTTGCATGCAGGACTAAGAGAGCACCGTCACGCTCTGCATTTTTACACTTGCAGTGAAGCACTCCTAGTTAAAAATTCTTCGGTACTCACCGCAATCACCAAAACTGACAAATGAAAATCTGCTAAAGGGATACTGTGCATGCTAAGTGAGCTGTTAAACGACAAAAATCAAGTGTAACTTAATCTGAACTATGCAAATTCTACTACGTGTTGGCTGCTTGCCTTTGTTCCATGATTGAAGATTTAATCACTTACGGAGTTGATAGTATGTCTCTTGTCAAACTCAGACAGTTCTTAGAAGTCTGCAGGGCTTGAGTGCAACAGCTGCCGTACATCACCACGAGCAGCCACCCTGTACCCCCGCCAGCCGTACCAAATTTCTCCCTTAATTTCACCTGTTTAAAATCATGTTCTGCTATCCAAACAGATGATGGTCACCCTTATGTTTTCAGGCAGCCACTAATTACGACAGGGCTATCCACTAATCACGCTACAAAGAAGACCCATCCATGTGACTGCATCACTGATGTGGTGCGCAGTGCCATTTGACTCTTACAAAATCAAAAAATAAAATAAAAAGCCTCGATAACTAAATACCACAAGACCTTTTTGATAGGGTCACATTAGGTGGAGGCAGCTATAAACCCAAATTGTTTCCATTTTAGTAACTTTCAAACAAACCCTCTCCTTCTAAAGCAATCCTTTTAAGGATTAAGTTTGAAAGTATAGCAACTTGCACTGAGATTTCAGGTTTGCTGTAATCCACTAACATCATCTCAATCAAATGTTCTTAAAAGTTAAGGAAATCACGTCCAACACAAATGTTTTAGAAGAACATCAAGCCATGGAAATGGAAAGCTCAGCAGCCTGGAATTACAGGGTTTTTCTAAACCCAGATTGTAGCAGTCTCTCTCAGAAAGATACAGAACATCACTTCAGTTTTATTTTTTTTTCCAATTAGCTCAGTGATATTCATTCAAAGGTGAGAAAGAGATGAAAAGTTGGTTTTAGTTTCAATTTTATAAATAAACACTCGGTTAAACGTGACTTTCTTCTCACTGAACACAAAAAAATGAGTTGAACATGAAATGAGTTGAATGTCGAAATGAGTTTCAACAAAACAGAGATGAAAATATTGTTAAATAGCAACTAGCTGGATAAACCTATTTTAATTCAATTAATGAAATGCAATGCTTCTATTGCAAAAACAGAATCACAGAAGAGTTGAGGAAGGAACCTCTGGAGATCACCTGGCCCAACCTCCCTGCTCAAAGCACCAGCTAGATCAAAACACCAGGCAGCTCCAAGGATCAACCAGAGCAAGGAGCCCAGGACCTTGCTGTGAGCTTTGAAATAACTGCAAGGATAGAGGTGTAAGTTACTTCATTCAACATATTTTAGGGTTTTTTAGATTTGACTACAGCTTATATTCAAACGTATTCTGACAAAAGTTTAGGCCATTTATTCACTTAACCTTAATTCCAAAGCAAAAGAGAAGCAAGAGAAAAAGCAACAAAGGTAGTTTTTCCTCAAGGAACTAACTCTAAACTTCGCAACTGAACATGTGCATGCCCCATGACTGAAACATCCTGAACTGACAGTAACTATGTCAGTATGTCTCAACTTTTACAACAGCTATTTCAGAGAAGTGATGTCAGCTCTGAGCGAGCTGCTGTTTGGTTTAATACCCATGTACACACGCTAATTCCACTGCCCCCACCAGCCTGTCTGGGCTCTGAATTTCGCGTAGAAATCTGGTGCTGCTTTCTAGAGCTTGATGAACAGGGAAGTTGTAAAGCACTCTGACAGTTTAAAACATCACTAATGGTGCTCAAATTAGCAAAGTTAAGAATGGGCTTGTTCATACCTTGGAGCTGCCGCCTCAAGCCCTCTGGCAGCTCAGGCTGACAGTATTTCCTTGGATTGACTTCGTTTTGGTGTTGAATGCTTCTCTGCAATTACAACTACAGAATTACTTCTGATTTGAAAACAAAGCCAAGAAGATAAATCATAAAAAATCACAGGTCTGCTTGTGTTTCCAAGATGCTTTCTTTCACTTCCTTTGGGATTGCTCCTAATATTCTAGGAATCTGGCTGTACACAAAATCTGGCTTAAATTGAAGATGACAAGGAACAGTATGTATTATACAAGCCTACATATATAGCTCCACTAACAGAACTTTACTGTTTTGAAAATTTAATCCACAGACTACCACGTTTAGAAAAAGGAATCAAAGATCTATACAAAAGGAACCAAAGATCCACACAAGTTCAATATTTTAAATCTTACCATAATAACTCTTTGAGGAGAACAGATAATCAAAAGCAGTTTGAATAAAAAAAAAAAAAATGCAAGAGAATGTGCATTTCCACTGTACTGAGAAAACACTCATCATCATCAAGTTGGATCAAAGTTCATAGTTTTTATCAGTTTAAAAGCTGCGTATTGTAGTAACAGGATGGAGGACATGCCACACTGAAGATACCCATAGGACTTCATTAAACTCTTCACTTCAGACCAATAACTGTACAAACAGCATCCAAACAAATACAGACAGCTCCCTGCATCAATCAAAGGTGCAAACTAAAGGGGTTTTCATACAAAAGCCTGGGTAGTGCAGAGCTCAAAAGACGACACAAAAAAGTCGCTAGGGAATTTTAGGACTAAATGTCAGCTCAACACGGGAGCAATGTAGAGGGGACAAAACAACACAATCCATTTAACTCCCAGGACAATGTACACTTCGTAAGTAAACAAGATGAAATCTTCTTATCAAAGGAACAAAGGTAAAACATGGGGCTAACACTACAGGTTAACTTTGAGATGTAATGTCATGCATTTTGAATACGCCATTTAATGAAATAACTACACAGCAAACATTTGAAACCAGTATATTCCATATTAGCTGCCTCTGTTCAGTGGCTCTGTTGCTTTTTACCCAAGGGCTTACAGAAACAAGCACTTATAAGGTCTTTTTTTTTCAGCTGATGGCAGAATACACACACAGTAATCTGAAACCATTGCTTTCCCATGGTGCAACTACTGGAACAGTAGAAGCTAGTACTAAAAGAAAACAACGAGGACTAGAAGCTACTGAACATATCTTCCTTTTCACTTTCAGAGAAGCAATTGCCTTCATCTCTTCAAAATAGCTTTTGCTTTATTCAACCCAGAGACTCAAGTTAACCTTGTAAAACACCATACCATGGTTCTGCATCCTCAGTAACTTTTTTGTTCACCCAGTTAGCTCTAGTGGCATATTGCAGCTGTTCATGCCGAGATCCTCTAAGAGTCTTTACCAGTCCATAACGTCTGAATCAGCCCTTTGAAGAGAACTGCAGCAAGAGGACTGGAAGACTAAAGGCCCTTAAATCATTTCACCTGCATTTCATGGCAGCTTGAGTAAGAAATATGCTCGAATTCTAACCTGTGGCCTTCCCAGAGGGCAGTAAACCTGACCAAATTTGGAAGACTATGCAGATTGTTAATGTAAAGGGTGTGATACTTTTTTGGGCAAGAACCAAAAGCACTACAACTAATTGCTTAGTGAAGCCACACTGTAACGGAGCCCTTAAGGGTCCTCCTCAGAAGCAATTACTCAAATTTCCAAGAGTACATAAAAAGGGTTCTCTTCTTGAAGTCACACAACAGCTTCACTGATCACTGGGTGTCAGGAGACAGATGAGAAAGTTTATACAAGTTCAGAAGTACACTCACCAATCGTATCTCCAATTTTCCACTCACTGAGGTCTGCTGGACAGAGACTGATGCAGTTAACTCACAGTCCATAAAGATTGCTGGTTAGTAAAATGCTTTTGGGCTGCTGGAGTATAAAGTCACCATCGTCCCTCAGGATGTACCTGATTTTGAACAGCAAGAGGCCTCAGAGAACGCCAGAACAACAGAACACCATTAGGCTCGTTCTTGCGTTTCAGATTTATGTAGCACTTGCATTTTATTTCCAGCACTAATGGTATCACTTATTTCAGACAATGAAATCTATTTTGCCGTGCAAGC
The DNA here is from genome assembly GCA_013396635.1 of Penelope pileata. NCBI lineage: Eukaryota > Metazoa > Chordata > Aves > Galliformes > Cracidae > Penelope > Penelope pileata. Next base: position 130,056 of record WBMW01000082.1, read on the forward strand.
TCCTGGTCCCTATGAGAAGAGCTGAAAGAGGTTTAATTCAGCCCTCTGGATGATAACGATGACATTATTAACAATGACTTTAAGACAGAGCTGACACTTCCACTTGTTCAGATACCCAGAACAAAAGAAACTGGAAGCACTGATAGCAGAGACAAAGTCCAGGACAATCAAAAAAATAATGTTTTTTATTCACATTTAGACCAAAAGGTGAATAGTTAGGTTCAAATTATTTAGATGAAATTACAAGTACAGCATTGTGCCAATTTATAAATCCAGAGTTTTCTCCTACTTTATTTTCTCTTTTTGTAGGTATTAGAGACATTTTCCAATGCCCCACAGGAAATTGATGGAAAAAAACCAAAACATTGATGGGACAAACACAGAACCTGAACTCTTTAACATCTTAACTCTTAACCATCATCATGCTCTTCAACATCAACTCTTCCAGCGAAGATTCCAACACTTGGACAACTGGAGAAAACACAGACCATAACCAGGAATAAACACTTGTGTTTAAAAAGTACTTGCGTGGTTGAGAACAGCATTTAACTGATTATTTCAAATCCTAATCAATTAACTTGAACGTATCAAAAGGAAAACGATGAAAAAATTTCATCCAGAGCAGAACACAGATCAACATGAACTTCTCACACAGAAGAGTGATGGCTTTCTTTTTTGGAAACACCCTGAAAACCCTGCACGGAGAGAAGGGAGCAGTGAGGCTTGTGCATGTCCAGACAGAAGCTGACTATCAGAACCTCTGGGCTCGAGCCCTTTAAGAGATAAGGTATTCCTCTATTTCTACAAAAAGTAGAAAAGAATCATCATCGAGAATCCCGAAAGACCTTGAGATCTGAAGCTACAGATTAGGCTATTTATTTTCTGTCTTGGCTTTGGTCAGAATATCGTTCATCAGTGCCACCAGAGGTGTTTGTGCACTGCCCTGCTCTAAAATGAACGTTCCATCAAAAAATTTCAACTCTGTGTATTACTACGTATTATTAATTTCTATAGAAAAACTTTAAGAGAAAAATTACGTTTCTGATTCTGATGATAAAGGCAGACTTCCAAATACGAATCGTTTCAGCCCTATGCCTGCAGAAAAATCGCTCCTCTGCCCCTCCTGTTGCTATTCATAGATCTCCGAGCAGCTACTAGTCCAGACCAGATGACTGTAACAAATTCAAACACTTCTGGCAGAGGCATGTTTATTATTTTCCAATACGACTGTCTGCCAAGTTTCCCTGTCCAGGATTTTTTTGTTGAAGAAAGGAACTGTGCGAGCCAAACTATGTCAGGGACTATCATTCAAACAATTCTTTTAGAAAGTGGAAGTGCACTAGCATACATGCAGGCTAGCATCTGAGAGTGGTTCAAAACATTAGGAGACAGCACAAGCAAAACTTAAATCTTCAGGAAACAAAATGCCAAGCTGTGAATCTTTTAAATCATTTATCAGTAGAGAATACTCAAAAACCTTATTAATACACGAGATGAAAAAAGCAGAAACTTTTAACTTCTAGCTCCCCTGCAAACACAGCTTTTTAGTAACACCCTTTGTTTTATGACTTTCCAGTACATACCCTACAACGTCTGTTTCCACTCTACTGCTCATCAGCTCAGCTGTACAACTGTGCTCACAAAATTATGGCATAAAGGCACAGATCTTGGGGGGAACTGTTAGAGGCACTGCCGCGTGTCATTGTCTTAAATGACGATGTTGTGATGAAGACACGCAAAGGCAAGAAGAGTGGGATGGATCCCACTTCAGCCACTCCATGACCTTCTACAATCATCAACTGTAGAAAGTCACCAATCCCCCACTCTCGCTTCTACACCAATAAAAGCCAATTAAACATTACTGAACGATTTTGAAGCACAAAATCATTCGCTAACTGTACGCGTAACATTCAGACAGAAACACAGCCACGTGGTCTACCAATGAGATGCACACAAACCTTTGCAGGAGCAGAATTAAAAAAATAGTCAAATGTCTTCACAAGGGTTCTGCATGGGATTCACTGTTTTCAATCTGAACACAATCCTGAAAAGCAAACTTCAATGAACTGCTCTCTTTCAAGAGTTTAATCCAATTTATAGTAGCTCTAATTAACAAAAGTACAAAGCAGTGACCAATGCAACACAGATACTTCTTAAAAGAGCAGTGGTTGCACATGGCAGATCTTTTGATTCTTCTTGCTATCACCAGATTTTCAGGACTCCATATGCAAAATTCTGTTTGGGACATGAACTTTCCACAGGAGAGAGAAAAAAATCCCTAAGTTATGACTGCAAGAAAAACAGCAATCGTGTACAAAAACTATGACAATAAGGAACTAAAAACCTCATACACAAAGCAGAAACAAGACTACGGGTCCTGTCTTTCCTACAAATGAGTAACTTCCCTTGACAATTATGCATTAGAAGGAAACAGGACTCCAATTATTGTCTCAAAACAAATAAACAAACAAAAAACCCAACACCATTTGTAGCACATTGCTGTTAACAAAACAAACAAACAAAAAAGACAGTAAGGGTGGAACTCCTGGGTGTATCCAGAAATGCACCGATTTTATAGGATTTGTGAATGCTGCACACTTTAGAAAAATCAAGTCTTGATGTTACGGAACCACATCAGCCTGATAATGTACTGACAGACTTCAATGTTCACAACTGTTTAACATCCCTTGAAATTTTAATAATGTCCCAAATATCTACAGTTTATTTGTATGGTCTTATTTCTCACTTTTGGAGAAGGTCACTCCATTTCCTTACATTCTTCACCAACAGCAGGAAATGTCTGATTGTCACAGCTTTCTTAACTGCCTGAATAAATCTTAATAAAAACTGTAAGAATTCCAACCATTACAAACCTTTTCTGGAGTAAAGTCTTTTGCCCATGATGAGGCCCATCCAGAAGTACCACTAGGCCTCAGGAGAGATGCTTTTAGAAGTCTTTTTTGAGCTACACAGCTAACCAGAGAGGCTAGCAATGACAGGCCACGATGTCCAGTTGTAACTGAGCTTATTTTGAAAGTTCTTGAATGGAACAAAGAGCTCGTGATGCCATTGTGCAACTACAGAAACAGAACAGCAGCAATTCTCACTACAGACGTGACCTACGCTTCGTGAATCCAGAGCTGAGCCTCAAGTAGCTCACAAAGTCAGAAACCACCTCTGACCAGATTTACTTCTGAGTTAGGGATGAGTGTACACAGAAGCTATTTGCCAGAAAAACAATGCTTCCTGCAGCTGGCGCCTCATCCTTTCACATGGACGGCCTCCAACTTCAACGGGGAGATTTCCTTGTTCTAAAAGCTGGCAGCTGCTACAACGCGGGCTGATGAAGAAATGCTTTTCCCCTTGTAAAATACATAACGTACCGTGGCGATGAACTCCGTTGGTCAACTCAAAAATAACCAGAAACAGAAGAAAAGAACAGGTTAAAGAAAAGACTGTTTCCCTACATATGAAAGCCAGAAGCCTACACATTCTTTCCTTTCTGCTCCAATCCAAGCTTGCAAATAGTATCAGAGAATACAAGTTCCTTTATATTATGCATTAATAATTGCAATACGTTAAGCGTTAAAATTAGAGAGTACTTAGAACACAGTGCTTTGGAGAAGAACAATTATTGTAATCAGATGCTTTAAAATGGCTGCTGTGCTTCAGAATATGTGATTTCGTTTTCTTTCATAAAGTGATTTTTGAAGACATTACATAGCTAGAACCACATTTAGTTCTTACATTTCTTTCAAAATGGAGAGCGATAAAAGCACTACAAGCAGAGAAGAAAAATCTTACTCTTAAAAATAACTGATCACTATTCTAAGACTAATAACAACAGGGGCTTCATAATTTTTTTTTATTATTATTTCTTTTTTCCCTAGCTGAGCATCAGAAAGAATTCCCAGAGTTGGGTCCAGTCCACAACTGCATCATGTTGTCCTTTTCACCAGCACTGTAAGATTCGCCGTTATGAGTCCACCCAAGCAACAGAAGTGGCACCCACAGATTTGAGCAACAAGAACCCATCTTTAAGAATACTGAGAAAACAGCAAAAAAAGGAGCTGACACCACTTCTTTCTGATACCCAGAATAACAAACTCTGTTTAACTTCACAAGCCTAGTCACAGTAAGGAATTGCCAGGTATCCATAACAGATCACTATTTGAAGAAATTTACAAAAACTGTTCCTACATAATAATGTTCAGGAAGAAAAAAAGTTGAGACTCCTTCAAAAACGCAGGTGGACATCCAATTCCCCGAGTTGATTTTTTCTCTTCCTACGTCTCTTCTTGCAACCCTCACATGGTCCTACTGTCCCTATTCCCAGCAGCAGCACCAGTTTTGATCAAGTGCAATGCAGCAAGTTCTTCTGCAGAGCTTCTATAGCGTGCCATATCTGAGATTAATTAGAAGAAAAGCATTTACCCTTCTCCAATTATTCCTTTCATCAAAAATAAGCTTACAAGGTACCCTGCAACACTGTTTTCAGCTCTAGAACAGGCGAAACCTCAATTACCCTGTACTAACATGAAGTGCCCAATTATCTGAAGGCAGACTGAGTCTATCTCCATAAAAACAAAAACCCAAACTCTCCTCACTTCTGCAAATACATTGCATCAGTCTTTCCTCTCATCTTCCCCATTCCCTGCAATTCTGAGACTTCCCAGTGTAAAGTCACTAACAAATAATTGCAACACGCACTTGTCCAAAAGCAAATCAAAATAAAGTTGGATGGCTTCAGAAAGTCATGTTTTGTGCAAAGCGACTGTTACTGCACCACAGCCTTGGAATAAAACTCCAGGTCAAAGCTGCACATCAGAAAACATTGAAAATTATCAATAAAAAATTAAAAAATGCAATCTACTGTCTTTGAAAGCTCACTGGAAATAATCTTAGAGACACGTGCACATATTCAGCTGTATGACGAAGCCTGAAGTTTTTTTAACCGACAGCTGCTGCAAAGCAGCTATAAAAATTGCCAGTTTTGTACTACACAGCTTTAAATGTTACTTGTGCTTCCTCTGACCTTTGTGTATCAAATCATCTTCCGATGATAAAAGCATTATAATGCAATCTTATGCATCAGAGTTCTCCTAAACCAACTTACCATGAAGTCTCAAAAGAAAGTAAAAGACACTCTCTGACAATTCTGCCTACATTTACGAAGGCTGCAAGAGCTGAAGCTTTACTTGTGGCAGGAGCACAGCATTCAGATATAGGCACTTTGATTAAGCGATGAATCAGCTTTTTTCCTCCAGAAACCCTGTCCTTGGGCTAAGGTGAAACTTACAAAGGAGTCAAAAACACATGTAAGCACCAGAGGGTGACAAATAAAAAGCACAAGCATCACAGGACCCCAGCAGCCAAACCCACTGCGAATGCTGACCCACTTCCCACGAAGCCTTTACCCTTTCTTTAAGGCCGAAATGTTTTTCAGAGGAGTTTAAGAAGTCATGCAGAAGGTTCATAAATGGCAATAGACACTATGCCTGCATGAGATCTGTCTACTTTGTAACAGAGAATGTAAGATGCAATATGTAAACCACTCTGCTCACTTGAGCTCCATCCAGACGAAGACAATAAAGGCAACTTCTGAAAGCAGTCCCTGGCACTGGGTAAAGCAATGCTCCAGGTTAACTGTTGCAGAGCTCAACCCATTTACAACACAGTTACAGCAGCACAATTACCTATTAGAACACAGGACTTTAGGTTATTGTACTCCCAATAAATATCCCCCTCACCTGACCTTATCAGAGCACGCTGTGCAGCACGTGATGCTCCCTCCTCATTCAGTCACACATAGGAAAATCCTCGTGCAAGGCCCTGAAGGTTCCCTGGCCAGCTCCACTCTGGTCCACTGTTACTTCTCCACCACCATTTTACCTCCACAACTTTATTTTCAAACGCATAACCTCTCACCATGAATGCACTGTTAGCAATATCCTATGTCCCTAGTCACAAGGGTAAGAAAGAAATGCAGTCCTTCATCCTTTAAAGATTACAGGATTCAGACATTTGGTGAAATTACACAGTCTGCTAGGAGTCGGACAGCTTCGGAAGCCAGATTCTTTATCAAATGGAAACACAGTATTATGCACCAGCAATGAAAGGACATTCTGAAAAAGCCAAAGCCCAACTTGGAAAGAACGCAGTGTTGTGAAGGTGTCTCCCCGCCCTGCCCAATGAATCAAGCTTACACAAAACAAGTTGAAATGATCCGTTTCTCAGTCTTTTTTTTTATATTATTTGCACATCTGTCACATATACACCCATTTTACGTGGGCCCACCTATCTTCCTTTGCCAACAAAAGATGCATTTTCTTGTGCATGCTTCACATCGTAGATCAGACTTGGAGTCTGGCTGGTTTTATTTTATTTCCACTGATACACCCGGAGATGAACACCAGATATTCAGAATTTGTTTTATTTGCATTTTAACATGCCTTAACCAAAAAATACAGATTTTCATGAAAGTAAGCTACACAAAAGATGTTTGCAAACTGCAAAGTACTCATGAGGACATCACAGTTCTCCACTGTGCTCTGCACCTCCGGGCAGCTCTCACTACTGGGGGCTTTGTTTTCCTTGCCTTCTCCCACTGCACGAAGCAACAAACCTTAGGCAACACCTCATCTACCTCCAGCCACCAGTCTGGAGAAATGAAATTCCAGGGGGTGAATCAGCCCCAAGAGCCAAAGCAAGTGAAACCAGAAGGGAGCAGCCTCAGACAGCTGGTCCCTGTTGTTGCAACTCCAGCATCAGGATTTTCCCCAGCGCTGGCTCCCAGAGCCTCACGCCTCACCTCGCCTGCTCTCCCTACTCCCGTGGGCTCCCAGCCCTCCTTTCAACACATCCTCCCCTTGTCCTGTTTTTCCACTCAGGCATTCCCCCCTACAGAATTCCACTTGCAGATAATGACTAACAATACTGCCGTGCCATCTGTTTTCCTAACGTACCCCTCCTTCCACAACTTTCACCGTTTCATTTACACAGAGCTCCATTTTCTTGGAGAGAGGACTACCCACATTATCCGTGCGCTGTCTAAAACAACTGGGTTCTGTTCTTAAGCCTTTCATTTTTATTATAGCAGTGGTTAAAAACAACAATTTACTTCTTTGATTAGGTTTCCAGCTGCTGGCACAAGAACACAAGCTCACCAAAATCTGACATGCTGGCACAATCTGCAAATGCTTAACAAAACTTTGTTTTGTTCTTCCCATCTAGTCTAGGGTTTTTGTTTTGGTTTGGATTCTTTATTTTTTTTTAACGTATCAGACTCAAAACAGGGATCCGGGCTCTGAGGATCCTAGGACCATCTTTGCGTGGGATTTGCAGATTTACAGACCCATCCAGTACGTGTGAACACCCAATAAGTTCCCGAAGAACCACACATGAAAACTGTAATCAGGAACGGTCTGAATTACCACGGCCAGCTCAATTGTTTTATTCACAGCATATGTCACTCTTCTGAACAGGGAAAACAAGGGACAATTTGAAATGGCACCTCTGATACAGAACACGGTTTTAGCCAAATGATGACTTGCACGCAGTTTTGTATCAGTCCCATGTTTTCTGCTCAGGCAAAACACGTCAACAAAAAAGAGAGAATACAGACCTCAAATTTATTATTTTTACATAGTTATAGGTTACTGGAGATACCTACATACAAGCATTATAAACACTACAAAACCAACCTTGCTATAAGCAGGAATTAAATGAAACAAGTTCCCTCACCCCAGAGGATGACATGTTAAATACACAAAGAGGGAACAACAAAGCACAAGGGAGGGCTCTGAAACGGGTTTGACTTCTGCTGTGAAGACAGAAATTAAGAGTGAATGAGGGAAAGAAGTCCTGCAGTAACCCGGAGGCAAGTCCTTTGTGAACCTGTGGACTACTGACCCCAGAGGTCAATACCAGGGCCAATATTTTTTTAATATCTCCATTAACGACCTGGCCATCGAACGGCTCATTCAGACCTTCAACAAGTTTGCAGATGATAGAGAATTTGGAGGAATGCCTAACACACCAGAGGGTTGTGCTGATGCCCAGCAGGACCCTGACAGGCCGGAGAAATGGGCAGAAAGGAACTTCCCCAAGTCCAAAGGGAAACACATAGTCCTCACCTGGAAAGGAATAACTCCAAACATCTGCAGACGGCAGACTGTCTGGAAAGCAGCTTTGCAGAGAAGGACCTCAGGGTCCTGGATGAACGTGAGCCAGCAATGTGCTCAGCAGCAAAGAGGCCAGCAGCATCCTTAGCTGCACCAGGAAGAACATCACCAGCAGGTCAAGGGAGCTGATCCCTCTCCTCCCTCAGCACTGGTGAGCCACATGCAGAGTGCTGGGTCCAGGACTGAGCTCCCAGAGAGATACAAGACAGACACGGACACGTTGGAGCCAGGCCATGATGATGATTTAGGGCTTACAGCAGGTGGTGCATGAGGGAAGGCTGTGTGAGCCAGGATTTTGAAGCCTGAAGAAGAGGACTGGGGGTGGGAGGAGGCATCTTATCAATGTGCATAAACAAATACGTGACGGGAAGCAGTAACGATGAGTAAGCCTGGCTCTTCTCAGTGCCCAGTGAACAGACAAACAGCAACAGGCATAAATTGACACATGGGAAACTCCACTCCTACCTGAAAAGGCAATGGGATTTGGTTTTGTTGCTTTAAGAACAGTGAAGATCAAACACTGGAACTTACTGCTCAGAGAGGCTGCAGTTTCCATCCCTGGAGGTGCTCCAGGTGACCCTACCTGAACCAGCCAGCCAATCTCCAGAGGTGCCTTCCAGCCTCAACCATTCTCTGACTCTATGAACATTAATCTGAGAGCAAAACCCACGCTTGTAGGGAACAGACAAACAGCTAATACCCATAGCAGCACTGAGTTGGTTTTACTGTTGCTATTTACTTGTAATAGTAAAGATGGTTAAGGCATAGTTCTACAAAGCTAACTTGAACAGCTCAAATATTAAAATACATGAATCCATGTATTTCTAAAAATATTGTCAGTGCATCTCAGTGTAAGATAGAGCCCCTCTCTTTTAATTGACTACAGATAATAAAATTGTTTCCACTGCTTATAAATAAGATTTCTGCAACACCACTTCCATAACAGTCAAAGGATAAAACCACAATGTACAAGAACATGAAGGAAGATTCCTCCACAATAAAAGTCTGTTGTAACATCTTTGCTAGGTTAAATAGGTAACTTTTAAAAAGGAAATGTAAAATCTGCTGTATTGAGAGCTCCACAAAATCATCTCCTCATCTGGATAATAAACATAATAGCAGAGGCAGCAATAAAAATTTGTTCATTACTGATCCGAAGGCAGTACCTGCAGAAATGAGGGCTGAATCAGTTTCCAATTCCCACTGCTTAACAGGATCTGTGCTATACAGAAAACCACCTAGGTAGTTTCAAACACAAAATGAACGACTCGTTATACATCTCATTATACAAAACTCAGAAAACTTGTACTGTAAACCTCCCCTGAGGAGTAATGCCAAGTATTATGGATTAGGTGCAACATTACACAGCCCTTTCAATATTCGCACCAAGTACTGCATGTTGATATTGCACCTAAAAGAGGACACACAGCCTTGCCGTAGTAAACACTCTTTAGTCAGCAAACAGTAGAGAGGTGCAATTTGAATGTAAATCAGCAGTGGCTGCTCATACTGTCTCTGTAATTTGGGGGAAAAGAACTTGTCACTGAGCGACAAACTCAGCCCCAGCACTGGTGCACGTAGCTAATACCCTTTCCAATACTCAATCAGCGTTCACTAACGCCGCCAAAATCTTCCAGTAACTTTTACAGCAGTAGTGTCACCAACTTAAAGACTGGTAGCTGGCATCCTTTCCACACCCTCTGGGTGCAATTGCGGTTACCTGGACACACCAGCAGACTGCACAGAGCAGCCTCAGTAAGCACGGGATGGCTGTGGTGGGAAGGGGTCCCAATGGCCCAAGCCCAGCCCAAGCAGGGACACCCAGAGCAGGGTGCCAGGCCCACGTCCAGGCGGCTTTTGGAGGTCTCCAAGGAGGGAAGACTAAACAGTCCAAAAACCTGAGAAGCCATGCACAGGCACGCCCATGACCTTGGAAACACAGGCAACATCATGGCTGTGTACCTATGCGAGTGGTGGAAGACGTTCCCTGAAATGGCCGTCTGCGTGCTGATCACAGAACAGAGAAGGGCCGGAGCACACAGACATCAAATGGCTCCCTAACAAGTCACATGAGCCACCCCCAGCCAGCAAGTGTCAGGTTTTATTTAAACACTGCCAAAATACCCACAAACTTCTGACGCACCTTACAACTGCTCCGCAATGAGGCAGCTCTTGAAAGAAAAGCAGATTAACAAGCATGCACCAGCAAAGCCTGTGCAAACACCGGCATTTCAGACAGCACCTAGTACAAACTTCTGGGGTATTCGCTTAGACTCTTGCATATTTTGGGCTTTACCCTCATTCTTAAAGCTACTGTAGCACAGGCAGGAAAACACCGCCTGTTTGTGCACCCATATATTTGATTCTTCCACTTCATTCCTCAAAATTATTGTTTTCACTAGAATACACACAGGTACCATGAATAACAGTGCAGTCGCAGCCTAACCGTGCAGCTTGCATGGCAGATCTTTCCATCCAGTCCCTGGACCTTGTTCATCAAGCCCAGGCTTTAATGTCACCATCATTACCATGACTGTAACTTTTCCCAGCATACAAAAGAACATTATTCTACTGCTTACATGAATTTATTATTGGGCAGGGTTGCGTCACAGAAAAAACACTGCCTGCAGACAGTAACTTCCTCACCATGTTATCAGCCTTGCTGTTGATACGATGGGGGACCCTAAGCAAACTCACCCTTTTCTTAACACAGGTACACCCTGCTGTCTGTTGACAGCATGCTCCTGAAACACGAGACAGCAATCCAATAGACAGGGAAACAGTTTTTCCCCATAGAATAAATTAATGCAGAGGGGATGTACACAGGAACTTAAGGAATGCACACAATCTTAATGTGGAGGGACAGCACACATGACATGGCAGACAGAGAGGAAGAAGTGAGTCCATCAACTGTCAACATCCAACGGTGACAGACGAGGGGGAGGAGATGCTGGTTTCCCAGAAGTTGTCTTTGTGACAACTGGAGATACAGAATGCTTAATAAAAAGATCGACTCCCCCCCAAAAAAACAATACCACACAAAAGTTGGCTGCTAATTGGCCTGAGACTTTGATCAGTAGATCTCTCGTAACATCAGATGGAATCTCCAGTGATGCTGTCCAGTCGCTGTGAAAGATTTCAGCCGCTTCATCTGTTAGGCTGAACTTCCAAGGTAAATCTTTCAGTGCAAGCGTTCCTGCTGCCTCTCTGAGCAGCTAACTTCAGCCACATCACCCTCCTTCCCAGAGGCACGCTGAGGTCTATCAGGAGTAAAGGACAAAACCAGGGTAACCACACCAGTTAGCTGAATAAGGTACGAAATGATCAATACTGGAAGTCTGAAGCTGGACACTGAGAAGAAGCGGATGGAATGGCGTTACCACACCTGTTTCCTTCTTCCAGAGATTGATCTTGTCTACTCAGACTGCAAAAACTACCGAGCAGGAGCTGTTTCTCACCGAGTGTTTACATATTGCCTACTCCTGCCAACCTCGGCTCTGACATCCCTTTGCTACTCCGGTAAAAGTATGAGAGGCAGCTATTTTCGGTGCAGCATGCTATTTTGAGGAGCTTCATTTCACACACCAAAACAGACGATATTTCAACACGCAGCCAAACGGCACCCGTAAGAAGTATGTAAGAGAACTGCAAGCCGCAGCTCCTCGCCTGCTTCCAGGGGTGCCGAGCATAAAAACGAGTTCCAAGTTACATCCCAGACTCCATATGGGCGCAGCTACTTTGTGAAACACTTTGGGCTCTGCTGTTGAAGGAGTTCTAGGCACACAGCGCCAGGTGCACACGCATTTTTGATTGAATTACTCCAGCACGCAGACATTCAACGCCTTGACCAAGGGGCACTCTACGGCAGCAAACAGAACAATGGAAACCAACGTCTGGGTTCTAGTTAGAGTATCAACTTTGTCACAGAGTTTTAAGGTTTATTTAAGAAACAGTTAAAGCAAACCACATATACACAGGTACTTAATTGGCTACTTAACGAGTTTCATACCAGCAGAGCAGAATCTCACAGTTTATCCAGGCAGCCTGTCACTGCTCCAACAACTCAGCAGGCAACCTACACAAAGTAGGTAACAAATGCCTCAAAAAAGTAAACAGCTCTTTGAAACAAAACAACACAAAGGAAAGCAAACCAAAAGTACAACAGAACACACATTCTTTTTAAAAATAAGGCAAGTTACTGTCTAATGACCTCCAGCCACATCACCGAGAAAACTCGAGCACTGAAAGCAATCTCAGCATCAACACATCTCAAAGCCTTCAATTCCTGCTCCAGCCCCACTCACACCTTACAGGGCCTATCAACCTCTGGAGGAAAGGGAAACAAATGGGCAGCAGGCTATTTTTCAAAGAGCTGCCACTGCAAGATGCAGAAACAGTAGGCTGAAGTGGAACTACGCCGTACAATGTTGAAAACCTTCCAGGCCATGCTGCAGTCCACAGCAACCCCCATCAGGAGTGGTACGTGGGTATATTTTGGGGGAGAGGTAAGTCACAGTCACAGCGGCTGTACCCTGTCCTGCATGCTCATACCCTCATTATGAAGGGACTGGAGGACTGGAACAAGAAGTGTTCACTTCTGGAAAATGGAACATTGGGAAATAGCAGCATCTGGAACCATCCCTGGCTGCGAACACTGGGATAATGAACAGAGGAGGGTATGGCGAAAGACTATTGCTGGACAAAGTGTCTGCAACAGTAGTGAGAATGAGGGGAGGAAAAAAGGTTAATCACAAGCTGAGCATAAAAAGCAGCAAGTTCCTGTGATGAGCTCATTCCTTCTCAAGTGAGCAGCAAGGGAGGAGAGAAAGACACCGGGATGTGATCAGATACACAGCCCAGCCAGGTCAGCAACAGGGGAGAGAGGAGGGGAAAACAGAGGAAGATACGCAGGCCCCCTCACTGAGTCATACCAGAGCTACTGCCGCTGGAAGGGAGCCAGATCTCAGCTGGAGTGGTTGCCTCTGCTTCTTTCCTCTCAGAAAGACAAGAAGCGAAGCCACCGAACTCAGCCGCCCACCTGAAATGCTGTCCGCTCTCCCCTACGCCCAGCCTCCGAAAAACTGCAGGCCAGGAGCATGCAAGAGTAACTTCAAAACATCCTCTTCTTTGCGTGAGTTTCTGTGCTGCCCCGAAGAGGCATTCATTCGTGAATCAGTGATTTCATATTATAAAAGTCCTCAAAATGAGACAAACAGCTGCAGTTGAGGACAGCAGACATATTATTCCTCAAACTACACGCTGCTTTTTCTTAGGTAAATTTCTAATCTGCCTTCTCCAAAGACTCTTCGGTCAATTAAAAGCAATTTCAGAACATACACCTGTTTCTGTAAAATGTATCATGTATGACAGCCTCAAATCACACCCAAATCAGAATTCTGAGTTTTTAAAAATACTTTGACTACGCATTTTACAGCACCATTACCATACACCGACAGGCACCCTGTATGTGGTTTAGGAGTGTCCTCAGCTACTCGCACTCCGGGTCGTTGAGCAAAGAGATCAATTCAGCAACTGCAGCTCATTTACTAAGGTCTCCCGTAGGACGACATGTACTCCTACCCCCGTTTCTTTACGGGTGGATTCACAGTTTGGTTCTGTCTTCCAGCAGTTGGACAACACCTGACAGAAACACCCAACTGAGCACTCACGTGCTGCTATTGAGGCAGTCAGCAAAACCTCGAGGAAAAACTCCAAGGCCTTGAAACAGCCAAGAACTAGCAGGAAATAAATCACAGCCTCGACACCACAACTTAGCAACGGGAATGAGAATTCAAGAAACAGCAATTAAAGAAAAGACCATACATGAAGAGAAGATTCAATTTTCAGTATGCTTTCATCGTTACAAATAGGCTTTGTGATTTCTTGATTTTTTTTTTAAATAAAAAGCATTTACAAAACTCGCTAGCCAGTAGAAAGGAAACACTGTCTGTGCAGATAATGAAATTTCCTGCATTACCTCGCGAATTAAAGCCTATTGGTTTTAAATATAAGAAGCAGTATCACGAGGCTCCTTCAGAAATGCAAGGACAACTACATCAGACAGTATCTACGCTCTTGCACAACAAAGCATGAATTCAATACTGCCTCGACAGTGCTACCACCACGGCAGCGTTGCAGCATTTCTGAAATCTCACTTTCGTCCAATTCACGATGCCAACAGACGCACTCGCCTGCTACGAGCACCAAATGGCTAAAATGGAGAGAAATGGCTTAACCAGCTAAGAGGCACTCAGGCAGAAATTCTCATAGTGCTTCACTTCGCTGTTGGCTATTGTAGTCAGAATTCTACTCCTCACGTGTCACAGAAGAACAGGAAATAGCAGACAGGTTCCTGGGCTTAAAGAAAACGTTGATTCCTTGCCTTCTGAGCTCTCACTAAGCAATGATGTAGGACTCCAACAGATGACCTGCACGGCCTTCCTGCATGGAATGAAATTTCTTCTTCAAAAGACCTACAGAAGTTGTCAAGCACTGCCACAAGCACAGTCCATTCTAGGAGCTCGCTTCTCCACGATTTTTAGACAGAAGTCTCATTTTTACCTCCCCCAACCACCGTTACCACAAACCACTTCAATTTTATAGATCGTGCTGGCAAACCATTCCAAATCGATTCTTCAACACAGGATAACAAGAAGAGCCCTCGAAGATAAGAACGTTGGCAGCGATGCCATTCATATACCTCTCTCTCTGAGCACAGAAGGAGGGGCAGAAAGAGCCTTCAAAACCGATGCCCACGGCTGGTACCAGCCCCAAGACGCAGCACTGCCAGACGTGAAACTTCTGAGTATCTGTGCAACCACTTGCACACACCAATCAACCTCCCTGCACTCGCCAGGTGGAATCTGGAGCCCAGTCTGAACCCAGCTCCCAATTAGCCACACAGCATGGACACAAAGCTCTGAGCACAGGAGGACTCGCACGCAGCTCACTGTGCTGGAGGTGCAGCAGCCCACACAGGTCTGCCATCAGGCAGGCAGCGTGGCAGCTGCACACCTGTCCTGCAGGCAGGGCGTACACACCGAGCCCAGCGAGAAGGGGTTTTCTTAGCCAGACCAACTCCAGAAAAGATAAGTATAAACCAAACAACAGGCACACACCGCTGCCCCGCGTGGTGCATCAGAAGCTGTTTTCACTATTTCTTTATCCCCAAAAAGGTGTCAATATAGATCACAAAATCATAGAACCATCAAGGTTGGAAAAGACCTCCAAGATCATCTAGCCCAACCATCCACCTACCACCAAGATTACCCACTAAACCACGTCCCTCAGTTCCACATCCAGATGTTCCTTGAACACCTCCAGGGGCGGTGACCCCACCAGCTCCCTGGGCAGCCTGTTCCAGTGCCTGACCACTCTCTTGGAGAAGAAGTTTTTCCTCATATCCAACCTGGAGCTAAGATGTAAGTCATTACACGTGATTTCATTTTGCGATTTGACTCTCATGCGAGGAGTTGGATGGCCCTCTGTGAAGCCAGGCACGCTGCTTCTGACCACGGCTGCTCACTTCAGCACCCCTGAAGACAGGATCGCGTTTGTCTCCTTCCATTGAAGGATAAAAAATAAAAAAAAATAAAAAAAAATAAGAAAAAGCTGAAATGCAATGAGAAGTTCTTGAAGCTTATTATCAAACATTAAAAAGGCAGAAAAGAAAAAAGCCATTAAAAAGTTTAACAGGGAACTAAACAGGGGATAGCCAAGTCACGCTTCCGCGGCACGGTACAGTAAGACGTGTTTTCCAGCCAAGACGAATTAGAAACACTTCCATTATGCAAACTAACATGGAAGTTGATGGTTTGGGAAGCGGAGGAGCTCCGTCGGCGTTCCCCGTGGCCGGGCACCTAACCTGCCTCGCTGTTTGCTGTGGGATGCCACGCTCCCGATATGGCACAGCCCAAACATTTCCTTCAGAGAAAATAGAGCCTTAATGGGTTAACCACACACACACACACACACACACACGGAGCCTGCTACCTGCCAGACAACCTCAGGCTCCGCATTTTTTAATCATGAAATAGCTGCTCGTGCCATTACATAAATATTATTACATAATATCCCCTTTGTATGCAGAATGGGAGCTACAGCCGGGAGGTCCCACCGCCGCGCGCTGACCCCGCGCATCCCCGGGCAGGGGGGGCCGCAGAGGCCCCCGCCCGAGGAGCGGGCAGGTGACCGGGGGGGGGACACCACGGGGAAGGGCTGCTCTGCTGCAGCGCGGCGCGAAGGGACCGTGCCACCGTCGCGCTTCCCCTCGGGTTTTTGTCTCGCCCGACGCGCCGCGGCGGAGCACCCCGGCTCCCAAGGTCAGCGTTACACAACGCGGGCACGGCAGCGGGGCCGCCGCTCGCCCCAACTTCCACCACCGCGCGGCCCCGCGGCGCTCCCCCCGCGCACCGCGGAGGCCGAGGGCGGCGCGGGGCCCCGCACCCACAGCGCGGCCGGGACGCA
>WBMW01000082.1:147502-287200 GCA_013396635.1 Penelope pileata
CGCCGCGCGCCTTTCTTCCCCCGCGCCGCGAGGAGAGGCCGTGCCGTGCCGTGCCGTGCCGTGTCCCCCCCCTGCTGAGGGTGCACGGCGGGGCCGGAGCGAGGCACAGCGGTGCCTCGGGAAGCGGCGTTGCGCAGTTAAAAAAAGAGCGGTGAAAGCTCGGTGCGTCCCAGCCAGTGGTTTGGGTGAAAATGGTGGGGATTTGGGGCCCCTTTATTCGATCCCTGGTCCTGCAGGAGAGCTCGCCTCGTGTTTTTCAGCTCCCTCGTGCAGGTTTTCGTGTGCAATGGTAACAAAAGCCTTCAGCTGGAGCTCCTCGCTTGGTTCCTCGCTTGGTGCCTTTGTCCCAGAGCTGCAGGAAGAGATGCCAGCATGGTCTTCCATGGACTGCTTCCAGAGAAGGCCCAATGTGTGTGTGTGTGCACCCAGTGCTGCGTTGCCCTATGTGTGTGCAGGGCCCAGTGAAGGGAGGCAAATGCACCAACCCCTGAAACCTGACAGAGGCCTGAGACGTGAAACATGTGTTTTGCATTTTCCTTACATGTGTTTTGGTTTAGGTTTGAACAAAAGACAGGTCAGGCAGTCGCTACCCTGTGTTTTGTCGCTGCGGTGAGCAGGAAGCTTGCAGTCTGCTCCCAGGTAGCTGCTGGCCTGCGCTCTGCGAGCTGCCTGGTCCACTGGTGAGCCCCTCCTTGCCTTCCAAAACTCGCTTTTACAGAAGTGAAAAACGTCCACTTGCCCCATCTCCCCGAAGCCTTGCATCCCGTCAGGGAGTAGCTGTGGTACGGGTGAAGCCCAAACTGCTTTCGTCGTACCAAAAGTATAACTGAGCTACAGCTTCAATTTTTTGACAGGAAAACCTTTGGAAATTGAAGTATGTCCTTTTAGGAACATGGGTGTCCATGCAGACCAGTAAATCGCAGGGAGGTTACAGGTGAAGCACGTTGCTAAGCAGTATTTCTGGCCCATGTGCTTGGTAGCACTGCTTAGTTGGTACATTCCCCTGATTTTCCATATGGCTTTGGTATGGACACCGCTCTGTTCCGTGCTCTTGTCTTTCTGTCCACACAACTGTCTGACTTCCCGAGCACTGCAGCTTCCCACCACTCTCGTTTCACTGGCTGCTCAGTGCCTCTGAGCGCTGGCAGATCTGATGCTCCTTCCTGCTGAAGGTACTCCAACAGCTGCAGTCTGCTCCTGCACCAGGAGACCCTGTGGCCCGCTGCTGTGTTCTGCTGGTACATACACAGGCGGCAGCACATCACCTGTGTCTGTGCTGCAGCCAGGTTGGTGCACAACCCCAGGCGTTTCAGGAGCCAGAATATTCTGGCTTCTTCTAAACAAGTGAGGTGTAGGCACCCGTCTGTGTCTGCTGGCTCTGCCGGAGAGAAAGCAGTGGCCCCTAATAGCATCTTGTAGGTAGCTGGAGTAACTGGCTGGTTAGGTACACAAACAGGGAGTCAGCAAAGCACATCATTCGCTCTTTTATTTCATTACAAAAAAATATTATTTTGTTTATTAAATCAGAGAGGACTGTGTTTCAAATTAAGAGGAACTGTTGCAAGAGGAAGACAGCGGGACCAAGACAAGAAAGGTTGATACCTGACCCAGAGCCATCTTCCTCTTCATGTGAGCTGTTCATTCCATTTCTGAAAATGTCGCAGGGTACCTTGAGAAAAAATTAAGTGACTTTCCTTTTTGATGTGAGTGGCTTGATCCAAGTAGTAGTCTTAGTCATGAGGACACCTATTTGGTACTCCCTCTGAGCTGTACTTTTTCAGTTTCATTTCATAGAGCGCACTTCTGCTTTCATATTCTTCTTGCAGTCGCATAAAGAATTCAGTCTGCAGGGTCACACCAGGGTGAGAGTGTGTTTTCAGAAAAGGTTTGAGCCAGCACTGCCATGAGAGGTCCCCTGCCCTCCTTCTCCTGGCAGTGCAAGCATTGGAATAACTGCAGTAAGAATCTCCAGATTATTCAGAGGCTGGTTCAGGTAAAAGTGATCCAGCTAAAAGTTTTGCCTTAGTCTGCCTCGTTAGGGAGGTGTGTGAATGCCTCTGCTTGCGCAGTGCAGGAGGCAGAGCTGGGGCCGAGTGTCAGGAGCAGGGAGGAAAAAAGGAGGCTTCTTCCAGCAGCGTTGGCTTGTGGTAGCTTAGGCTGATCACTAGTTTAAGTTGCTGAAGTCTAAGAAGCATTGATGGTATTGTCAGTTTGACCCTTACAGAAACAAAGTCTGTTCCTTGGGTTTTACTTCATGACAGCTTGTGTCAGGGTTTGGCCTTAGTACTTGTTTTATTTGTTGCTTGTGCAGGTGTGTATGCGTCTATTACGTGTAATTTTTATTGTAATTTATCCTTTATTACCTGAAATCCAACGTCCTAGGATGTCAGTAATTACAGAAGGAAGCATCGTGGTTACAGAGCACTGCCACCCATTTTCCCTGCTATCTATCTCCAAACTCTGCGTGTGCTCTCTGTAAGGTTTTATTCCGTTCTCTGTTCTCAAGCAAGTCACCCCCTTTCTCTGCTCCTCCAGTTGCTAAGCAGCAGCTGTTCTCCCCATTAGCCAGCCACATATTTGCATGAAAAAACCCAAGGTTGCATATATAACCGCCTCCAATCACGCAGTTAAACAGCTGTACAGTAAAAAATTGAGTATTAGTGGTATTAGTTGTTACCATAGCCGGTTCCTGTCTTATACGTTAGAATTTCCACGTACAGTAAAACCAGTACAGCTCTGCGTCTTAACAAAAGACGTCAGTCTTTTCTTTCTCTTAATCTATGCTATGTGGCTACTTAGAAAAAACGTTCAAAAATGTTATCTGCAGTTCACAAAAAATTTACAACCTCAATTACGAGCGGACGGAATTGACTAGGTCAGGGAAAAGCCACCTTCTTCAAATGCCTAATTGCAATGGCAAAATCCCAAAGAACTTGGTGACAAAAGATGAGACTGTAACACAGAGGGTAACGTTTTGTGCCATACGTCTTACCTTCCTAACTGACTCACGTATCCATGTTTGAGTTCCTATTGATTTCCAGGGCGCTCAGTGTTTCTGAGGTCTTTGCTTATTAGAATGGGCTTCATAGGCAAGGAACACAGGAAAATTTTTCATGTGGCAAGCAGTGGCTTGCCACTGGAAGCCTGATGGGAAGACTAGCCATGTCTCAAGTATGAAAATGCTCAAAGTACTAAAGCAGTCTTTTAGGAAGGACTCTTGATAAACCTATCAGAGCGAGAATGGTGCCCAATGACTGGAAAATAGCAAACGTGTTTGAGGGAGACACCAAGGAAGCGTTATGGACATACTGCTACAGTTTGCAGTATGTGGGACTTAGGAAAAAATTAAAACAGAGCATATGCAAGAACAAGTAAAAGCAAAGTCTTTCCTGTATTAAAGGTATTTTGTGTGTATGTGCTTTTTTTTTTTAATAAAATAATTGATTTTACTGACAAAGGAAATGAATTAGGTTTAATTTGTGCTTCAGGAAGAGGTTTAAGTAGAGTGCTATGTAAGTGGGATGCATAAAGAATGTCTAATGGGAAATGACAGTAGACTGTGTTGAAAAAAGGTCTATAACACTAGAAGTTGTCTACTTGTGGAATCTACCAATTTAATGTCTTTAGGATGGTCTTATTTAGCATCTAAATAAAAGCTGCTGATAACCTTAATTTTGGAGGAGGACAGATATATATGTAGGAAGAATTGTCTGACTTGGATTTGAACAGTAGAAATGTCATAGCATCTTGCATGTAAGGTGCAAGGTTTTGAACTTTAAAATAGGTAAGAATTTTCTGCTCTGAACTAGAAAGTCCTTAATGAGAGGTGGCAGAAGAAAAGTTCCCAGCGTATGATAACCTCAAATGCAAGAGGTTATTTCTATGAGAGTGAGTGATATATCAACGTGATGGTACCAGAGCTTGGTCGTACCTTACTTGGATTGTTTTTAAGTCATCAGGAGCGTTGAGTTTAAACTAGACCAGGTGCAGAGTAGGGTTATGAAAATGATCATGGATATGAAAAGCCTGTTTTATCAAGAAGATAAGAATCACTTGGCTTCATCTAGAAAAGCAAACAGAGAGAACGTAAGTGAAGTTTGTAAGTGTATCACTAACTTTGGTGTAAGCAAGAAGAAAAAATATCTAAGCCAAAGAGCAGTGTTGATGTAGAGTGATTAGCTACAGACCGGTCGTAATCAGTTTAAGCTGGAAATTAACTGCCTGTGAAAGATTTCTGACCAATAGAAGAGTGAATTTCTTCTCTCAGTGGGAGTAGCAGGGCAGAGCATCGTAGCGAGTTTTAATATGGAAGTTGATCAGATTTTGAAGGAAGCTTATGTGATGTTGCTGTTTATCGCCTGACTGCACCTGATGATCAAAATTCTAGAAGAATCGTGTGTAGTTCACCGCGCATTTCAATAATGGGTTCCTCTAATTGATGCGGACAATTTAGCCATTAGGAGAAAGAGTTTTCATCATCACTGCACAAAACACACTCTGTACTGCGCTTTTCATTTCAGAAAACCTCGGCGGTAGCACAAAATGCATCCCTGATGCAGCGCATGTTGTAGTGTGACCTCACGTATGTGTTCCTGTAAATAACTTGTGTGTACAAATTCACATGCATAAGGGTTTATGAAAATACAAAACTACTTCTAATCTTTTTATTTCCTGGGTTGCATTTGTGTTTAGCAATTTACATTTCAAACAGAAGTTTTAATTGAAAGTTATTCAAGAGTAACTTCTTTTTTTTCCAACTTTTTCAGGTCTTGCCTTGGCCTCACCTCAGAAAAACCTACCAGTGAATGTGCAAACAGGAAAACACGAGTATTCAAGAAAGTGATATCATCTGAAATGTAAAAATGAATAAAGAATTACGCGTATGTAACCAAGCATAATGATACCACTTTTTTTAGTTGAAAAAGCATATTTATTAACAGCATGTGCATAATGCAAGAAAATGGACAGTAAACACTTGATTTTGGATCCAGAGATAAGGTGATATTGGTGATCTGTTCTCTGGTGGCAGAATTCTGTACCTCAAGAAGGGGTTGAGGTTTCCTCCCATGCTAGGAGAATGACATGTTGTCAAGAACAAAATATTTATGTGGTTCTGTAATTAGTTAAATTTAGTATAACACGCATTGTGAGGGAACGGCTAACAGTATAGTAACAAGTCAGGTTTGGTGATTGGATGTACGATGATGAGAAGTTCATAGGTGAAATTTCATTAAGATGAACTGATTAAGTCTGAGATAATTGAGGAGTAGCGCTAGAGCTGTTTTTATGAGCGGTGTTGCTGAATCAGAGTGATTAAAAAGCCCAGACTGCCTAGTGCTTAGGTCTAATGACTGTAGAAGTTGGGGATGGCCGTAAAAGAGAGAACTGTGTGTAATGATATCTGACATTTGAACATTAGTACTGTTTGTGGGAATGCTGTGTTTGTCGGCAGGAGTTACTGGCAAGTAGTGGAATAACAGGAAAAAATGGTTGTGCGTTTACATAGCTATTGTTGTAAAAATAAAAGTAATTAATTTTTACAACAGAGCCACCAGCTGAGGCTTCACGTGGTTGATTCTTCCATCGTCTTCCCAGGAGAATGTATACGTGACTGGGTGGGGTTTACTGAAAATGTGTCATGTGTACATAACCCTAACAATCTCTGAAATTTCTATTCTGTACAATGGAGCTCAGGTAAATGATTGTAAGAATTGTATTTGAATTGGCAAACGTAATGTATTTTTTCATATTCTTGTTCTTATAAATAGCTGAAGCATTTTGTTGAAACTCTACTGAGAAGTATGTCTGGTGTGAAGAGAGTTAGCCCAAATGATTCAAATAATAAGTAATCTGATGGATTTCATAATGGAAAATTTTCAAATACCGTGACTCCAAAAAGTCCTGTCAATCTCATATAACATACCTGCACATGTGGTTATTATTTACATTTTTCTTGTTTCAAAATGTGAAATGTGTTTCTGTGAATGAATCACAGAAGCGGGGCTAGATGGTAAGCGTTGAAATCCATTTTTCTGCCATGCAGTCTGACTTACAGGAGGCATTCCCCCTTCATGCATCAAAGTGAAAGGAAGCTTCTGTCCAGTGTGTAGATCACAAACAGCCATCTGTTATCTGAGAAGAGATAGGAGAGTCGCCAGCAGAGTAAACTTAAAGTGCTTTCAGATTAAATTAGAAATGGCAGAGACCTATTAAATGCTTTGTCCATCTCTGTCAGTATTGGTTTCTGTAATGTATGAGTGCATACTTTATGCTGCTATTCCAGATACCTGATTTTTTTTTTCCATTAAGACGTATACCTGTAGTTTAGAATGCGGTTTTTGTTTCCTGTATTGCCTTAATCTTCCTGTTCGTAGTTAAGTGTACGTGTGTGACTTTTTATCACCTCATAATTATTTTTTCTTCTTGGTGTTTGTTCCTTTCAAATGATTTTCCAGAACAAGCTGAATGTTAAGAAAAACAGCATTTTGACCTTATTTGCTTACCTTAAGTTACACTTGCTTAGGTTTGTAGCATTTCCTTTTGAGTCTTTCCAGCCCCCCAAAAAATTCTGTTAATTTTATGTGAATTCCATCCAATTTGCTGAGATCCTTCTGGTAATATGCCTAGAACTAGTTGGTGAATTCCAGGTGTGGTTACAAAGAGCATGGATAAAGAATTTATGGTTTATGTGTAGGTAGAGTCTTTTACTTTGTTTCAGGTACCCATATGACCTCCATGTGTAGGGCAGAATGAATTGCCAGAGGGTATTAACGTTTCTTCACCAAGAGGCTTGAAGTGCTTAGCTGGTTGTTCACAGAGAAAATGTTCTACAGTCTGCCCTAGAGCTATAGACAGAGAAACTGTTATCTTCCTGCTCCAGGATACAGTGCTTCCAAGTATGCAAGTCAAATCTAAATTAGTCTTTTTGTTGGTATCCTCTTACAAATTTATTTGTAGTTTCTGCTTGCTTGTTATCCTTAGATCTCTTACAAATATTATGCCTTGGGGTTATTTCCATCCCATTGACTATATTCCAGAACACATTCCAGAATATTTCTTTTAGTCTTTTCCCTAGCAGTAGCTTGCTTTTTCCTGTACTTCATCTTTCTGTTTTCTGCCTGCATTTTAGCCACACTAAATTACTTTGAGATACCTCCATGTCCTCAAAGTTGTCCACATTGCGGCCTCTCAGAAATTAATGAAGATGTCAAAGAAAACAAGGTCTTGCAACAGTTCTTTTGGCACCACGCACACGCAGATACATCGCTGTGTGTCCTTTTCCCCAGAAGTGTTTTATTTGCTGTCAGTATTCACAGATTTATCTCCAGCCCTACAATACACAGTTTCCTTAAGCTTCAGAGTTTTTAGGCAGTCCTTGCTTGTCGCCTAGTCACTTCTCATTCAGCGTTGTAATCTATCCAACACATTCTGAGTGACTTGGAGGTTTCATGAGGGTACCAAATACTGTCCTGAAATCAGTATATGTAGTATCTAAAGACTTCCTTTGGACCTTGTATTTTGTTCTGTCTTTTGGGTAACATTGTTGTGTCGTAAGCTAAATATTGCCTAGGATTCTGTTGTCCTTGAAGGCTAATATTTTCAAACTCACTTGGCCTAAAGTTAAGACTAGCATAGTTAGAATTTCAAAGGTAGGGTTCTTATCTACCTGTTTAAAAGATAAGCAAATTTTATGACCGCTGAAGGCTAATTTAGAAAAAGTTCACTTAATACTGAGCCCTTTTTGCTACCATTCTCTTTTTCTCATTACTGATGGGGTTTTTCAGGGATTTGCTTCCTCCAGTGCAGCTCTTAGTGGGAATATGTATTCAGGAGTGTGAGAAATGAATGGTGTACATACATTCAAATGCATCTTCCTAAAATGCAGAAAGCCACAGAATGCCATGGAACTATTTACTAGATATTTGATATTTAGCCAGCAATTAGTGATATTCCATTTTGGTGTGACATCTGCCAGTTAACACAGTTGCACTTAACTCTTCCCAGAACCAAAGCACACTTCCATTTGAAGATGCAAATACTAGTATTTATGCTAATTAAAAATACTGTCAGTGTTATTAGACATGGCTAGGCAAATGGCAGAGCTGGGAAAAAGGCAACGCAAACAGTGATTTAAAGGTAATCCCAGGAAGATATTACTGGAGCTGAAGTTCATCCAGAATGTAGTCTTCCTAAATACATATTTCCTGTATAAATACTATTGTGTATGCTTGGTGTGTGCGTATGTGTATATATATGTGTATCATCATTATTGTGGTCCACTGATTACAGTAATACCTACTAAAAGTTGACACTGCAAATGCAAGCCCCATCAGCACACAGATCTACCTACCTCAACAATGTTGGAGTCTTGCAAATAAAATTAATTTTCTTACCAGTGTGTTGATCCATTTATATCTCAAAGTGTGAGATAGATAACTTGGAGATACAGATTTAGGAAGAATGTAACTGTATAGAGTGCATCTGGTATTCTAATGTGATCTGGTAGTGGAAATTAGGAAATATTGGAACAGAAATGTTCTGTTTCCAGATACTTGTGAGGAAATTTTTCGTATTGATTATGCACTCCTGGTCAGGTGTGGAAATCAGATGCACTCACTGTGGGAGCTGTGCAGTGAAGTGACTGAGACCTGATTCTGCTGTAACGTAGTCTGTGTCTTTTGAGTAGTCTTGCAGCTGCTTTAGTTAAAAAAATCAGTGATAGCTGTTTTCCTTCAAAAGCAGTAACTTGACGGCTTGGCTAATTATATTAAACACCACTAACCCCCCAACTCCATAAAATATAGGTACAGCACCATATGCAGTCTCCGCACCTACAGCACCTTCACCTTCCCTTTTCTATGTTACTTTAAAAGATTTTGTGGATATAGTATTTTGAGTAACTTTTTTACCTCAGGACAGAATACGGGCCTTTGACATATTTGTATTTTTTATCCGAATAGTTAACTAATGTGTTCTCACTAAGACTGTGGTTTTTGCAAAAGAAAATGAATGTTGATTTGAAGCATTAACACACAGGGGAAAAGAAGAAATGATTGTACTGTACGAATAAGTTTGAAAGAGTGTCAGATTGTTCAGAGAGGGAAGAGCCTTCCAAGAAGTGATCACGTTCTCACACTCTGCCTTAAACACATTCTTTATCTTTAAAAGGAAACAGAAAAGAATCAGTCCATAAATCAAATGCAGTCCTGGTCTTGTCCGCAAAACTGTGTCATTCTGAAATAAGGCATTAGGTGTGGACACTGGAGACAGGAACTGCCAGTGCCAAGACCTCCTGTGCATTGAGGAACATGGGTATGTCTTTGATTAGACCATACCTTCCTTGCATCTCTGGATTGTTTTTCTTCATTGTCTGAAGATAGCAGTTATGGTGGCTGTCTGTTAGAAAACAGACCTTAGCTCTGCATTGAATTAGCTCTTAAAATCACCATAAGGTTTTTTTTTAAATATCTAATTGTTTGGAAAAGGAAATTGGATTTCTTACCAAAAAGCCTCCACCTTCACTTAGTTGTTGTTGGCCAAAAACCCACTGTTTAAAGACCACGTGTTCTAGGCCGCAACTTTTTAAACCTGCTTTGTGATAAAGACTTCACTGCCAGTAACCTGAGCTTGTCTCCGTTGCTCCAGCAGCAGATTACCAGTTAGTGCTTTAGTTCCTTCTTTTCCTGACCAGTACAGAACTGGTTTTTGCCTGCAGTAATGCAAAAATTCGTTATTTTAAGCAAAAGAAATCAACAGCATCCTTGCTGTTCGAGTTCCTTCGGAGTGGCTTTATCGTTTATCGCTCTTTGGAAGTATTAGTGTTTTTAAAATTAAATGGTTCTGTTTAGAAGTAAATTTTGCTCAGATCAGGAGAAAATACAGAACTAGTTGCCAAGGGGGATAAAGTGCACTACTTGGAAATGTATCTTTTTTTAAGTGTCCTGATGGAAAAGGAGGTGAATGAGTATGTTAGAGGCACATTTCTTTAAATATCACAATTTATTTCTATGTCCTCCATAAAAACAAGGCATTTCCATCTAGTTTTAATTCCCTCATCTATAAAATGTGAACACTGTTACTTCAGAGGTTAAAAAAGTCCAAATTACATGGCATTAACTATACTGTGACAGAAGAATTAATGATTTCCTAATTGGATTCTTTGTACTGTTCCTTACTGCACATTACATCTACACTGTGAGATAAAGAAGGGCTGGAGAGGTGGCTGGGTCTCCCTGTGTCCACGTGTTGTCTCCTGAGCCACATGGGAGCAACGTTTCAGATGGTTCTCTTTGTTATGGGCTGGACCAATGCAGGTGTTCAAGTTGTTCCCTGGTATTGCTCTGTTAAACAGTGCAGACAGAGCAGCGGTGCCTCATAAGGTTTTTTTTAAAATGTGCTGGTTTGCCACACTCAGAAGACTTTTGGAGGAGTATTCAGTCCCACCAGATTTCTTTCTTTCCTAAGTGCTTCAAATACATTAATTTCATAACATCCAAATGAATAAGTAATAAGGACACTTGGCCTAGGAGTCCTTTGTCCCTGCACTCAGTACTGTGTATGCAAGCTATTTAATTACTGCTTAATGGAAATATATAAGCAGGCCTAGGAGATTAAAGCATCCTTACTCTCTTTGGCCTCAAAGTCTTCCATTCCCCAGCAGCAATTGGCAAAACCTCCACGTGGAAGTAAGCGATGCTTTGTATGTAACCCTCTGCCGATGAGGGTGGGCTCCTACCCGACAGGAGAGGCTGGTTTAAGTCCCTCAAGCAGTGGAAGACCCAGAATCCAATCTGCTGTTCCCTTGCCAGCTGCTGTTGAGTAATGCATTGTCCTAGCCTCTGTGCTGTGGTGTTGTAGTCAAAGGTACGTGTCTCAAAGGAGGGTGAGATCCCTAACTTCTGCCAAAACTTAGGTCTAGAAAGGCTCTTAGATCTATGCCTGATGGCTGACCTAAGTTTCACCAAGGAGACAGACTGAACAGCAATAAATGGCCTCCTGCAACCTTCTTTCTGAGCTGCCATAGGTATGTCTGGTTAGAACTGTCAGGAATGAAGGGGCTTCTGTGCATTCTGGTTGCTGGCTACTGCTCTGTTGGAGGACTGAGCTCTCCAGCTTTGCACATTTACCCATCTTTGTCGTTTGGGTGGAGTGCTACTCAGTGAGAGCAGTAGTGTTCTGCACTCAGTTGCATGGGTATAAATGGCTATGCAGAGGACAAAGTTCTGAAGAATTAGGTCAGTAGGTTTGATATCTAATTAGGACCTTAATCCTACAAACCACTTACAGTTTTGCATTATGATGTGTTTATGTTGTCTTAAATGGGACTGCTTACTTGAATGAAGTTCTGGGTGTAATTGCATGCTGGTTCAGATCTGGGAAACCACATTTTAGCTTGTTTTTCATACTGCAGCACCGTAACAAATCAGATAGCTCTGTTACCCTTTGCCCGGTCAGGGTGAAGGGATGTCCAAAAGCAAATGTTTCTGTGTAATGACTTACACTCCATTTCCATGCCTGTCCAAACTAAGTGCTTACAGGGGCACATCATACGGAGTATTTTAACTGTTGGGTTAGGGGAGTCACAAGGCATAGATTTTCAATGCAGTAGGTCACCAGGCTGCAGTTTCAGTGGGCTGTGTGTGGTATTTGCATAGACAGATATTCAGACACTTAATGGTAGCACAGCTTTAATGATTTTCATTTGCATCAAGCTGTTCTCACCTCTTAGTAACATAATGGATAAATAAAAGAGGCCTTTTGTTTGCTCTTCTTGAAAGTTACCAGTGACTAAGTGGTGCTGAGGGAACAGACTCATGCTCTCATTTAAAAAATGCCACCAAAAAAATCAAAAAAAGGAGCAAAACCAGAACTGGCCATCAAAGCTGACTTCAAAGTGACCTACTTCATTTTGATTTAAAATGGCACTTGAATGTTTTTTTTAATGTTATGCACATTTCCTAACTCAAAACACAGACTGGGTCATTCCTAACCAAATACAGGAACAGTTGTTACATCAGACACAAAGCACTCATCATTTGTTAGGGCTCTCTCCATAGCATTGAATTACAAACAAAGCTATATGTGTTAAGACAAGTTTTTTTCCCAAATGGATTCAGCAGTCACTTATTAAAAATTGTGTCTAGAATGTAATTGCAGGAAATTGATACTTTTTGCACTACTCTATGGTATCAGACAATAACACTTTGTAAGAAAGTCCATGCCAAGGGCTTGCTAGAGCAAGGTTTTTTTTGTTTTTTTTTTTTTTTAAAGGTGTTTCCTGTAAGTTTTATTCCTAGATACAGAATTTCCTTGTGGAAGTTTCCCCCAAACCTTCCTGGAACATGGCATATTATCTTGAAGACATAGAGACTTGCAGCTGGGCCCTTACAGCTTGGCATCAGCTTCCTGGGGAACTCTGCCACACATTAGCACAGAACACTCTTGAAAAGGAATCAAAGGAAACTAGCACAGTCTCTGGCTACATTATATTTTTAAGCATTTTCTAAAGGACTTTATGTGCAGTTCAGTCTTTTTCAATAAGACCTTGAGAAAATCTGAGCATCCTTCACAGCACTCTGAAAATAAAGCTCTCAAATACATTTGCGTCAGAACGGTCACGCTTACATTTTTGCTCCTAATTTATAGGTGCATACACCATGACCCCATTGGCCTAATTTTAGCAGTGACATCTTGCTTGTTTGCACAACAGATTGCTTCAGATAGATTTCTGGCTATCCCAGGTGAAGTATCGGATAGTTTAATGGTCATAAACAGGAGTAACAAAAGTTCTGGACTCACGTAATGGTGATCTCCCACTGCAATGATGACATTTCCCCCAGAAGCACCCAGATCCCACAGGAGAGGTGGGCTCCCTTCAGTGGCTNAAGGCAGTGCATGTCCTGATGACCCAAATTTCTGTCGTCTCTACTTAGGGTACAATATTCCTGATACCAGCCAGGCTTTCAAGTACTTGGGCTTTTTATTTTCAGTTGATAACTCCTAGTCCTTTCAGTTTCTAACCCCTGCCTTTGAGGTAGGGATCTTGAGTACTTACTTCTTGTGGCATTCAACTTCTCTCTTTCAAGCTTTGTGTTATTTAAATCAAGACAATGAACCTGACTTCATGTGTTTGGAATACCCTCCATTTTCACCGAATGAATTGGGTATTTGGGGCGCACAAAATACACAAATTTGGATCTGCTGAATACATACTTTTAATGGCCCTTCCATTTTGTAGTGGCTTTGTGATTTGTCCAGTCCTCGGCTGGGGACTAATTAAATTACCGAATTTACAATAAGAATATTTTAGTCTACCCTTTCCTTCACTGATTTTAATTCCTTTACTCTTCCAGTTCATTTTCTTTTGAATCTGCCTTTGTGTTCTCAGTGCGGCCTGAAAGGACCGGTTAGCAGCCTGAATGCAGGGGCAGTTGAGGGAAATTTCCATCTGCAATCAATCTCCCCCACTGCAAGAGGGGTGTTGGGTGTCATTACCTGTACGATAAAGATGGCTGAATTCAGCAATTACTGCCTGACTAGCATAACAATTCCTTAGCAATTTGTTGCAGGAAAGGAGGGCAAGGGTTTAGGATTTCATCTAAGAAGAAATCAGTGCATATGAGGATGCGATTTTTTGCCTTGGGTTAAGAATAAAACACTATTTGCAGGTATGCAAAATGTGTAGTAAGATGCAAAGTGTCTTCACACAACTGACAACGTATGTCAGTACATGTAAACAAAACTGCATTTTACATGTATTAGCAGTGTAGGTTGTGTGTTTGTTCATCATCTTAATCTTATTTTTTTAATATGTACAACACATTGAAATATAACTTCTTGAGTATACACCACTGGGGAGATACTGCAGAAGCCAACCCTTTCAGGGAAGGTGAAGCACTGCAGCTGATGCAGACACAGAACTACAGCAACTCTATCTGTCCTTGCTGTGATGGGAAAGCTGTTCAAAAATGTTCCTGTGTTTTTGATTGAGTGCCAGAAGATTACTTCTGTTTGGTCATCCCTGCTTAGAGAATTTTCAAAACCAGCATTTTCCATTTTTCCTTATGTCTTTTTTGGCTAGTAGTTGCCTCCGTGAATTGAATTTTTAAACTATGAATCTAAAGAGGATAACATGTTGTCTAGAGGACTTGATCTAGATGTATATGATTACTATTTCAATAAATACCTTTTTAAGTAATTATGGTGAAGAAGGGTTTTATGTATTTAATTCAATATCACAATTATCTTATAAGCAGCCAAATTAATACTGAAAAAAACTCCAGGAAAGTTGATAGTATTTCAGGAGGGATTCACGTGGCCCTTGGGTTTTGGACTGTATCACACTGCAAGTTCCTAAAATGAGACTGTTTGGAAAGCTACAGGCTTCCCATCTTTTTGTCTGGAAAAGTTATAAAATGGAACAGGCAGGCTTTTCACTGAGCTGCTGAGAATGCAATTCTGGCTGTGCAATCAGGACTAAATAAGGAGCAAGATCTGCACTAAAAATAGCAGTGGAGGCTGATCCAACTGCAGCGTGAGTTACAATCCTTGCACAGCAAAGGGCTGGTAGGTTCAGCTGAGGACACGCAGCTACAGAGAATCAAATAAACTTTATCCCGCTCCTGTAAAGCCGTCATACCCTAGCTGCTCTAACTGGATTTTAACCAGTCAGCAGAAGTATTAATCGTTCCTGGAAATTAACATCTTACTTCAGGTTTTTTTAGAGAGAGGATTATATTCGCCACATAGTAAGCGGGAAATACGGGCCGGTTTCGTGGAGCTGCTTGGAGAACGTAGGGGAAAGCAGCACAGACAGCTTTACTGCACTTCCTCATGGCTGGAGAAGTGCATTCGTACTACTTCTGAGCATTACCTGAGGTGCCTGCTGACATGAGGGGACTCCAGGAGGGCATGCTCCGCTGGCTCAGGTGTCTTGTCACAGACTGCAGAGTCACTGTGTGTGCTTTGAGGGACATGACTCTGCTCGTTTCAAGAACGAAGTACAGAACGCCGTAGGTCACTCCAGCCCACTGCTGTATCCTCTCTTGTCTGTCTTATCCTGTCCTTTCTTGGTAGTGCAGTTCAGAAAATGTTTATCTTTTATTTGTCTATTTTCTTTCAAGTACCACGTGACTCATAAGCTTAAGCCCAAAACTTGCCCAAGGAGTTCAAGTATACCCTTTGATACAGAGTCGATTGTTATCATTTATTTATTGTTAGGAACACTGGGCTGTTACGTCTTTGGACTACATGAGCACAGCTAGTTACAGCTAGTACTGCTTGCTTTCTTTGCCTGTTCCCTTATATTTTCAGGCAACGATACAGCAAGGATGGAAACATTTTCTGTAACTCCTGTCTTAAAAATGAGAGATTGTATAACAGATGTAGGTAATTCATCATACATTTTAAGTTTATTTAAATGTGATTACATGTGAGAATTGACAACATTGGTAGAAAAGAAATCAATCTCTTCTACTACTTAGAAGTATTAATGTCTTTTTTTCCATGGGCTGCAGAACTTGCTACTGAAAATGCACACTGTTCATGTACCTGTGCCTGGCAATAGCAGGAGTAGCTCTGTCCAGTTGTAAGAGCGGAAGGGAAGCGTTTGGGTCATTTGACACACGGGAAAGCCTGGGTGGCAGGGAGAGTATGTGGGAGACGACTGAAAGACAGAGATCATCAAACTTTCACAGGTTGAGAAAAACATACATCAATGAGTTAGGAATCAATCATTTCATTTTCCTTCCTTATCTCCCTCCCCACCAGAATATCAACTACAATCTTTCCTATTTCTGAACTCCTCTCCCAGCATCCACGCTTCATCTCTTCCATGTCCCATACTGAGTGCACAGCTTAGCAGGAGCAGGGAGCACCTGCCTTGCAGAAAGACACGTGAATCAGCACCATCTTGGTGATGGGGAGGAAGCAGCCTCCATCTCCAGCTGAGTTCAGAGGCATGTTGTTGTTGCTGTTGTACTCTCATTGCTTGTGCTCATGTTTGAAGAGCTGTATTTTCCAGGAGGCGGAAAAAAAGGAGTGCGTGCAGTCCAGGAGGCATAGAGAGGCTTTGCACCCATTTATCTATGGGCTATGCATGCCCAGTTTTGTATACCTTTAGCTATTGCTGCTTGGAACAAATCATCTGGTATAGTAAAAGCAACGTAAGCCTGCAGTGCAGACACAGTAATATTAGTGACTTCATGGAAATAAGCTACGTGCTTGTATCAGCTTAATGATTATGCTCAAAAAAAATCGCACCCAATCCAACAAAGAATTGTCGAAATTATGTTTGCAAAGAGAAAAATAATTTCAATAACATGGTAACTGAAGGTTGTAGAAAGAGGAAATGGTTTCAGCTTAGGTGGAGGCTAATAAGAATGTTGTTTCAGTTTACAATGAGTTTGGTTTAGATTAGGAAATGGTGGTGATATAGCTGAAATGTTAAGAGATAACTACCAAACCCACTATGAACAGGTATGCTATTTTACTTTAGCTGCCTTTTCATGATTAATTTTGAATGTAAGAATTAAGATTAATTCTGCAGGTCTTTACACACTCAGAATAAACAAACTCAAATTAAGACTTTTTTTCTTAAGTAGGATTTGTTTGTGTTTGTCAGAGCCCTTTCTAAGTACAAGGGGAGGTCACAGCTGTTCTTTTCATTCACATGTAATCTGGTAAAACAAACAACATATGTATGGGGCATAAGAGTTTAGCGCTCAGAACACAGGGGTTTGTATATGAATTTGAAAACTGTAAATAACAAATTATGCCTAACCTTTATCCTACCGCCCATCAACCTGATTTGGTAGTAGAGATTTGTGTTGGAATTGAGGTTTTCATGTGTTACATTGTTCAGGAAGATAACACTTTCTCCAAGTGCAAGATAACAAGGTCCATGTTTACATTCTCAGCTTTAATTCTAATTGTCATAAGTCTTCTAGATTTACATAATTACTCCATTTACATAATCACTGAAGACCTTCATCTGCACTCTATTGAAAGTAGACCTGAAACCCTGCTGAAAAATCGCACGTGTTCACATTTTATACTGCAAGTACACGGGACTGACCACTGACATAGGCACAGAGACTTTTCTTTGGAGTTTGTTGGTGTCTGGGTACCCAAGTGAACTCATAGTAGTTTAGCACACTAGCACAGAAATGCTCACAAGCAGTCTGCTGGCAGTCCTTGCTGCCATGATAGATCTGGAGTGGATAGGGCTTGGGGAGAGGAGGTGCAGAAGATAGCATGCTCATGTCTGGTCCAAAGGACTTGTTGTTCCATCACAGTGTAGACATAGTTGTGGTGCTCTTAAGTACTCGGGGAGATGGAGCTTCCAAATACTGAGGACTAAGAAACAAACCCAAAACACATCACTGAGTTTCTTGCAGGTCAAGTGGGAAGATTAGCTGAATACTTCACAGATACTTATCAATTCATCCCTCTTTTTTTTTCGTTAGTGGAGGCAGCCACAGAAACCCATCAGTTTGCACACTGTCACAGGGAGATTTGCACTTGTGTCAGACATTGAACTTCCCGTCGACTTTCTCAAACCACAGAATGCTTACCTCTCATTGTACTGTATAAATGCTGCCAATTCAGGGGAAATACGCGTGCTGGACTGAAACACTAGAAAGCAGACACGTACTTCAAAGCAGCATAGGTGGCTGTGATTCTGTTAAGTGATAGTAGCAAAGATGCATTTCCTGTAGGAAATGAGTAACACAGGATATGGGTTAGATCTTGACACCGTACAAGTCACGACAGAAAGTTACCACCATCTGGTAATTTTTGGGTGGCCTCTTTACAGCTAGGTCTGACCCTTAAACTGGTTTCCAGCGGACAGATACCTGTAACAGAAAAGCCATCGTTACTGTTAGCCATCTGCTTGTATGGCTTTGTGTTAGTACTGTGAGAGTGTGACAGGACTGTCTGTGCCAGGGAGACACGAAATTCTAGCACTTGCATGAAATGTTTTCTTGTGTGCTTAGTCTGTGCTTAGTCTGCAGAGTAGCTGGGTAGAAGATTTCAGTAGACGCTCCTATTCAAAGCAAAGACAGGAAATCAAAAACGTTTGAAGACATCTTCTTAAAATAGAATTGTCCTGAATGGACATCTTCACAACACAGGTCAACAAGATGATTTCTGCATTTCAGGAATAGCTGTTTCCTTTTATACTTACCCGGCAGTCCTTCTGATCACCAAATTAGTTGGCAAAATCAAGTAGGACTCAGCAGAATTATCTTTTTAATCTCCACTTGCCGAAAGAGTTCTGGTTTCCTGAATAGGATATTCGTGGAACTTAAGGACTTCACTGCATTTGGAGTCACAGAACAAAGGAATGCTTTGGTATCTGGACTTAAAGTTGTTCCCTCTCCTAGCCTGCGTGCTGGATGGCTGTCAAGAATAGGAATTCCTGCTTTTCACTCAGTCTTGATCGGTGGTAAGAAGGCCTATTTGGGGCAAATTTAATTGACAAAGCAAATGAGACTTTCCTCCTAGAACTATGAAATGTCTAGAATACATTTAAGAAATTGCCACATGACATTTTAAACTATCTTCTGGCTTTTTTTCTGTCACCAATCCTGAAAGACCGAAAGAAGTTGAACTTGCAGAAGTCTGTACTCAGTGGCTTCTCCCACCCCACTGAACTGTGGTCCCTGAAGGGTCCAGCCAAGGTAAACACACCAGTTCCTCCACCTCAGACTGGACCCATCAGCTCCCCAGAGTCCCTATCCTTGACTCTTGATGAGTTTTGGCAGCTAGGATGACCTCCTGGAGGCTGTCACCCGTGAGAGGAGCGAAGGGAAGTACAGCTGATCCCTCTCCTCTAAATGGCTACAGAGCACTTAATGGCATCCTCTCATTTCTGCCAGGAGTGGTTGCGGAGCTCCATCTGTTCTAGAAAATTCATCTTTCCATGTTCTTCCCTCAGAGTTCGTGTTCCAGGAGGCGGTCGTCCCTCCACACTTGGGACGTAACCACTACCCTGTTAACTACAAAAAGTGAAGTATTTTAAGTCATTCACTTGACATTTCCTACCTAATTATACTCCGCACTGCAGGTCTGCCTTAAGATTGTTATAGCAATTCCAGGTGAAGCATTGCACCTTAATCTGTCAGAGCAGCTTCTGCACTGGGACTTTCATCAAGGAATTTATTTATCTTACAGATCTACAGAGCATATACTTGTATCTCTGTCTTCCCAAGTTGATGGATATTACATAGAGTATATAACAACTTTCGGTGGGAAGAAACATAAAATGACGTTCCAGCCACAATCTCAAGAATCTGAATCTGCCACGGAAGAAACTAATGATCGCTGTGGAGCACACTGTGGTGGAAATACGGCTGTATATTGCATGCAGGTAACAGCCCGGAGAGCAGAGCTTTAGTTACCTATCAGTGACTGGTCAGAGCTAGATAGGTGCGTATCCCACACAGCCCCCATGCTATTTCTGTTTTAGTCCTGCATGCTTGAGAGTCTCAGACACACAGAGTGCACTATATGTGCTGCTGTTGCCCACGTTAAAATCTGAAGGAGCCTCAAGGCTCGTATGTGCTGTATGAGTATATCAGGCCTCAAAGTCACATAAGCAAATGTTCAGTTCTGGCAGATAGTCATATACACCTCTCCTAGAAATCCTGTTGCTATATCGTAACTAACTTCTCTTTCATTCTGAGGCATAAAAAGCTTCTACAGGTTCTCTGTGCAGTTAAATAGCAATATCTGATAGTGTGAGGATGTTCAATCATGCAAATAAATGGCATGTTGTAAAGCTGTGCCCGCACAGCAATGTACGTACTTAAGAACTCAAGCAAAATTTTCGGTGCATCGTCAGGCAGGCAGTTCTAAAAGATGGAGGTAAACCCTCATCCCTAAAACCAGAAATACAGACCGATCTACATAGAAATAAAAATAGACAAGACTACTTTTGCTGTCAAAGAATTCTGTACATTTTCAGATTACAGCCAGGCAAAACACAGGTAAGCATCTGTCTACAGTCTGCAGAGTTGCAGAATGTCTCTCCTGCCAATTCATCCCTTAAATAATAATAATTTCCATGTAGTTGTTTTGTTGTCATACCTTACGTACAGTTGCTTGCACTTACTGAGTGTCTCATACATAAATACAGTAAACAAAACGGGATTAGATAGTGCATAGATTGCTAGGAAAACAAGGATTCGGGAGACTAAAAGTTAAAAAGAGTGGGAAAATGAGAGCAGAGCAGAAGGGGAGAAAAAGAATAAGCTCTGAGGAGCGTCAGTGCCAATAAATGTAATATCCTACTCTCGAGCAAAAGAGAATAAAGCACAGATGGAAACGGGAGGGTGTGTTCATCCAAACCCATTACAGGAAAGCAGCAAGCCGATGCTTTCTCTCCTGTTCTTTACAGTGTCTTTGTACAACTTCTGTATAAAAGCATGCATTGTCGTCGGTGAGGGAAAGGTATACCTAGAATTTAGATGGTCCCTTAAAAGCAAGCATATGCTGCAGAAACAGTGCACAACAGGGACGGGAAGTAAATGATGGTGGCCATTTCTGGAGAATTCACAGGCCTGCTGAAAGCTGGGGACCAAACCCAGGCTTCATCCTCCAGCTTTGTTACATAAGCTGCGACTGTTGCCGGCAAGTTTGTTTTCTTCCAGGTCAGAAC
Organism: Penelope pileata; assembly: GCA_013396635.1. Lineage (NCBI taxonomy): Eukaryota > Metazoa > Chordata > Aves > Galliformes > Cracidae > Penelope > Penelope pileata. The sequence continues at coordinate 168,165 of WBMW01000082.1, forward strand.
TCCAGTCTTACCTTTGCCCTTTTGTTTCAGCAAGAGGCCGGCGTGTACATGTGAATGCAGAATTATTTTGTTTTCTGCAATGATCAAACCCAAATGTTATTTTACCTTTGCCAGCTTTGTGTAGGGTGATGTGCCATCTCGCACATTTATTTTCCTGGAGTGATTCCCAGAAGTATGCTATGCTTTTTCTTGCTCGTGTCTCACTAGCTTTATTTATGAGTTGTGTACAGCAGGTTTTCAGTCCCTGGGGATGGGCCTACACAGGAAGTCTGTAGACGATATTTAATACGTACACATAGGAGAGTAGTAGAAAAGCATGATAGTACTCCAAATGATCTAATTCACAATTTCAGCTGCATCATAGTTAGCTTAGTGCCCACGTTGTAAACCACCAACACCTTCACCTGTTTTGTCACGCAGAAGGAAAAGACGTGGTAAAGATTAGTAAGTCTCAAGTTCTACTTAACACTCACCGATGGTCTTCAGCTGCTAAATATTTGAAAATCGAAATCTCACAAAACACCTTTGTAACAGAGTTGTGTCGTGCTAGAGGAGTGGAAAATGAAGGACTGCAGCCTGATTCTCTATTTGGAATACCTGGCCTCAGTAAGCCTCGCCTTTACAAAAATCTGTTTGTTCTCGTGGAATTTGATGGATTCTGTTTCTTAAACTTGGCACACAGAGCTTGGGGGACACAGATTTAATCTATATTGAAAAAACACTGGGTTTCTTAATTTGTAGTTGCTTACTAGAGTTAAGAGTAAAATTAAATTGCTTTAAGTGTGAAGAGGGGTAAAATCCTCTCATGTCCAACGTCCGTACATAATCTGAAATACCAAATTTGCAAGTAGAATTAAAAGAAATGCTTTGGGGGTGTATGTTCAGTTCAAAACACCAAAATGCAATTGTGGACAACGAGCCGACATTTCCAGGAGACATCCCTGTCAAGTGGAAACAAGTAGAAGAGCAGGTTTTCACCTGGTTTACAGAATTACAATTAAGTTATCCTCTGATGACTGAATCTAATAACAGTATGATCATTTTGCAGTTCTTGGTTCTTGCTGATTGCTTAGAAAGTGTATTTTTAAAGATAATGTTTTTCTCACTATTAGGTGTGTGAATTCCTATTAGCTGGAAAATAAATAAAGATAAGGCCTTCTTTCTCCCATGCCATCACAGCCAGAGACAGCGCCTTGCTGATGAAAGCTGATTGGCATCGTGTTATCCCTTTGATTACACACGTGCAATCTCATTAATTGAGAAATAGCGTGACCTGGGGAAATTTATGGCTAGTAACACTGTATAGGAAAGCTGATATATGAAGCTTGCCGTATGTTTTAAACTGCAGTTGTATTTATAGGTTGGCTGCTTGAAAAAACAAACACACTTTTGACCATCCCCCAGGCTTGCTGTGGGGTGCCATAGCCGCCGGCCCATTCCTCAGTGCAGCACATATGGATAAGTGCCGTGGTGGGTCAGGCCAGAGAGCAAGGCGTCCCCCCGACCCGTCTGATGCTCTGATTCATTTAAGAAGTCACTTTGATATTGCTGTTTGTGTTCTTCATCTGGCAGATCTTTCGTCCCTGGGTCTCTTTGTAACAGCTGCACTGGGTGTGAGGAGTCTGTCATCCCGCCTAGCTCGTTAATACCTCCATACCGTGTTTCAGGGCTGCTCTCGGGCTTGCTTTTGGGGCCTTGCGAGCTGCCAGCACAGATCCAACTTGCAAGGCTGTCTGCACGTCTCTGTATGTGCCGTGGTTTAACACACTGGCATTCAGCGAGGTGCTCAGCACAGCGGAGGGGCCGTGTGGGGCTGCTGGTGTGTGTGAGGAGCAAGCAGAGTGGGGAGCACAGCGCGATGCCGTGCAGCAGCAGCCCTGCGGCCACACAGGCTTTCTGGTTAGGAAGCACAAGCAATTGTCCCTCTGTGTAAGGCTGAGCCCTCCTTCGTTCTGCAGGATGACTGCAGAGCAAGGGGGAAGTGCAGGCGCTGTAAGCAAAGTAATGGAGTTACCTCCACCAGTTTGGTTCCACCCTGCATCAGACAGCGTCAGCCCCGACGTGCGGGACAGACACGTCCTGCTGCCGAGGTGACGTGCTGCCTGCCACCCTTCAGCTGCTTGTTTCTCCAGGCACCTCAGCTGCCAGCGTGATTCCCCTTAAGGTGATTCACCCAGTGGCCCTGATGAGCTGATTACTCAGTGCGAGAGTGAGGTGGCCTGAGGACAGGCGTTCCTGACGCTGGCTTTGCAGCTGCTGCCACAGCAGCTGCCTCTTGGTAAGGTCTGGGTTCTGGACCAGGGGAAGCCCAGTATCAGTAAGCAGCTGAAGGGAAGGGCATCGCGTGTGCCCACATCACTGGCTTTCTGATTGAAGGCTTCCCAGTAAAACCAGTTACCACACTAAAAGTCCCCCACCCATGTATCCCTCGCTATGCTCCTTCAGTACCATATGCTGCTGAAATGGTTGTCCCCTCTCCCCTGCCACCTGAGAGGGCAAGCTGAGCTCCCAGCCCTTTTCTGGGCAGCAGAGCCATTACAGACATTTTTATCAGGTGTTGCACCAGAGCAACAGACGTGTCCTGGTGCAGTAGCTGTTCCCATGGTAATGGGAGCACACGGGTATTGCTGGGCTGGGAGCAGAGGCTGTTGGGGTCTCTCAGTCATCTCAGTCCCAGGACCTGAAGAAGACTTTCCTAGAGGCACCCCTCCGTCACACCCTGCTGCAGCTGGGCCAGAGACACGGCACCGCCCTTGGAGGAGCAGCACCACAATTGGTGCTGACCAACAGGGCTGGAACAAGCGCATCCCACACTTCATTGCTGGGCCAGGATGCTTTCTGCAAAGGCACGGCATCGCGTCAGCTGCCAGCTGGGAGTGAGGAGAGAGCACACCAGATGCTGTCTTGCCCTGGTCATTGGCCCTGCAGGTTTTGGCCAAGACCGCAAGCGATGCTCCTGAGCAAGGCTGGCTCTTTGACCTCTGCCGCTGTTGGTAGTGAAAGGAGGATTACCCTGCGGTGATTCACGCTGGCTTCAGTTTTTGTTTTTAAAACAAATCTAACTAGCTCATGTTACTCAGGAGTTTATGCTCAGTTCTTGTTGTTGTTTTTTGAGGGGTTGTTTAATAAGAAAGGAATCACTCAGAAACGCAGCTAGGCTTGCTCGCAGGCGGTTACATTTGGCTGTCATCTGCGTGGTGGAGTGCTTGGTGGGCTGCTGGAGGAGAAATGTGCCAGTTTGAACGGGGTTTGGTAGCGAGGATATTTTGATTTGAGGCAGCAGGAAGAAAATTGTATAACACTGTTGTGCTGTCCTGAGTTGGAGAAGCCAGTGAATTGCATGGTTTTTCCATCTTTGTAATCAGTTTGTTATGCACAGAGCAATGCCGTGGGATTAAGCACTTTATCTGCCGGGCTTCCCCTGGCAGCATGTGAAGAAGTTCATTATAAGTGCTTATCACATGATCCACTTAATCAAACCGCTGAAAGTCGGAGAAAAAGTCATTCTAACAAGACCCGTCAGAGCTGCCTTATAAACCTCTCGCTGATGCACTCTGCGTGGTTGGCGTACAATGGGTTTCCTTGTGTCGCCGTGCACGACGCAGGAAGTTCATTATCCCCAGTCCAAGTCTGGACGTAAAGAAAGGAAGCGGGGCTCACAAAACAGCGACAGATCGTTTGCAAAGGGTTCCAGCTAGCCACTCACATCCCACCTGTCGTCAGGCCGTAAGCTCTTGGTAAGAACGCCCTTCTGGTTCCTAGTGTTGCACACAGGGCAGCCATGTAGTAGCTGTTTTTAACATGAAAAAAAGAGAAATCAGAACTGAAGTGCATGTAATGCCAACAGAAGCAGAGCCGATCGATACCTGGGCTGATGCAAAATGCCTTGAAAGCCTGCTAAATGCCAGCGTGCGCTGGGGTTCGAAATGCTTAGGCCTGTGTGACAAGCCTGCGTGCATCCCGGCTACAGCTTGTGCTTGTGTGCTGTGTGCCTGGTAAGGTAAATGCCTTTCCCTGCGATGTACCTAGGAGCTGTTCTGGTGATAGGCAACCGGTAGGGTGAGGGCTGCTCTGCCTCCTCGGGGGCATTCATTTTACTGAGGCCCATCCCAGCAGTGTGATGTGAGTTTCTGGCACTGGATTTCTCACTGGTGTTTCTTCACAGTCAGCTCCACAGGCAGTACCTTGCAAGGGCACGGAGGTGCTTGCCTTTCTGCTGTCAGCTGAAAGACGCTTCGGGTGCCACCACATACATTGGGCTGGACCGGCCTTCTTTCTTCTCTGCAAGAGTGGTCAGGCACTGGAACAGCTGCCCAGGGAGGTGGTGGAATCCCCATCCCTGGAGGTGTTCAGGGTACGTCTGGATGAGGTACTAAGGGACATGGTTCAGTGGTTTGGTGGGTAATCTTGGTGGTAGGTGGACAGTTGGACTAGATGATCTTGGAGGTCTTTTCCAACCTTGATGATTCTGTGATTCTGTTCTATGATTCTACACCAGGCTCAATGTTCCTTTTGGGTAAGCCTGATGCAGGTTTCCAGATGAGCCGTTTTGTACTGGAAGTTGGAGCAAGCAGCATCAGGTAGTTTTGAGAAAAGCTGCTCAGTAAGACATAAAAAACGGGACTGTGCAGGAGTGAAGAACACTGGCAACAGAAAGAAGAAAGCAAGTTGGTTGGATGCGGATTATGCTTTTTTACCTAGGGTAGCTCCAGTGGCACAGGTCACAAAATCCATGCCGTTGTCCAGGCCCCGCTTTGAGAAAATGGTGAAACCTGTCTGTCCGGGGCCCAGGTCCAACCAGCGCGGAGCTTTACAATCCAGCCTGTTTGTTACTGCTGGGCCCTGCCTGGAGTCAGCAAGGAGTCTGCACTGCGTCCACCGACAGATGTGAGGGTTTGAGATGTACAGCTTTCATTCAGCGTGCTGACCCCCTGTCTGTGTTCTCCACGTACTTTACACCTGCCTGTCTGGTCTGGACACAACCGTCGGTCTCATGGCTGCTGATGCAGCAGTGCACCAGGCGGGCACGGCTGTGGCTGTGTCTCAGGGACAGTGCTGCTGCAGCGGGTTGGTTTCCACACAAGCCTAAAGGAAAATACCATTTCGCTGTCTTTCTCCTCTTCGTTTTAAGAATAGTAAATGCTAAATGATTTTACCTTATTTAAAATAAGACGTAGCAAAAAGATGAATCTATGCTAACTGGTCGGCTTTGCTACTTCCTTCAGTTTGATTACATTTTAAGCGCTTTCCTCTTTCTCACCTCTTTCTCATACTCCCTGTCTGTTTTCCCAGTTCTTATCGTGCCTTTTCAAAGTCCCCGTCTCATCTCTCTTCTGGGACATTCTCACTGCTGGGTTTCTGCTGTTGCAGCTTCTGCGAGGAAAATGGGCGCATAAAAATAAAAATTACTTGTATGCACATGGTAATGCAGTAGGTCTCAAATAACTTTACCTAAGTGGCCGGTTTGCCCTCATCTCCACTTCTTAGGTGAGGAACCTGGAGCAGAGCGAGCTGGTAACTTTCTGCTGACTGCAGCAATTCGGTAGCGAAGTGGAGATAAATCTTCTTTTTCCAAATGTCAGTGCCTAACCCATTGCCCTCTGCATGGGGAAAGACACTTAGAAGCGTCTGGAATCACTATTGGCAGGGATACCTTGAATCTTCTTTGAAGAGAAACGGTTGGTTGTTCCCTGAGTGCTGTTAATTTGGCATCCGAGAATAATTGGCTTCCGTATCGATAGTGGGACTGGATCTCAGTGTCTCCGTGTGTCCAGTTTGGAGGGAGGATTTGGGAGGAGGGCTGTGCTGGCTGCACGTGGCTGCATGCATTCCTGCGTGCCGTGAGATGCATGCTATCCGCTGAGCGTTGAAGTGATGCTACCAAACGCTAACCTGAGTGGTGCTGGTCGGTGCCAAGCCAGGCTGAATTCTCTCTGCCAGCCTCGGGATGAAAGGCTCTTTAATGCGTTAGCTACTCCTGGGCTGTTCAGCTCAATCCCCACTAGTGTTATCTTTTTTAGAAGTCTTTCTGACTAAATTGCTTCCTTTGAAGACTGCAGGCTTTTTAACAGCACACAGCAGCACCCGCTGCTTGCTGAAAATCCCGAGGCCAGCACAGGAGAGCATTGCAATGCCAAGCATGCCAGTCACAAAGCATCACGTTTAGCGGATTTTAACTGGAGGTAGCTGACGAAAAATAGAACGGACGTGTTGTAAGAACTGTCAGCCCAAGGAGAAGCAGATAGCTTTGAAGAAAGCCTCAAAGGTGGTATTTCCAGAATACAGTCCTTCAGAAGAAGTAGAAAACACAGAGAAAGAAATACAGTCAGAATGAGCTCACGGCAGGTGGCGGTGCTCATGATTTTTTAAAGATCAATTTTAATTATGAACTACTTTAATCATTACTTTTTGTCCAGCGTCTGCCATTACAGTACCTTTTCCTGCAGCCTCAGAAAAAGCACACCTACATGGTCCTCTGGGGCTTTCCCACAGCGCTTTTTCCACCTTGGGATGCTGGTGCGATACAGCAGATCCGCCTGACCTGCACTCTGGGTGCTGGAAAGCCCCTGGCAGCACTCAGGCCACCCCTCTCCCCAGCAGCCGGTCCTGCTGGGGTTTGCAGGGAGCACCCACGTTCCGCCTGAGGCTCCATGGATCCGCCTGGTAACCTCGGTGGGCAGGCGGGCGCTCCCCTCCCTCCTCAGGAGCCTGGGGAAGGCCCCGAGGCCTTCCGGCGCAGAGCGGGTGTCACAAGATGGCTGCCTTCTGCCGCCACAGCTCGGGGCAGGTGCGAGGCTGGGGCTGGGAGCCCCCGGGTTTCACTGTGTGCCAGTGCGGTCAGCACAGCCTGCGGGGACCTTTGTCATCGGCCGTTGGCGCAGTTTGAACAGAAGTGACAGCAGGGGAGAAGCTGTTAAATTAAAGCCAAAGAGTAACGAGAGAGATGTTTGCTTTGCGAGATAGCGCGCACCTGTTCTGCGTGCTGAGTGCTCGCCCAGGCCTGCTTTCCTTCCTGAGCACAGCTGGCCTGCCCGCTGCAGGGCCCGCAGCTCCCTGTCCCCTCCAGGACCAGCCGTGTCCCTTCAGGGACTTGTCACTGCCCACCCTGCCGCTGGTCCCGGGGCAGGGGTGTCTGCCTCTGGATTCTGCGAGGTGGTACCAAGGGATGCTGCTGAGGGCCTACCGGGAGGAAATCGGCTCTCAGAGCGGCATTTCATGTCTTGCACGCAGGGTTTTATAGGATTTCCTTTGTACCAGAGCCGCCGTACAGCTCCCTCGCTGGAGAGGCTGATGCAGCTTATCTGTGGGATGAAAGCATTACAGCCGTGCTTCTGTCACAGGGGTGGCTTGCATAAGAAATCTTCACACACGTTAATGCCATCTGAGTTTCGGCAAGCCCGCGGGACAGGCTGCTGCTTCTCAGCCACCTCTGTCTCTCCCTTGGAGCTGCGCTCACCCCAGTGTTACCTCTCGATCGGGGCAGTGCGTTCCCCCCCAGCCCCACAGATGTGCAGGCACTGGGGAGCAGCCCTGGCACCCCTCGTTGCTGTGGGTGCCTGCGGCTCGCAGCTCTGCTGGCAGCAGTGCCAGCCCGCGGGAGGGCTGCGTGCCTGCTTTCAGCTGCTCACCCACTATTTGCACATGAAGTTAATGACTGACTGAAGAGATCTACAAATACATTTTTAGGGCTGCTCATGTTACATTTTTCTCCTCTCGGTCACAAGGCTCTTGTTTGCTGTAATGTCCTTCCTAAACTTTCCTGTAGCCCTCATCTACTTTAACATTGACGTGCTCGTTCTGAAACAGCCTGCGTGCTTTCAGCCTCTCCTTCTCCCTTACCTGCTGGTTATTTCTGTTTCACTGTCCTCTCTCCCCACTTCTGTTGTTTGCAAAAACCTGCCTTTCCCCTCCCTCTCCCTCTTCGCAGCTCCCACCATCTGTCTCTCTACAAACACAAAGCTTTAGGGGAAATGATTCACTGGGCCGCTAGCTCATTACTCACACTCTCCCCATCATGGTTTCTGTCCTTGTAGGATGCTCTAACTAATGTAAAGATCAATGGATCCTGGGAATTGTTATTCAATTAAAAAAAAAAAAAAGCCCCAGCAGTTAAATAGATGGGGCTCTTTGTAATTCCTAAACACCAATGCTTTATTTTTCTCCCTCGTTCTGCTATCGTTGTTTTTCAGACAGGGATCATTGAAACAGAAGAATAGAAATGATCGCTGGACCATTTAATGCAGCCTCGTGTATCACATGATGCAGGAATTACTTAATGAAATTCCCTGTGGTAGATCTGTGGTAAATCTAGAGCACATATTTTAGAATGACAGCCAAAATGATGAAAGGAATTTACTGCCTGGCCTTGCTAATCATTTTGAATGCTTAACTGCTCTCCCTAATATGTGGCTGTGTAAGCAGCAAAACTAAGCCTCATTTCCTGCAGCTTTCTCCCCTCTGGCCTCACCCACACTGTGCTCCCTGGAAGCCCCCTCCCAGCTGTGGCCGGGGCTGCTGGGCGATGGGCACAGCAGCGAGCTCGCATCCCTGCCAGCCCTGGCTCTCCAGCACAGCTCCACTGAGGAGACGTGGAGGCCCACATCACCGCTGCCTCTCCTCCCATGCAGGTCTGTGGCCCTCGGTGCTCACTGTGTCCATGCAACCTGCAGGCACGTAGTATGTTGTAGGGCACTTGGTGTGCCCGGGCAGCCAAAAGGGCCGACCATGCCCTGGGGTGCAGCAGGCCCAGCACTGCCAGCCGGGCGAGGGGAGGGATTGTCCCGCTGTGCTCTTGTGGCCTCACCTCGAGCACCACGTGCAGGTTTGGGTGCTACAACATAAAGAGGTCATAAAGCTATCAGAGAGTGTCCAAAGGAGGGCTACGGATCTGGAGGACAAGTTGTGTGAGGAGCAGCTGAGGTCCCTTGGTTTGCTCAGCCCAGAGCAGAGGAGGCTGAGGGGAGGCCTCATGGCGGCCTACAGCTTCCTCACGAGGGGAGGGGAGCGGAGGGGCAGCGCTGAGCTCTGCTCTCTGGTGACAGCGACAGGGCCTGAGGGAATGGCATGGAGCTGTGTCAGGGGAGGTCAGGTTGGGGGTTAGGGAAAGGTCCTTCCCCAGAGGGGTGGTCAGGCCCTGGCACAGCTCCCCAGGGCAGTGGGCACGGCCCCGAGCTGCTGGAGCTCATGGAGCGTTGGGACAGTGCTCTCAGACACAGGGCTTGGATTTTGGGTGATACCAGGAGCTGGACTCCATGATCCATGTAAACCTAATGAGGTTCAACACAACAAAGTGCAAGGTTTTGCACTTGGGTGGGAGTAATCCCAGATATGCACACAGACTGGGAAAAGAAATCCTTGAGAGCAGCCCTGATGAGGAGAACCTGGGGGTCCTGGTGGATGAAAAACTGAACATGAGCCAGCAGTGTGCTCCTGCAGCTCAGAAGGCCAATGGTAGCCTGGGCTGCATCAGAAGAGGGGTGGCCAGCAGGGACAGGGAGGTGACTGTCCTTCTGTGCCCTTGTGAGGCCCCATCTGGAGCACTGCGTCCAGGCCTGGGGCCCCCAGTACAGGAAAGATGTGAAACCTTTGGATTTTGCATTTTCTAGAACAGAACCTGGAGGCTGAGCTCTAAGCTGTGCAGCACTCTGAGTGACCCTAAATGCCAATGTTTAGGTAACCAATTCCCCTCCTCTCTTTGTCCTCACTTTGTGGACCTTTTAAGATGGATTTCTGTCACGGTTTTAGACTTGTTGCCATGCACTAGAGAGTTATTTTCTTAATTGGAAGCTTAGCTTTTCATTTTATCATATGGAAAATGGGACCTCCCCACCTCTGTGCAAGCAGGTAGCAAGAAGTGCTACTGCATAATGGATGTTCATTGTGCCCTGTCGGGAAACCGTCAGCGTGTTGGGTGTTAGCCTCTTTCGGTTGCTGGACTTCTCTCTAGAAACGGGGGAGAAGCACAGCAAATACCACCATCAAAATTAAAAGATCTGACAACACTGGATCCACCCTTCTCGTAGTTCTCTTAGGCAGCTGTAAGTCTTTACGCAAAAGCCTGCGGAAGGAAAATCTGTGCCGAGTATGTCTGCAACGCGGTTCTTTAATTGTTTGTCTTGAGCACCACGAAGCACATCCTGTGTTGACACACCACACTGGCGTGACCTTCATGGAAGGCTAATTAAGTAATTTGGGCAACGTAACAGGAGTACCAACTTCTGGTTAATTCACTTTTCGGAGAACTAAACACGTATACTTTATTGTGAAGCTGTACTTGGGTCATTCTGCAACAAACAATGAAGTTGACGAGGATCTTGGAAGGAGCCTGCACCGTGCAGGCATGGAATGCTCTGCACCAGAGCAGGAGGGCCTCATGGCTGCTCCAGCGATAAGGGCTGCAGAATTTCAGGGTACACTGTTATCTCAAGAAGCTTAAAGCAGTTGGAAAAAGAACCCTCACTGTAGCAGTGCTTATGTGCTCTGCAAAAACACGCCCGGAGTTTAGCAGATGTGAAGCTGTTGAGCCTTCCCGGTTGCCAGCACCCCACGGCTCTCCAACATCTTTGATTATTTTATTGTTCCGTACTGCACACAAGTTGTCGGAGTCAATGTTATTTCTCTTAACAACCGCTGGTTTCCAAATGGCAATTGTTCTTTGACATGCTCTGTTTTAAATAAGGGATGAAGAGCAGTAACGAAGCTAAAGGCCCGCTATAAAAGTGCTTCAGCATTCCATGGTACTGACTGCACACGCAGCAGCACGTTCAGCTGTCCTTTTGTGGCCTCTTGCTGTAACACGCCGAAGGTGTTAGGGGCTGTGCTGTGAGGAAATGGAACTCCAGAGGCTTCAGATCCCGGAGTCCTCTAATTGAAGACAGTGTCTCTGCAAGACAGTCTGAGTAAAACTTGCATTACTCAACAGTCACCATTCCTCCGTGTTCCCAGCAATAATAAAACCTGACGCAGTCTGTAAGGTAGCCTTAATAAAGGCGAATATATTTAATGCTGCACGTAAAATAAACGGTTTGATAATGCTGTACAAGGCAGGAATATCTATAAAGAAACCCTGAGCAAAAAGGAGGATGTCATTTTTATTTTACACTCATTGCAACGTCATTTCTGGTATTTGTTTGCTATATTGACTAATAAAGGAATATGTTAAAAACCAGATGTTGAAACAAAGCTGGACATTCTTTCCATTTGCGGCTTATTTAAAAACCTAGGAGAAAAGAGTTCTGCCCCATCGGCTTCAGAAATAGATGTTTAACGTGGTGGAGAACAAGCTGAGCCTCAGTTACCCAAGACAACTAATTCCTCTAGCAGAAAGAGCGTCTTCTGTCATCAGGAGGAGCCATCTGGAGGAGCGCTGGCTCCCTGCCAAGAGCAGCCCTTTAACAACTGCTTCGGGTGCGCTGTCAGGGACGGCGTTCATAGCGGCACAACCTGGAGCGTTGGGAGAGGCCCTATGGGAGGAGCAACGTACTCCTCCTCCCGCAGTAACCGCAGAAGGATGTTCTTCTTGTTCTTTGGCCAGTTGTAGATGTGAGTGTTCTGCAGCCAGGTAGGCACGTGTTCCTGAAAAACAAGAAAAAAAGTGAAATCCCGTAAGTCCTCCCGAATCTGGACCAGAACCTTGCAGATTCCATCAGACTCTGCCAGGCAAGCCTTCATTTTGTCTGTTCCAGGCACTTCCTGTAACAAGAAATTTTAATTTGGCTTCGGAATTGTATTTGGGTTCCTAAATAAATGAACTTCGTATGATCTCACAGCTTGCCTGTCTCTTTCTCAGCTGCCATCATGTTGGCTAATTTTGCCGTATTTCAAAGGGATTCTGATCTCAGTGACAGGCGTCTAAGGGCTCGTAAAAATAAACACTGAGGAGAGAACGGGGACGTTTAAGTGCCCGCACCGGGCTGCAGCCCGTGTTTCTCCCTTCCCTGCCGAAGGATCCACACATGTTCAACCCTGAGAATCCGTGGGGAAGCTCTTCTCATCCCAGGGACCCAGGGACCATCTCCAGACCCATCAGTGTGCCCTCACGTTGCTTCTGCATGAGCGGTGTGGTGTGGGCAGAGCCAGCTGGGCCTGGCCTCCTGCCTTCTCCAGGGAAGGGTCTGCCCAAAGCCAGGGCTTCAGGCTGTTGCTCTTCCCGGTGGACATCACGCTGTCCAACAGGGGTAAGCAACATTCCCTTCAGTAGGAGCATGAGGAGGGCTTCTTGCCTCTGCCTGCACGGCTGTTTTCACATAGGAGTGGGTTTTAATCTTTGTGAACTTCACTCTGATAAAGTTGGTTGAAGCTGGGCAAGAGAGTCGACCATTACTGGGAAAGAGAAACAGGTAAGTACGTTTGCCTGCACGTTTACAGCCTTATTACATAAAATTTGTTTCTTTAATAAATCTTGTTAAGAGCTGCAGAAGGAAATGTGATACAACAGCACAGGTTTACCAAACGAGCCCTGTCTCTGATGAGAAGCTACGTTTTTGGAGGAAGGAAATGCAGCAGACCTACTCTGTCTGGACTTCAGCAAAGCATTTGATAGAAGTCCTCATGGGAAATCATTAGTTAAGCTTAGAAAGATGGAAATCAGTGTGAGAAATGGACTGTAGGTAAGAGGCTGACAAGCAGGGATAGAACAACAGAGGCACTCGATGCCCGGGGTCGGGCTGTGGGCCCGTTGGCCAGAGCTGGTCCTGCAGCCGATGGCATCGGACGTCCACCATAGTGAAGCTGGTGCAATAAGCAGTGCATGCCAACCAGCCCCAGCAGTGGTTATAACACGTGGGAGGTGTGCAGGGGAGGAGAGCTGTTAGGATCCAGAAGGAGAGCGGAGAAAGCGAGTAGAAAGGCCGACTGTAGAGCTGTGGCCCTCTCCTCATCGCATGGCAGCAGCTGTTCTACCAGGTGGGAGTAACGGGAAAGGGGTTACAGCCCTTTGGATCTGTGTCTGTCAGCAGAGAGGAAAGTCTGAGCACTGCAGAGAGTGTTTGATAACTTCATGGATCAGTGTAATAGGAGCAGGGCAGGGCGTGTTAGTGCCGAGGGCAGGGCGGTGTGTTTGTGGCTGTGTTTGAGCTCTGCTCACAGCACCCTCCTGCTGCCTCGGCCCTGCCTGCAGCAGAAATCCCGGGGCACTCGCAGCTGGGTGCTCCGGTCAGCAGGGACCAAACCAGGGAGGGGCGTTTCTGTTGGTAGGTTTGCTGCAAGCCTTGAACTAGCAAGACCCCCATTTCCTTTATTACTGTGTGATGGGAAGCTGGAAATGCCAGTTCCACCTTAACTGTGTGTCATGTTTTTTCCCCTCATTATTCAATTTCCTGATGAACATTCTTTGGCTCGCACAGATCCTTCCTGCTGGAGGTCAGCTAGCTCTCACATACCATCAGTGCTTTATGATGTACTTCAGATGAGATTAACTCATTGAGGATCCACGTCCACAAGTGAAACCTCCCAAACCTGGCTTCCCTGCTCTTTTCCAGTGCCAGACATCGTGGTACTTGAACACACAGAGAAAAGAGCAGCATAAAAAAAGACAAAATGAAAGCAATCTCCCTGCCAACACCATCGAGTTGTATATATACACGGCATTTTTCACCCTGGGAATAGTGTGGGTTTGACAAGCACCAGTCCCCAAGGTCTGACTCCCTAGAGGCTGCATCACTGCAACGTGTCCGGGCCCCCAGGGCTGCTGCGCTCCCACCAGCCAGCTCCCCTCAGCTCCGTTTCCACTAACTGGGTAGATGGGGGCAGAGGGTGCACCAAAGACATGCATGAGCAGGGAGACCAACCTTAACAGCAGCAGAAAGTGCTGCTCTGCGCACTTGGGATGAGAGAGGCAGCCCTGGAAAAGCTGAAGGGTGATGAGGACTACAGAGTGGTGGGCAGGAAGGCCGCCTGGGGACTGCTGCTTTGATAGCGGCAGCTGAATAAACCAACCCTGGAAATTCCTTGTTCGCTGTCCGAGAGCTGCTGCTATATGCTAAATTGTCTTTTGACACGTAAGTTCAGCCAAAATTAACGCAAGTTTATTGTTCTTGTGTCTGCCTCGAGGCCCAAGGAAGGCTCTAGAGCCTGCTGTGCCAGTTGTCTCTGCGGCCCCTCGTGTCGCTGTGCCGAACGGCTGCGGGCTGTACGGCCTGCTCGCACGGCAGGCACTCAAGGAGCCCCCAGAGCTGGGAGCTGCCCTGCCCTTTGCCCCCAGACTGACCAAAAATACCGCACTGGTCACTGCCTTTCGTCTGCCCAGCTCCCACCAGTTCCATCGCTGAGCTTTTCATGGCTAACACGCGTAACAGACCAAGATCGTTCATGGAGGACACTGAGTGACATCAAATACCACAGGTAATGCTCAACCTCAGGGACACGTTTTCAAACCTCTGAGCGTATGTTAAGCCAGTGCCTAAATAAAAGGCTTTGTCACACTAAAAGCCACAAATGCTGTGGGACTTCACAGCCCTACCCTCAGTGATAACACGGATGAAATGTTAGGATCCAAACTCTGGGCACCCAAATAAATACAAAGAATCTGACCGCCCTCCTCCAAAATACAGCTGTACCTGGGGGTAACGTGGCAGCCACCCGAGGCTGCATGCAGCATTTAGCGATGGAAGGTGAACACAAACACTGTCTCTCCATTACAAGTTTGGGGAAGAATGCCGTTTCTCAACTGTAACTGAAGCCATTTAACTTTTCTGGCCTTGTAAAAATCTGGCAGATTCTCAGCATGAGGAAGAAGGGGAAGAGAACCTATTGCCTTACTTCTTACTCTCAAATGAATCAAGAAGGAAGGCAAAGAAAATTGCAAGCCCTAAAAAACCTTGTAGTTTTGCCTTTGATGGGCCCATCAAAGTTCAAGCAATGGCCCTAGTACTTTAATATTTATTATCCTCTTTATTTTTATATTCTCAACCCACCCTTTTCCAGATCCTCACTTCACATCAGCCATAAATCTCCCCCATCTCACTCATCGGCATTACATCTGGACAAAATTAGAAAAGGGTTAATACAAAAAGCATGCTTGCTGGATAGATCGTCCCTCTCCATTTAAATTCTTTCAGTGCTCAAGGCAATTTGAGTTTTAGCTGTACATTCATCATCAGAAATGCACGTACGTACTGATTTATGCTGCGGATGAAATACTTTTATTTGTATGTACATCAAACTGCAAACTTTTCATGTAAAACGAGGCTGGAGTATTACTAGTGGGATATTAAGAAGCAAGAAAAAAGTTTTTTAAGATTTCTTCTGGTGCATTAAGATCAAAATAACACGTGCCTAATGGTCTGACAAATATATATACATGTATGAGCGTTACCTTTTTGGCATTCGGAAAAAGCACAGGGATGAATCTGAAGTTCATGCTTCCTTGCTGTATAAACTCAATCTGCATCTAGAATAGAACAAATTGCCAGATTTACTGTGACGAAGGTTGTGTTAATTTGTCCTTGCATGCATCTGAATCCTATGCATAAAACATTCGTTGCTTACTTAAACTGCTCTTCTGTTAAGTGATCTGATCTATTGCTGGTGGACTCTGAGTATCGCTTTGTCTGGCCACTTAATCAGATTCTTCTTTACTACAGAAAGGATACAGGAAAGATCTGTCAACATTTCTTGAGCATTTACTTCTGTGGTATGAAATAACTGTGGTTTTAGCTGCAGTTGCAGTCCCATGAAATCCCTCTAGAACCAACAAAGCTTGACTTAAGGCCGCTGTTCGCTCTCCAGTGGGGTGGAGGCGGGCTTGGTGTCCAAGCTAGGACCCAGCCTGTCCCCTGTGTCCCAGTCCCCTGTCTGAGCTGGGGCTCAGCCTGTCCCCGTGTCCCCAGGACACCGGCTGAATGAGGCACAGGCTCCCAGGGGCAGTGAGGAGAGCAAAGTTCTGCTGAGAGCTCATCTGTTGCTGCCAGCTTCTGACAAGTCAGACTGCAGGACCGAACTGGGAGATCCACCCAGGGTGAGAAAGGAGGGATACTGCAAACCCAGGGAGAAAGGATCAATGTGCGGCTCTGTGAGCTCTCCTGGGCTATCTGTCCCGTGGCAGGCTGCAGAGCTGGCCCTCGTGCCCCGCGGCAGCCCCCTGCCACCCTGCGTCCCCAGGGGCCCTCTGCTCGCAGCTCTGGCCTTCACCTTGCAATGCCACGTTTCAGCCAGCGTTAGTGCTGCCCCGGAAAGGCCGCAGTTACAGGATGGCTGAAGTGACAGGGACTGGCTTAGAGGGAGGGAGGTCAGGCAGCATTAGGCAAGGCTGTGCTCAGGGCTGTAGGGGGGGCAACGTGGGCTCGAGAAGGTAAAGGAGGAAAAAAACGTAGAACAATGAAGAATATGGGAGAATAAGATGAGCATGTTTAATAGGATTTTTCTTTCTTGAACCTCTTAGCAGATGTTAATGAGCATACGGAGCTGATGAGAGGGAGGATTAATGAATTCCAAAGGGGGGTGTTTAACTGTGGGGATTAGCAAAAACAAAGCAAAGAACCTGCCATTTGGAGACAGATTTGTCTTTTGAGAAGAAGAGACAGAGCCTTTGTAAAGCAGCAAATGTATGTCCTTGCTTACCATCCTGTGGATGTATTTAGTATGTAAGCCGTGTTCATCCCTGTCCAGCTGGGATTCAGCCCCTTCCACATCCTGTTTGTATTTTGGACTGATTGCTATGATTATCATCACTGTCTTCTGTTAGGGAGAAAAGCACTTTTATGAAATTGGGAAACGCAGTGTGTTTGGTAGAGGCAGATCGGAAATCTGCCAGTTTGTGTTTTAAGTGATCTTTATGTTCTTGGCAAATGCGAGAGGATCTCATTCATTCTGGCAGGAAACACAGGAGAACTCACACACTCGTTCTCCTCTTCATTTCTCGAGACCACATAATACAGAAAAAACAAATGGCAAGAGGTATATTAGCAGCTTCCAGTTTACAGTTGGAATCCCTGTAACAACAAGCTACTTTTTACCAGTGCAGAGTCTGTATGTACATACACAGAAAAGTTACCTTCAAATTCAGGCCTAAACGTTTTCCAACAGCTCATGTAAAAGTGCATCTTTTGAACCATGGCTTTCTATACGTAAAGATGCCAAAGGCTGCTGCCCATGGAAGCTGCATCTAGGGCTTCCAGCAACAGAAACAGGAGCTTTCCTTGTCCATCCCCTCAGCGGACAGGTGTGCAGAGCTGAGCTGTGGTGGCTGCCGGGGCAGCTGTGGGGGTACCTGGCAGCTCTGTCCCTCCTCGCCATGGGCTGAAGGCATCGCTCCTCGCCTGGCTGTGACCTGTGCAATCCCAGGGCCCGCTGATCTCAGGTTTCCGCAGAGGGGCCATCCTTCTTATCTGGGAAATCTCTCTCCTCCTTAATGGTGGGCCAGTGAAGAGGTTCAGCAGATGAAAGCCTCCTACTTTTGTTTACCTAGGGCCTGTCTTTCATCCCCGCCACATCAGGCTTTGTAAGGCTTCCAACTCTGCGGCTCCCAGTCAGTCTGGCACCTAATTAACTCTTTCCTTCTGTGCAATATCAAGGGAATTTGCCCCACCACAGGGTCAAAAACGGTAAAGAGCCATTATCCCTTGCACTGACTTAACGTACTCCAGAATTGCTTTTGCTTCTGCCTGACGTGCATGTAAGCACTTACAGATGTTGAGGATTTGCAGAGACATGCCCGCGTGCGCACGTCCCCCTGCTTGTGTCCAAGCAGTCCTTTCTTGCTCGCATGTGTGAAGGGTTAGGAGTCGGGAACTGCCTCAGCAGTCAGAGCAGCAAAACAGCCATCTCCAGGGGGTAGTCAGAGAAGGATCCCTATGTGGCAGGGAGAATTGCTCTCTGCACATCCCAGCTCTCCTGCTGACTGTGCAGGAGTCCCTAGGGAGTTCTGCCCGTTTGCATTTTAAGTGTTAATGATGTTCTTGGCAAAAATCAGATTCACTGTAGCATCTAGTTTCAATACCTCAATTATACATGGTGAGTCCAAGTCCCATTTGTCCTGGCAAGAGCCCCAAAATGCACGGCCACATTGCTGCAGCAGAGGCCCCAGGCTGGCTGTGCACACAGTAGCACCATTCCTGCATGGGAATGCACCTGAGCTAAGGTGTCCTCCTGGACCCCCTTCAGGAAACCTGTGTAGGGCTGGGTTGGGGAGACTGAGTTTCTGTGTTCAGGCTGGGGAGAGCCCAGCGCTTTGTCATCCTGTTCCCAGGCCATGGAGATCTGCCTGGAGTGAGTCAGAGGCCTGGTGGCTTCCCAGCAAGGGCTGAACCAAAGGAAGCCACCCCATGATGTGACACACCAAGTCACAGAACCCCCGGTTTGTGTCCATCTGTGCTGCTGTGGTGGGCCTGCTTGGCTTGATCCGAAAGGAGATGCGCACTTCAGAAGCAGCTGCTGCTGCTGCAAGGGACTGCACTGGCAGCAGTATACATTTTGCTGCTTGGAGTAGTGATGAGAGCAAACCCATCACCTGACCACAGAATACCGATTTCCAGTTGACATACAGGATGGTTTAACCAGAAGAACCCTCCCGTTTCAGGTAACAAACTATAGGTGAGAAGCAGCACGAACATTAGCCACTACTGTGCAGCCTGGCATGGAATATAGATATAATTGTAACTGCGCGTAAGTAAAACACACAGTTTGAAAATGAGATAGAGGAGCAACTTATCCAATGGCAGCTTCAGGCTGAATGTAACAGCCAGCACTGGAATTTGGTAGGAATGCCAGGATTAGCACTTAATTTCTCAAAGAAAGAGCCTGGGGATGATAAGAAGCAGAAGCGAGTGAGATTTGCCTGTGCCCTCTATCACAGGCCTCTGCCATTTCAGTAGGGTAGGGAAGGGCAGAATGGGATCCTGCATTTTGATTCAGCTCCCGTTACTATTAGAATAATTCAGCCATTTTCCTCAGGTCACTTCTGCTGTGAACAAGGTTAAATTGCCTTTACATACATCACTTAGGTAGCGTTCCATCCACTTTATGATGTCAATACCTCGTACCGTGTCCTCAAATATATCAATCTGCAAGAGAATGAGAACCTGTGGTAAGCATCCTTTCACCTTTCCTCCCCATTTGGTGGCATTGAAGAAGTTCCCAGGTGCCTGCTCCTTTCCCTAGTTCCTCACATGCATGCCTGCTTCCCTTCCGAAAGAGACATCACGTGCACACACATGCATGCACAACTTCTCCCTTTTTCCTCACAGTCCAGAATTGTGCCAGCCCCCACACTCCCAGCATTTTTGCTTATTGCAACAAGCAACAACCTCTGCTGGTTAACATTAGATACTGAAAATCTATGAACTTTTTTTTTTTTTTTTNGAACATCTCATGAAGGTGGACAGCTGCCCACCTTCTCTATCCGTAGCTGCACAGCCCCGCTATTTTCTGGCTGCAAGGATATATACTGAGTGTCAAGTTTTAGCTTCATATTGCATTAAGTTTTCAGAATGTGTGGGGGAAGTCAGCCGGGTCACTGATGCTGGTCGCAGCAATCCAGACTTCAGACTGAGCGGAGTTGGAGGACTTCATAGCACTGAATACGACCATCACCGCTCACTTCCCTGCACGCTCAGTAAGCCCAGGAACTGGCAATCAATGGCCGTGACCAATGGAGTAATTATTAACTTCTCCAAGCTTTTGACAGAAGAATTATGTTCCACTCTCAAGGGTTGTTTTTTCTTCCCAACATATTTGTCTCCCTGCTTTGGGGCCATTTTGCCATATTTATTTTTCTGTAGCATGCACCAAGAATTGCCTGTCCAGCAAAGGTGCAATTAATGAGCCTGTACCTCTGTACCTCCATGATGCCCAGAGCTTTCTTATGAATTGGCCATGGTACAAAACTGCTGGAGAGAAGTACAATTTCAGTCTCTGGAAAAATTCTTTGATTCACAAAAATAAATAAGCACGGGCAAAACCCCCACTGAGTTTCATTCAGTTTAATGATAGCCACTTGCTTAAATGCTTTCCTGAATTGAAGCCAGAGTGAAGGTTGAGGGGTCAGATTGCATATGGACTCAAAATAGGAAAATATGAATCAAGATTCTGATGAATGCCGAATACTAGAGCCTCTATGGACGGGCCCTTTAGAGGGGGTAGTCACGATGAAGCAAACTCATGAGAAGTTAAATGAAAATCTGGATGGTTTACGGGATTAGACGGTAGGACACCGACCTTTTCAGGATTTTTGAATCCCTTTTAAAAATACAACAAAGCAAAGAAACCATGAGATGGACTGTTTCATCAAGCTGTGTGAAATACTCTGATTTTAGACCAGTTTTTAGCAGGGAGGGATTCACATCTGAAGAACCAACGATGTAATAGCATCTCAGCAAAGAGGCTGGTATGGGATTAACGTGAAAATTGACCTTTTTTAATGTTGGTATTTCAGATCAAATATGAGACAATGTTAATGGAATAGCTCACAAAAAACACGTATTATTGCCCATCTGGTATCCGGTGTCACCAAATGGAATTTTCCAGGGTCGTTATTAGAAGACATTTCAAAGTATAGAATTCAGTTAAAACACGAGCAAATGAAATGGCAAAGCATTTAAGTTACAACTTTTAGAACCCAGGCCAGTTCATTCTATTTGTGTCCTCCTTAATCTACAAAATACAAAGATAGATAGAAAAGCATTTAAATGGACCATGTGTGCCCTCTGCTTTTTTTAAAAGGAGGTCTCTTTCCTTCCCTGGTCAAACGTCACGTTCTCCGGAAGGAATACTTACAGCAGTCTGAAATCCATTTACAAGCAGGAAGTTCACAAATTTCATGACCTCCACGGCTGTGTCCACGGAATAGGTTATAAAGACCTTGCCTAAGAGAGAGTCACACGAACATGCAATGCATTAAAATACACCATGCAAAGAGCGAGACTTTCACAGCTGTCCTTTCCCACTGTGCTGCAGGTTCTGCCCACGTGTCTGAATTATTTACAAAACAAACTTACAAACCAAGCTTCTTTTTCCCCAGCCCTCTGGCGTACGTGAGGTTGGGCTCCTGCTCCAATCTCGTGCCACCCAGCTGCAACCAGCACAGCTTCCCCCAAACCTTTCTGACCTGCTAAGAGCTGGAGGAGCCCTCACAGGTGCTGCTCAGCCTCCCCTCACAGCAACGTCAGCCTCCTGCAAGGGGCAAGCCGGAAGGCCAAGGACGGCAATGTCTTCAGCTGCTCTTGCCATCATCTGAAGGAGTTTTCTTACTAATTAAAGAGCCATGTACTCTCAGATCAAGGTAAACTAATTTAGCTAATCTAATCCAGCTGCACATTTGTTGCAAATGACACAGTTTTGTCGAGTAATGCCTGTATCTAGGGCACACTGACTGATAAACTGGGGCTTATACAAGAGCGGAATCTAGTGTCATAACTCAGCCCTTCAGGCCTGAAGGATGCAATATGGGGCTACAAAAGGTGATATGAAAAAGTGAAGAATAAAGGAAAAACTGAGACCTCAGGAGAGCTGTGAGGTATGTTAGTGATGGTATATCCCAGTGGCCAACCAGCACAGCGTTAAGGAGGAAGCCAGCTCTTCAGAGACCTGACTTTCCCAGAGGAGCTGAAGAGGGGGAGTTTCAGGGACTGGAGGCAGGGAAAGTACCTCCGCAGGTGCCTGTGCTGCCCCCACTGTGGGCTCCTGACCCAAAGGCCTCTCCTCTAACCAGGCCAGGGAGAAACTGAGGTCAAGACTTGGCACTTTTATCTGGTTTGGGACAGGCAGAAACACTTCATCCCTGAGGCTTTGTTTGTTATTAGTCTTTTACTGTAAGCTTCAGTGCCTCTGGCCTCAAAGGGACGTCCTGTTTAGCAAGAAGTCATGAAAACAATCTACACAGTGCTTATTTTTTGTAAACAAAATAACAAGCAATTAATGACAATCAAGTTTTCCGGATTCAAGGGAATAATTCCATTCCACCAGACGTGAACACTCGCACCCTACAGATGTGATGACATCCGGTGTTTTCTTTTCTCGTTGTCTTTGTGTCTTAATGTTGTTACCCCCACCTCACCCCCCGGAGCTTTCCCACCTAAAGCTGTCAGGCTGCTCTGGAAGATCTCCCACAGAACAAATTTGCTAACCACTTACGCAACTCTTCCGGCAAATTGCTGGTTCTCAGAGTTCCCTTGGCTGCAGGGTTACTGAGAGGTCTTGGGACAGCAGCTGGAGATGGAAAATATTCAGAAGGACAACAGCATGCTTCATCTGGGCCACATGCCTTGGGGGGTAGCTGGCCGTTAGGTAGCTGGTTGTATAACTGGTTTCTGCAAAGAAAACCAAGTGAGGATATAAATCAGTTCTTTTCAGGTAAAATTCAGATTTATTTTTTTTTAATAACACACTACATTGTATTTTGGCCAAGAAAAGTTCTTGAAGAAATGCTTGGCTTGGCACTTCTGCTTAGTTATTACAGCATCTTTTGATCTGAGCCCTCCTGATACCTTGGTGACAGTCTACCACAAGACACAGTTTATTGCAGAAGCAGCATTAGCCACAGGAAGCAGATGTACCTCATAGCTGAGATCTGCTCCGTTAGCAACTAACAGAAGCGA
Organism: Penelope pileata; assembly: GCA_013396635.1. NCBI lineage: Eukaryota > Metazoa > Chordata > Aves > Galliformes > Cracidae > Penelope > Penelope pileata. Next base: position 190,694 of record WBMW01000082.1, read on the forward strand.
AGAACTTTTCTGAGCTAGAAATAATGCTATGCTGAGGATGTCACGCACGCACTGGAGCAGAATGGCACTTGGCGAAGCTCTTCCAATTATCTAAAGAGTGCTTCATGACAACTTGGCTGCTCATGGCACAGCAGCTCTCAGGATGTCCTGTGCTGCACAGGAGACACGGGGCAAGGAGCAGGAAAATGGGGGTACACAGCACTGCAGCTCCAGCTGCAGTGCAGCCTGGGGTGGATCCAGTTTTGGCAAAACTCGAAGATTGGCTGAAGGAAAAAAGTTCAACTTCTTGACCAGCAACAGCAGGCCCAACAAGGATTTCTCATGCTAGGAATGTGTGCTCTGGAGCTGCAGCAATCTTGCCTAATATCTGCTCTACTGTAACAAACATGGGAAAAACAACGATTTCAGGAAGCTTAGCAGTTCTTGTCTCACTACACTTTGGGTTCACAGTTTAAGTCATCAGGAAGGAGAATTGACACAGATTTTTACATGAGGTGTAGTCTGAATCTGCCAGGCTGAATCTGCTGGATGAGGGTTAGGTTTCTCCAGGGGCTTTCCCTCACAGAGCAGCGATATTTAGTCAGTCAAGCTCACTCTCTTTTTTTCCCCTGCCTTCCTTAAATGAATGATGACAGTCTGGTCACAGCATGTTTTCTGTTGTCACATTAAGATCTGGTTTATTCATTTTGGTACAGATGTTTTCTGTTACAAAGTGCTCTATAGGCAAATATTACCAACACATAGCTGCTGTTCCTGGAATCAGCGTGCAAACACCAGCCACGCAGCCACTGGACAGGCCCTGGGTACTCTGGATTTCTTTTATCAGAAGAAAGAACCAAGAAAAGCAGCACATACCTCATCGAAGGCCACAAACGCAGCCCTGTGGCTAATGTACAGCTCCTCCCAAAACTTCTCCTTATCTAACACATACGCCAAAAATTAGGAGTCTGTTTATAAACGTCACTAATGCAAAGGATACCTGCTGTTCCTCAGCGTTGCTACGTTTTCATACAAACTCCTTAATCCAATTATCTCTGCTGTTGCTACAGCCCCTCACTTCTCACAGGCCAGAGCAGTGCACTATTGCAGCTGTCCATGCTGTTTTGCCCTGCCTGTTCCCTCAGCTTTCTGCCAGGACCATGCCGTGTAAGTGGATGTTTCCAAACATGGACGCCTGTAAGTTTAGCACCTTTCAAGTATTTTGGCACTTAAATAAAAATGGTCTGCTTTTCAGATGTGCCAAATACCTCCAGCTTCAATTTTACTTCAGCAGCTGAATTTGGAGAAAGCCCTGCATAGGTAATGTTTCCCGTTTGTTAATGATGCACTTAGAGTGGGAGGGAGGTATGAGGTGTGGGAAATTAATATTTGAAAAGCGGTCAAAAAGCCCCAGCTGAAAAGTGCTAGACACGGCGTGCTTTACTATTACATGAAAAATCACAGAAAACGCTGCATATTTATCAGCATCAGACAAGATTTTCTCCATTTCTCTCTGCACTACAGAAGCGATAAGAAGGAAATTGCTGGCAGCCAGTGGCTGAGGCATCCCAGGCTGGCACACCAGAGAGCTGAAGTCTGCAGCGAGCCTCCAAACTGACCTTTGCTCTCGAGCTCTAAAGTTTCAGCTGAAATATTTCAGCCCCTCGTCTCTTAACCTTCAAGCATTTATCTTCCTTAGCGCGTGCGTTTCAGGGCGAGAGGTGACAACGTATTGGATAATGGCTTTGAAGTCCTTCGGGGTAAGGTCAGGCCCCTGCTGTGTGCAAAATAGCAAATAAAGGAAACTACCTAGCATCTCGCAGCCCAGGCACGGTAACGTTAGGAGGCTTCAGAATTATGGTAGAAAGCCCACAGGATCAGATGAGAGCTGCAGCCCCTGAGGCATACTCACGGGAATCGAGGAGGACCTGGCGAGGAGCACGGCCTCAGGGGAGGTCGGTCGGCAGCACCCTTGGGAGCACGGAGGTTGGGGTAATTGGGGATGACTTGCTGGGCCGGGCGGATAACTCTCACGCAAGGTCTGGGAACAGGAGGGAGTGGTTGCGATGGATGTGCAAAATGCTGGAAAGGAGCTCTGCCATCTGGGAAGGTGAGAAAATAAAGGCAGCAACTATCGTTTCAGCCAACACATTTTTGTCTCAGTTTGCGTTTAGTCCTTTCCAGGCTCGTCCTCCTTCGTTTCTAGGGAAAGCGAGCAGCTTGGAGGCATTCACTGGTACCTCAGGCTGAAAGAAGCAGTGCTGAGGAATAAGCTATGGCCTGAAGCTTCCCCTTTCACAGAGGACATGGTTCAGGTCCCTGTGGGTTGTGCTGCTGGGACAACTGACTGTTAAACATTCAGGGCTGCTTTGTCCCTGCACTTAACGTGCCTCAACACTGTTTTTTTTTTCTTTTTAATTTCTCTTTGGCAACGACTTGAGAAAATGAATCATCCAAACACTCTCATGGAAGCAGATGCAAAATCCTGGAACAAATCAGTTTGCAACAGTAAGGCTAAACAGACTGTGATTATTGTAAATGAAAAGAGAAAAAATAATCTCTCGGTTTGTTATTTCACTCCATATGAATTTTCTGCCTCGCTGACCTTTTAAGGTCCCGCTGCCGGTCCGGCTGCCATCCGGGAGGCTGCAGGGAAACCCTAAGTAATGATTTTGCTGAAGTGATTCTGAAAAATCATACTGTTGCTGGCCGCGTACCCACAGTGCTGTTTAATAACTAACGTCCAGCGGAACTGTTGGCAGAAATTGAAAGAGAAAGCAATGTAAGCTGTTTGTTTCCCAAATGGGGAGAACTACTTCTTTCAGCCTTTCTGCTTGCAGCTTTCATTAGGCAGCAGCTCTGCACACTTTCAAGCTGCTGCGCGCAGATCAAAGTCCGGCCTGGCAGGGCTTATTAGCACTGCATGATTACGGTGTTATGAGCTGGCTCTGAAAGCTGCAGCGCTCAAACACTTTTTTTCCCCTCTAGATTGTTTTTTTAAATCCTTTTAGCTATTCTGGTGTCATGCTTTCCTTTTCCTAGCTGCTATGAGGACTAATTTTTTCTAAAAATGAGGAGGAAAAGAGAAAACAAAGCTTTACTGAAATCACGCAGCTCCAGGAGCCAGCACTTTAAAACCACCAACCAACCCCACAATCACAGAGAGGTTTCTGCTGAAATCGAGTTGGTGACATCTTATTTGTTGAGATTGTTTTAAGACATTTTGCCATCCCCGTCATTCTTTTTAACAGGACAGGGTGAAAGATGCTGAGGGAATGAAAAATGAAGGTCAGTATGAACTGCTCGTTGAGTCACAGAATGGCCTGGGTTGGAAGGCACCTCAAGGATCACCAAGTTCCAGCCCCCTGCCACAGTAAGGGCCACCAACCTCCAGGTCTGGTATGAGATCAGGCTGCCCAGGGCCCCATCCAGCCTCGCCTTGAGTACCTCCAGGGATGGAGCATCCACAGCCTCTCCGGGCAGCTGTGCCAGCACCTCACCACTCTCTCAGTGAAGACAGGTTCATAGGTTCCTCATGAACAGCTCCAGGAAAGCTGGCAGGGCTCTAGGAGATGCAATTTGGTTTACAGGCTTTTAGGCTGGTGTGAGTTTCCCCCGTTTCCTTTGGATGTGTCTGATGCCATAGCATTTTAGTGGCTGCAACCACTGCTGCTCAGGGGCACAGCGCGGTCAAGCACGTGTGCCCTCACACGCAGACAGCTCTCATATATGAGTATCTGAACGAATGGTCCCCTCTTACACAGCATGGCTGCGAGGATTTCTTTGACTCCAGAGGTAGTTCTGCTGTTGTGCTCCCAATAGCAGGTGTCCAGAACCAGCTCAGAGCCTACGGGCACAATCCAGGCCATGGCCATAGCCCGGGAGAGGCGTGTTGCAACACACAGACTGCACAGCTTTGTTGTGGGTTCACTGCCCAACAATTATCTGCAACACAAGGAGCTGTCAGGAGGCGATTTATGCCGTACCAGGCAAGTGAGAAACAGGCGCACAGTTGCCAGCTTCTTGGTCCTGACCAAATCAGCTCCAGCCATCTGAGTTTATTTTATTCTTTTTGCCCTCTGGATATGGTTGAAACCCCAGCGATTTTTCTAAAGAAAGCCTTTCAGAGCTCCTGCTTTGAAACAGAACGGCCTCATTCAGTAAATGTCCTGTTTCTCACGATGCCCACATGTGGAGGAGGTAAATAGTGAGAGGTATTGTGCAACCAGCTCCTCTTCTGCCTAAAGCTAAACTGAAATGAGAAGGTACGGGCAGAAAAACAGAGGGCGTTTTGCAAATGTTCAGCTGGAGTCGTTGGTGAAAGTCCATCTGTAGCCCCTTCCCACTACAAAGTGCCAAGATCAGAGGTGAAAACTGCAGCTCTGATGCTCCGACTCGTGTACCTAATTATAGTGCATTACCGGAATGAGAAAACTCTTTCAACAGATGTAATATAAATGCTGTGGAGTCAACAGAAGGTTAAGAAAAAGGGGTTATCAGAAGGGCCCACGGTTTTTTATTACAAAGCGAGCCCCGAACTGGTCGAGGTCTCCCGAGCCTAATGTAGTATGAATTATATTAAAACAATGATATTGCTGTTGAATGTTCAAAGCTCACTTCATAACAGATAAAAATCTCAGCGACTGAAAAAGAATACTAATTAATAGCAGGCTGTAAACTGCGTTGTAGCCTCCGAGAGCCAAAACACCCATACTGACTGAGTCACATCAGCGCTCAGCGATACAATCGCCAGCAGCTGAGAGGGGTCCATTTTAAGTAATGAGCTTTCATTTCAGCTGACAACAGAAAAAATGAGGTTGATGGATGTCACGCTCTTTTCATACAGAAATAAAACGCATGGATTAGTTTGGTCTTAATGCTGGTAGATGCTATTTCAAGAGATCGAGGGTAACCACCCATCCTGGCTCTGGCAAGAAATCTCAACCTCGGGGATCCAAGTGGGAGCAAGGAAATCTATGGAAACAACAGGAATTAAGTCAGTATAGGAGGCTGCAGAATGACTGATGCAAGGAGGAAGGAAATGACTAGAATATGAAATAACAGCAGGGAGAAGGCTGTGTAGGCTCAGCGTGACTGACAGCGGCTAGTTTCCAGGCAAAATCATTAGCCTTTATTTGATGAGTAGCTGTGAGCTTTTTAACTTTCTATCTGGCTCAGAGTTTCTGCATCACAGGGTCTGGCTGCATAGCCCTAAAACCTGGAAATATAAAATGGGCTGCAAACAATTGTTTACAAATGTTAACAATTGCATGCTGCAAAGGAAATACAGTAGGGAAATGCCAGCTTGGTGAATGATGGCTGCGATGCCCCTGGAAAACCTCCCTCAGGGTGCGCGGTGCTACTCACATGGGCCGTGCAGGTGCTGTTCTGCCGGGCAGCGGTGCCCAAAGCAGCCCTGGGCTTGCGCAGAGGCATTGGGATGGGGCAAGTGCTGGCACATGGGGTGCTGCTGAGGCTCAGGTCCGAAAAACTCTCTGGAGATCAGTGGTCCTGGGAGGTCCTGGGGGTTCACCATGGACACAAGCGGCAAGGGGAGCTCCAGGTGCTTGACGCCCATGACGTCTCGGGACTGGGAGTTGTACCCCGTGTCCTCAGTTGCCAGCTCTGCTGGGGGTCTGTTTCCTGAAGGCTGCTGTGACCGTGAACTCCTTTTGTTGATCCCCTCCACTGAGTCCTCGGGAGCATCAAGCAAGCTCTGCTCTGACTTACTGGTGTCGGCTGAAAGCAGTGACCTTGACTGCATGCCTGACTCATCCATAGCTAAAAGATGCATCTTGGAGTGAATCGCCCCAGCTATTGATTCACCAGGGGAACAGAAGTGCCCATCTCCATTGGGCTCGGTATATTCTGACCATGGCCTGCTGTCTGGCTCCACAGCCACTCTGCAGAGGTGTGATGGGTCGGCTGCGGGCGGAGGCGTTCGAGCAGCGTGTGGTCTCTGGCACTCCTCATCCTCCACGTCCTCTCCAGGAGGCTGTGAAGCCTCTTCCGAGGCAGGTTCAGGAAACGGGGAATACACCATGGATTCATCCACTTCCACTGGGACGCTTCGGCTCACAAAAGTGCCTGAAAAAGCAGGAGAAGGAACACTGTAGACTGACAGCCAGAAAGACAACTGCGTATTGTCAATCATCGCTCAAAGACTGTGAGCTGGAATACTGAAGAGCAGTATGCATTCCTTCTATTTATTTGTTTAAGGAAGTTTTTTCAAGAGGACAGGCAGAGATTTTTGGCAGAGCAATAAAGTGGAGGGTTAGCTGGAGCGTGGCTAGCACAGTGTTGCAATTTGGACTAACCTGGCATGGAGGCCATTTCCAAGTTTTGTAGTCACACCAGAAATGAGAGTCAGCTGCTGTACTGCAAGGCCAGAATTTTCCAGCAAACTGGAAAACAAGAGAAAGTACTCTTGTGAACATGGTACAGTTTCACGCAGGCAATAATCCCAAAATAACTCTATCAGCTCAGAGACTGGAAAAGAAATACTGGTTAGAGTTCTGCAAATCACATTTCATAAAACAGACGCTTTTATGGGATTTCTGAATCTTACTGTTCCCACTGAGACAAGGGGAAAAAGAAGCACATGAACTGTCTCTCATAGGTGATTTCTGCACCTGACAAAAAAGCAGGCCATATAAGTCAAGAGATTTGGCTCAGACATATTCCAAGGAATACAACCACTTGCAATGCTTTACTCCAGGCCTTGTAATAACAGCTTCATACTGATCCCTCAGATCTGGACTTCACTGCACACCTAGCTGAGTAATTTCCGTTCCACAGCTGGCTTCCAAGTGTTGTTTACCAAACCAGTTAATCCATTCTGTTATTACATGGTTGTTATTTCAAATTACTGTGTATTATAAGGCAATTTAGAGACTTTGGTTATTGTTTGGATTATTTTTTCCATTTCTTCAGAATTAGCTTGGGCTCCAGACATCAAAATTCTCCCTTCCCTTTGGGGATGCTGTCAGTAAATTTGGCCCAGCCAGGCAATCCCTGATGACAGATGCCTCTGCTCCACCTTTGTTCAGAATGACAGCAGCAACGATGGGTGAGTGACATGCTCCTGCTGCACTCACCCGTTTGAATGAGAAGCACAAGCCTTGTTGCAGGCTTACACGGAGCATCCCATCCGCGTTGGAACAAAACATTGCTGGACCTAAATACCTCCAGAAAATACAAGCACTGTCTCATTTCTCTTCAGTGTCCCCCTTCCTGCTTGGCCTGCTGGGCTGCTGAGGAAGGGCTTTGTGACGCTCCTGAAGCCCACGGGTGAACCAGTAGAAGTTTAAGGTGCAATGTTCATTCATTGTCAGTGTCTACATCTGTATGCCACAGGGTGTTGCAGTGAGAAGAAACTCAAGCAAAGGGTCACCAAGCTCAGGCAGGAACTGGAAGCCACCCCTGGTCCCGAGCCAGGTCCTCTGCCCTGAGCTGGAGGCGACTGAGGCTGAAGCACAGCCGAGCAATGCACTGATGCTGCCATGCTGCTTCCCGTATATGAGCCCCTGCCTCCCAGAGCGTGGCACAGAAATAGACCGGCACATTTGATGCTCAATCTCTGCAGCCATCTCTGCAGCCATCTTCATCCTCTGGCACGAGGGTGGAGAGTAGCTTGCTCCCAGCAGATTCTATCCCCTGTCATGGTGTATAGAGAATCAAGTCTGGTACTCATCATTTCCCCAGCTGTTTTCCTTCTATCACTTGGGAGAAGCCAAAATCCCAAGCAAGAATGTTACTGGAGAAGTACGGTCTAAGCACTCGAGCAATGGGAATGAGAACATTTAATTGACAAGAGAATCTGGCTTCAAAGCCTGGTAAGGAAAGCTGAAATCATAACACATTTGAGGAGATTTCAGCGATCCAAGGATTTTGCCCAGCTTCAGTCACAATAGCTCGAACAGGAAGTTCAAAGCAAGAACACATTCAGATAGCCACAGTATTAAAAATGGTTGATCAGGATCACGGGGAGGTGTAAGGCATGGCCCCAGCCTTTACCCTGGCTCCCACTGCTATTCTGCAAAACCAAAGAATGTGCCCTGTGCTACAGAGCGAGAGCAAGGCTTTATGTTCGTGCCGATCAGATCAAAGGACATGCATTCCCCCCTGAAAGTACCTCTGGCATAGAAAAGTCTCAGTGTAGCATTTACTGGGAAGTAGGATAAAAATTGTGCTTTGCTGCTGCTGGGCTGTGATGCAAATATTCCTCCTCCATGTAACATAAAACCCACCTTAGCAGAAGATCTACCACATATTCCAGAGACACGTCCTATGTTGTAATAAGCACGTCCACAGGGAGAGTGATCCTGGGATAATTACAGCAGCATAATGATGCTGGCAAATTTTCCACATAGACAAGTCCTCTGAGCAGCCATTAGCTGTGCCAGCACAGCGAACACGCTGCTGCTCTGACAGAACATGGGCTCTTGTGCTCGACCGTGCAACCTTCCCGTGCAAGCACCTGGGCCTGAAATCCCGACTGTTGGCTCACCACCATCACGTCTTTCCCTGTGGTTTGCACCCCTTCCCCTCTCAGCCACGTCCCTGTCACTGGTCACCCCTGAGCCATGGTTCCCTGATGGTCATAACCAAGGTGATGGCAAAGGGAAGACTTTGAGCTCTCATGGTCAGCCCAGGATGGTGACGGAGGCCTGTGCTGCGCTCTCCTTTGCAGCAGTGACGAGGCACTATTAACCCGGGACCTTCGGTCAGACTGCAGTTACCATGGTTGCTGCCACGGGACGGTGACTCACCGGGACACTACAAGATGGGATCAGATCTCCACGACCTGGGGTGTAAGGCTGCTGCGTGGCCCCTGCCAGACCTATGGGAGGGCATGTGGCAGGCAGGTGTGAGCCTCCCTGCAAGGCCTTATGCACATTGGCTCATCTACAGAGCTTTGTAAGCCTGACCGTGAGGTTACCTGGCCTCCGGGCGTCTGCTCAGACATGCTCTGACCTGTGGGGACCTCTGTCTGCCGCTTACCGGCTGAGTGACACACACCTGAGTGGCACAAATCCTGTGAGCTCTTATTGCCCCACAGAGCAGCTCACGAGCTGGTTCCTCTCCAGAAAGGGTGAGCTCAGCTGCAGGGCACCTGGGTACAGCTCCCCCTGAGCAACGCCTTTGTCTGAGCACCTCACCATTAGGGAGAATCCTTTGCAAACACCCTAACAGGGCTTTTCAGGAACAAATTTGCAAGGCCTGATACATCGCTTTGATGGTCCCTGAAGCAGTCAGATCAAAATGCCAGAAAACAATTTGAATTCAGATCCTCTATATCCAACAGCCATTGGTCGAGCTCCATGACAAGAACTGATTTCTAGGGAGAAACCAAGAACTCAGGCCAAAGCGCAGGGAAGTAAACAGGGATCTCTCTGTTGACTTCAGCAGGTGTCAGATGGGATTTAAGACTTACTGAGAGAGCCATTGGAGGCCTTCCAAGTTTTTTGCCTTTTTGTAGTTCCAACATCAACATTGGATATTTGTGAAATGGATCATGCACAGACTGGGTGAACCTAATGCAAGGCAGAACATGGGCAGGAAGGATGCAAAATTATTCTCAAGTTTATTACTTGGTGTACTGACTCTTCCTTTCGGGTGAGGGATACTAAGACCTAAGATATTAAGCAAATAATGAGCTACAAAACTCTTCAAATAGCTTACTTCAGAACAGTTTAAAGACGTTTTTCTGACTAGTATGGCCCTTAAAGAAGACAAATTCATCTGTATCTCTTAAATCACCTTAACATTTAAATGACTGCCTTATCGTCTTCCTGTGCAACACGAGCTGAACATCACGAAAAGTACTCCAAATATCTGAGCAAAAATAATTTGGTCAGACAGAAATGAGGCCTGATCCCACCAGCTATATGTTTCCCTGAAAACTCTAGCTTTCTAAATATTATTTCACTTAGCCCCTTCAGCAGGACAGCTGAGCAGCGAAGGCTGAGCTTTCATACCCACACACAGCCCTGCTCCTGCGGGGCTGAGGCAGGAGACACCAAGGGGCCAAGGGCTCTGGCATTAAGACAGACACATCAGTACAAAGGAGGAGAAGAGACTTCACTCTCCTCCTCTCTCAGTAGCTCTGCTTGGCAAGGGAAGCTGCTGCAACAGCAGGGCTCTGTCTGTAGGGACGGCCCCGAGGATGAGTTAACCCTGGGACGTGCTGCATGCTTTGAGCAATGCTGGTAGTAGTAATTGGATGGGAATTCCCAGGAGAAATCCCCACGCTGCTGGAAATGTTCAAGATGATTCAGAAACATTCCTCCCCCAACACCAGTGTGTCAGGACATTGTTTCTGCTCCGCTGAAGATCCTCGGCTTTTGGAAAAAGACCCAACGCCGAGCCCATAATCCCAGCATTTTATGTGGCCTTGCGCTGTACAACTTTATTAGGTCTCCTCTGACTTTTCTGTAGGGCTTATCCCGCACGTATAGGTAAGCAGCAGACAGAAAAATAACTTGCTTAAGTCCCTAGTGTTGAAGAATTAGAGTAAACGAATGGTTCAGCATACCGAAATATCCTGAGAAACCTGTAGCCTGATCCCTTTTCTGGCACTGAGACCACTGGAGAATGTAGATCGTGCCCGACCTCATTTCCAAAGACAATGCAGCTTCAAGTCAGATCACGATACTGCCAGGAAGCTTCAAGAATTTAATATACCCCCTGCACCGATGACTATGCAGGAGATTACTGATAACCAGCTGGAGGTTTTGCTTATATTCCTGCTTGTAATAAAATGAAGAGGCCCTTCCTAAAGGGATGGAGCGGCCAGGCCTGGGCTGCTTTCAGAAATGCTGAGGAAACTCCTTAAACCATCCATTTTCTTCCTGTTCCTTCCTCTCCTCACACACATAGTTCTGCAATGTGTCAGTTCAGCAAAAACCTCCTGGATAGGTGCTCAGCGACCCGCCAGGCAGTGACCCAGGCTTTTGGGCAGAAATGCTGTCCTGGCTCTAAGAAACTTCTGAGAGAGGCAAGGGGCTGCTTGGGGAGATGAAGGGTGTTGGGTCTGGGCCCATCTCTGCAGTTTTCTTGTGGCCAGTTGCAAAATCCGTCAGGCATGCCATCTATTTCCCAGGCTTGCCAGGATGCACTGTCCCAAAACATACATTAACCACTGATCTGCTTTTGATTAGAAAAGTTCTGTCAGTGAAGAAACAGAAGAAGAAATCTGCAACACAAGTGTATCTGCACTTCCCATCCCTTTGAGAGAGGGGGAAAGCCATCTTTACTCTTTTGATCAAAGACTTATTTGCACACATTAGTAAAAAAGAAAATATTAGGACGAGAAAGGAACCTCACCTTCCTTGGCGCACAGCAGGCAAGGGAAGCTTTTTTATTCACCAATCACAATGTTTCTGAAATCACATGGGCTCAGATTAAGGCAAAGCTGAGATCACAGGAGGTGGGGATTGTTACGAATTTATTGATTTCCAAACAATTCCTGTGTACTTTGGCTGAATCACTTAGCTCTCTGGTGCTGCAGATATCCATCTGTAGGATGGGAGTAATTGGATGCAGAACTTGCAAGCTGTTGTGAGGATGCACACATCATCGAGACTGCAACAAACGCTGTTGTGATGGGGTCACGTAAGTGTAAGAGCATAAGCAGATCACGTTAAGCACAGCTTTCTCTACAGATACTAGACACAACTTTCCTCAAAAAAGCAGAGACAAATCCTTTTAGAAAGAGCAAGTGCAAATGTGGGAACTGTTTTGAGTTTATAACCTAAATAAACACAGCCAAAGAAATTCAAGCTGAAGAGTTATGCTTCACCATGAGGAATTTGGGCTGCTGTCATCACGGGTGCTTACCCTCTCCCTTGGGTACCTTCCACAGTGAAGACCAAAGCAATGTGTCACATTCTGAGCCCAGATTTTAAACTCTCCAGGGCAGGTAATGTTTATTCTAATGACTTCTGGAAGGAGTAGAAAAATAATATGAAAACAATGTTCCTCTTCCATGCTGACTATATAGTTGCTCCTATATACTCCCTGCAGCATGAAAGTCTATCAATGCCAGCAAAAAAGGACAACATGTTTCTGCACCTCCCTGCCTGGCAAACATCGCGTTCTGTTTTCCATCCATTTCTGATGCTGACAAATCTTTGATAGACTCCCAAACTGGGATATCCCACAGCCCCAGTACATCTGAAAATCACAGAATCATAGAATCATTGCAGTTGGAAAAGACCTCTGAGATCATCTAGTCCAACCATCAACCCATCACCACCATGCCACTAAACCATGTCCCTCAGTGCCACATCTATGCATTTCTTGAACACCTCCAGGGACGGTGACGCCTCCGCTTCCTTGTTCCAATACTTGACCACTATTTCAGAGAAGAAACTTTTCCTAATATCCAACCTGATGGTGCAGCTTAAGGCCATTCCCTCTCGTCCTATCACCAGTTACCTGGGAGAAGAGGCCAACCCCCAACTCACCACAACCTCGTGTCAGGCAGTTGTAGAGAGTGGTAAGGTCTCCCCTGAACCTCCTCTTCTCCAGGCTGAACGATCCTGGCATGTAATCATTATCGATAGGCAAAAATTGGGGATAGCTCAGAGGGGTTGGATGGGGGGACCGCCCTGAGAGGAGCAGATCTTCTCGGGAACCATGAAAGCCTGGTTTCCTGCAGCTTTGTACCTCACATTGGAGCCTCTGGTTCCTAATAAGGGAAAATCTCCGGCATCTTGCAGGGCTGACGCACGCGTCCCTAATTGCTCTGCCCTCTGCAGAGCGGCTGCCGGGTGTGTGGGTGGTGGGAGCGTGCAGGGAAGACTCAGGGACCCGATGTGTCTCCCTCAGTGGGCGTGATAACAGCCTTTCTCACGCTCACTCATTTGCTTTGTGAAACACGCAGAAATGTAAATATCTCACAGACATGTACCCTCTGCCAAACTTCAAAAGCCACTGCTGGTGGTGAGGTGCATTGACAGACACAAACACCATAAATGCACATGCCAGTTTCCTTCCTTAGAAAGACTATGGAAAAAAAAAAAGTTAAAAAGAAAGCACAATATGCTTCAAAACGTAGCTGGCACTCAGCAAGAGCAAGACCTGGGAGTCTGATTGTATCTCAGGCTGCAGCACAGTCAGCAGCAGCAGCCCAACAGCTGGCGGCAGCGAGCGCTCGCTGTGCCACCCCCACGCAGCATGCACAGCCCACGGCCAAGGGCAGCAAAGAGGAACCCTTAGAGCCTGTCTGAAATGGATGAGAGCATTGCTAAAAGCACTCACAGTTTGCTGAAGGAGAAACAAGCCTCTAAAAACTGGCATCAGTGAGGGACCAAGAGCTCTCACTTGTCACAGGTGTCACTGTGGGCCTGGGTCCAGCACTGTCACCTTAACTCTGCCCACTGCAGCTCTGTTCTGAATGTCGCTTCATCTCCTTGGCCCAGGACAATCTCAGGCGTTTCCCGGGGACCTGCCCAGCACAGGGTCACGGATGTGCCCAACAGCGGGGGGCCGGGCATGCGGGGGGCTGCGGAGGCACACCCGGGATCTACCCTCAGAACAACAGGTTTTCTGTTGGCAGCAGATCCCATGCACACACATGGCTGTGTCCTCCCCATCACGCCCCTGGTGTGATGGGCACACGCTGTCTGGCGATGGCAGCACCCAGGCCAGGCCCAGAACCTGCACAGGGCTCACAGGGACGGGGCATTTCTGGTCCTTCGGTGGCAGGCGAGGATCAGTAAGCCCAGATCTGTGATTCTTGCTACCCACACCCAGAAAACCTGAACCAGACGGCTACTGTGTGAAATCACAGTGATTTTTACACGGCTGATTTTACTCTAATTAAAACGAAACGCCACCAGCTCGCTTCCACCGTTTCCATACCAACACCATGCAGGGCTGAACGCGAGCTGGGCCCAGAAACCTGTCTCCCTCCCGCTTCCCACCAACCCTCAGCAGCTCTGAGGACCTGCCCTGTGCTGCTGGGCCCCCGTGCCCGCGTTCAGCCCTGTGACAGGGCTGAGGGCCCAGCCAGCGAGCTGCCTGCAGGGAGGGACGGCAGCGGGCCTGGCGGGCAGGCACTGCCAGGCAGCTACGTAAATAGGCAGGGCGACATTTCAGCACCAGGCGTGTCCATTTCCAGTGTTTACCCCAAAAACTCTTCCTGATTAGGAAAAAGAAAAAAAAAAAAAGCCTGCAGTGGAATGGCTGGAACACGTTGTAACCATCTGTGAAACTCAGCGTATCCTTAGATGAGAGAGAAGGGGAAAAAAGGGGGAGAGAGAGAAATTTGAGGGAAAAAACACCCACCGAGAGCCAAAAGTGGGTCAACAGCTAATCACGAGCAGGGACCGAGAAGCGCAGTGACTTCAGCACCTCTTACCTTGGGCTGAGGGAGGCTCGCTGGGAGCTGAGCGCGGAAGGGAAAGGGCTGGAGCGTCTCCTGCGCGCCCTTTGGCTCTGCCTGCGCCCGGGTCTCCCTCCTCGGCTGTTTTTTTCCTCCTTTTACGACAGCCTCCCTTCCTCTCCCAGGTAAGCTGCAGAACTGGCTCTGCAGCAGGAAGTGGAAGAGGCATGCAAATCACAACCCGGAGTGGGGAGCCTCGTCTGCAGCCTCTGCGGGGGAGTGGAGCAGCGGCGGAGGAGCTGCGCGCTGGGGCTTCGGGCTCTCTCCGGCCGCCTGTGCACGTCTCTCCCCCTCTGTGGTAGGAGGCCAGGCTCCTCTGCGAGAGCCCTGCGGAGAAATAGCTGTAGGGGAAACCCGGTATGAGTCCTAAACGATGTGTTTTGCTGGAAAAGTCATCCCTCTTTTTTCAGTCCTCAGTTATTTACCGTCAATCCCGAACATTAAAACAGCTGTGATTCAGCCTACCGAATAAAACCACATGACGACTGTAGGAACTATATAAAGAACAAAAAAAACATCCGATTTCTTGTCTGATTGTTGTTTTTTTTTTTTAGGTTCGACTTTTAGACACTTCCAAGTTTTCCTCTGTGCCGGGCAGACACTCGCTGTTCACACACGCTGAAGCCCATATGTATTCACACCGCTCCCGAAAGCTGGGTGACAGCGGCGTGGTGGGCTTTCGGGAGCTGACAGCCATTTCGTGGCACTGTGCCGTGGCACCATCCCAGCTGCTCCCGCAGGACACAGCTGTGTGTCCCAGCCCGCGCCGCCTTCCTGACCTCCCCTCTCTGCAGAGCTCCCCGCCAAGCGGCTCCTCTTGATCTTTCGCCTACATTTTCTTAGTTTAGCCCTAGAAGGAGTCTGTCTTGGCTGCAGCTTGCGCACAGCTCTGCATCCTTCAGGCATCCGCTGGCTGCTCATTTAACGCTCGATCAGCCGGCCTGTGCATGCTGGGATGTCTCAGTCACCTGAAGGCTGTACCTCAGGCAGTGTCTCTGCTTCTTGCTCCTGTGCCCTTCCCATGCATCCCCCCTCCGGACATGCACCACTCTCCAGCCCTGCTCATGGCTGTGAGGTGAAGCCATGGCCATACACTTATTTCTTCTTGTTGGATTTCTAAAATGGCTGGGAGCAGCGGGCACCCCGAGGCTGAACATTAAGTACAATTATATCCATGCTGGTGCAGTATCTCCCACAGTCTGGGTGCTCCCCCAGGCTCACCTTCTTCCCAGAGGAACCCGTGGTCCATCGGGAGCTCAGCGCAGCTGTCTGCCCTCCTTCCCGCCCTCCTCCACTGAGGACTCCAAGCCTTCTTTTTGGGTCATCCAAAAACACGCTACTGGGCTGAAGCCAGAACACTTTTGGTTGACAGCATCATTCCACATGGGAGTCAGTGCTCCTTTTTTTTCGACACAGCCAGGAAAGTGTGTGTTCTTTGCCGCCCGCAGGCTGCTGAGCAGTCCCTGCTTTGCCAGTGGGTCCCAGCCATGTTGGGTGCTTGATCCCTGTGGCCACAGTGGCTGCATGAAAGCCACGGCTGTTTGAGCCAGCTCAGGGGTATAGCTCAGTTGTGGTGCTTCTGCTGTATGGCTGTGTTGCAATGTGATCTACCTGACAGCTGCCAACACCGGTGGGGATTCACTTGGGGCCCTTTGACACCATGCTCCTGGCAGAGCCCTCAGCATCCTACCTTTGCAGTAGGCCATGGGGAAGGGATACACATCGGCTGTGCCAGCAGAGGCCTCACAGCAGGGTCTGTGAGGACACAGCCCCCCCAGCCACCACCCTGGGCCCACTTGCCTCATGGCGAGCTGTGTTGGTCTTCGCTAGCAGGGGGGCTGGCAGAGGAGATGTCATGAGGGGCATTGGGGCTGTAGTATCGAAGTGCGGGCCACAGAGCCCTTCTGAGGCAGAAATGGGCCCTGATGGGGAGCGCTGCCCAAGCAGGGCTTGGGGCTGGCTTGAGGAGGAATGGCCCAGCCTTGAGTCACAGCGAGCCCAGCTCCCCACCAGCCTAACAACAGCCCCACTGCAGCCTGCACTGTGTGGTGGGAAAGGGCTGCAAGGGGGCCCGAGGCCACACAGGAGCTGAAAGCAGGGCCTCAAACAGGGGTCTGCCCCGGGAATGCTGTGCCTCCCTCGTGGGGTCTGTTTGTAAAGGACTCTGCTCTTCCACCATCAAACATCTCTCCCTTCCACTGTTTATACCCTGGACACCAGGCTACAGAAACCTGGGAGGGAACCTGCTGTGTTCCAGTACCACTGCCTCTTGCACTGGCCACCGCTGAAAAGGCTTGGCTCTGTCTTCTTTGCGCTGTCCCCTAAGGTATTTATACACATTAATGAGATCCCCTTGAGCCTCCTCTTCTCCAGGCTGAGCAGACCCAGCTCTCTCTAGTCCCTTCATCAGCTTGGTGGCCCTTCATTAAACTCTCTTCAGTAGCTTCATGTGCTCCATATGTACTCGGCCACCTAGAAATGCCCCTAGGGGTTAGTGCTGTCTGACTCAGCATTCAGCCTCCTGGGGCCATTTCCATCCTGACCACATGTATTCATCTTTATTTGAAGTGGTATCTGCAGCCCAAAGAAGGGAGCAAGAGCAGCCTGGCTCCTCACGATGTGATGCCTGGGGTTAGTTTGTGAAATCTGGCCCTCACGTGTGTGCTTCTTGGTCCGGAAATCACACCTACAGACCTAATAGTGCCTGCAGCGGCAACCAAGGGACCAGCTCTGTCCCTTCTTTAACATGCCAGACCCCAGGAACCAGCAGGTGCCTAGAATCACAGAATCATTTAGGGTGGAAGAGACCCTTAGGTCCAACCATCACCTAACACTGCCAAGTCCACCACTAAACCACGTCCCTCAGTGCCATGTCCACACGTATCTTAACCACCTCCCTGGGCAGCCTGTTCCAATGCCTAACCGTCCTTTCTGTGAAGAAATTACTCCTGATATCCAATATAAACCTCCTCTGGTGCAACTTGAGGTTGCTTCCTACATGGTATAACTTGTCACCTGGGAAAAGAGACCGATACTACCTTGCTGTAACCTTCTTTCAGGTAGTGATAGGGAGTGATGAGGTCTCCCCTCAGCCTCCTTTATTTTCTTGGAGCACTTCCTCTCACTTGGGCTTCAGGTACTTTCTTAGAAATCTGACAAAAAGAAAAAAAAAACACAAAATGCATGAAAGAGTGCCAGCTGTGCTGACAGCACTGTCTGCTGGGTGGGGTTAAGAGCAAAGCTGACGTCCAAATAAATCTCAAATACACTCCTGCAAAGTTGTAGAAACAATTAACTCCTTTTGGATTGAGAAACTTAGAAAACATATCTAAGTTTACTCCATAATTTCAAAAGCCTGCCCCAGTCCCTCAAGCCAGGCCATCCCAATTGCTTTCTGAAGGAATGTTTTGTATTTCTGAAGCCTGCCCGCTGACTTCACTGAGTGCTGGGTCAAACTCGGAATGCTTTAAAGTTCGTATCTCATCTGTACAGCCTTGAAAAGCAGAATGCGCTGTGTCACGTTGGGCCCATCACAGAAAGTACAGATTAATATTTAAATGCAGAATGACTGCTTTCATTGGCAAGATAACGTGGAGCTTTTTTTTTTTTTTAATAAAAAGTAGTTGCTAGTCGTAGTATTTCTTTTTTTGGATCAGGAAGATAATGTTCATGTGCTGCTAGTGCTGCTTCTTGCATCTCCTACTGCATTTACATATTCAGAGAACTAATTCAATCATAAATGCTTCTGCTCCCGAATGATTCATTGTTTGAAGCAAAGCACTTTGCATTGCTCAGCTTTTCACATTAGCGATGTGAATTAATCTGGAGGCGGGGCAGTGAGCATTTAATCCCACCTGTGAGGTGCACTACAACCCCAGCTGTCTGCGTTCGGCCAGATCCTTGCTGCTTTTGTGCTGTGAGGGGGTTTTCCTCCATTTCGTGCTGTTTAGCATCCTAGGCATGTACCGACAAAAATATTTTCCACTTTTTTTAGGCTCTTGCTTGGCATTTTTTAGTCACACCCTGGAGAAACACCTGATAGTGAAGAAAACAGTACCTCCACATCAGCTCATGCAATGCTTCTCGTTAAACTCTGCATAATGACCAAAGCCTTCCTGCCATTTGTTAAGATTTTCCCCACAGCCCTATGTTTCCCTTTAATTAAGAGCAGGAGCTAAGTAATACCCGTTTCATTCCCTCTCGCTTCCAATTACCCGTCCATTGATCGTTACCCACTCGACATTTGACAACTAACAGAGGCCCCGCTCTCCTCAAGGCCAGGGTACGTGTTCCTTCAGAAACGCACACGCAGAGCGACGCGCGGGGAGCTGCCAGGGTGAGGAGCGGGCGAGAGGCAGGGTTAGGGGCGGGAGGGCACGGCCACCCAAGTGGAGCAGAGGATGTGCAGCATGTGCAAATGTTCAGGATGCAGCATGTGCCTTACACGCCGGGTGTAGATGAGGTCGTGTACAAAGCTCAGCTGGAGGCCTCGCCGTGTTCGGGAGGCATGGGACAAACTTTAGTTCTCATAGGATCAAACGTACCTCAGCCTCTGCCTTTAGAATGCAAACTGATTCCTGATCTGGCTCTTTGCTTTTTGAGGAGACCAGGAGTTAGCACCCGCTGCTGGGCTGTCACTGCAGCCCCACAAAGTCACTGGTGGCTGAAGACCCATTTTTGGCTACAGGCGGTTGTGCCCAAGCTGTAGCCAGCGGCGAGGAGCGCAGGTGCCCCAGGCACCAAGTGGGCTGCCAGGGATGCAGGCACCGCATCTCCCAGCGGGAGGGACCCTTCCTGGACAAGCAGCAGCTTCTGGCTGGGGAAATCCTGCTGTGTGATGGGGCCGGAAGGCAGCCCAGGGCCTTAATTGCAGGTATGAATAATGAGTCAGTGGTGCCATGGCTTCTGGGCAGGCCTTCAGCATGAGGGTGAACGCTGGAATCGTCAGGTAAGACCACGGTGTGGTCTGAAATCTTCCCTGCCTTTTTTTTTTTTTNAGAAAACTCACCCAGCCAGGCCTCAGGGACTTTGTGCGAGGCTGTGACAGCCAGCAGCAGAGCAAATTGCACAACATCGGGTGCAGGGGCTCAGCAACAAATGCTGATGTACAAAACAGGCGGACCAGAGCCCTCAGCAAGCTGCAGCCCTGCCCTAGAGGAAGGAGGAGACTCTCGTTTCTTTGCTTTTTGCCCTTTTAGCTATTCACAGAGCTTAATGCTGAGTTATTCCCAGCAATGAGCAGAACAATCCAGCTCCCATCTGGCTTAGTCAGGCAGACATAATGCCTTCCCTTCAGTCACAGACACGCCACTCCTGCGGTACTTTGACCATCATCTCACATACATGCTACTCGCTCCCCCTGCAACAGAGGAGATGTTTACATTCGGTAACAGAAACCAGCTCGGGCTCACCACTCTGCTATAAGCTGATTGCACAAATCCCTGGCCACAGCAGAACGCAGATGCTGCAGGCGCAGCTGGTGCTGCAGCCTCCAGCTCTCCCCGCACACCTGCACGCCTAACGCTGCGCATCCCGGCAGGGCACTCCTCTCCCCATCGGCCCTCCTGCGCGCTCACAACGCAAGCCCCACGCTGCACCGTGCCCTTGGGAGAAAGGTTTTCCCTTCCTCACTCAGGCATCAGCTGTGGGTTGCTCAATACTGGAGGCCCCAGCCATCGCGGGGCTCCTGGCCTGGGAGCAGGGACGGCAACTGGGCAAGGATGGAGAGACAGTGAAAGGGGGAAAAAGAAAGCATAAGAGAAGCTCTTTTGTTATTAATGCCATTCTGCCCTCCAGTCTGCTCGCATCCTGATTTTACCAATGCGTTTCTGTTAAGCATGCTGCTACAGGGGAAGAATACAGGGAGATGGATTGATGTTTGCATAGGTGTAGATGTTTCTGTGCGTGAATTGCATTTTGATCTATATACACACACACGCACAAGAACGCTGGCTGTATCAAACATCAACAGAAAATATCTCACAGGCATAAGTGAAGCTGGCATTTCCCTGCTCACATTTGAGCTGGATCTCGGTACCCCGGTTTCAGCTGTCAGAGGTGCTCCTGACAAACCCAGCAGCACTGGGAGGCAGAGCCCCGTGTCCTGTGCAAGCGGCATCCTGGCAAGGGGCCCTTTTTCCTGCGCTGCTGAAAAAGCACGGATTCTCCTTTGGTCTGTGCAGGAAAATCCAGAACTAAAGTGTCCCCTCCTCCAGTCAAGGTGGCAGGGAGTACTGCCCTGATTAACAGAAGCCCCCTCAGCGATAAAATTTCCCTGCGTGTGAGTCACAGGAAATTATAATCACCGCTTACTGAGATTGCAGAACACAATGAGATTTCTGAGCTACACACAGACTTCAATTATTCTTGAAAGACAGACAGACCCTCAAACTGACATGATTTGAGAAAATAAATATCCTTTTGTCTGCACTGCTGGTGGTAATTTCCCATTAGGCAGGAAAATCCGTCTTTGATGAATGAATATTGCCTCACATTAGAAGAGGAGCTACTGTATATATACTAATAGCTCTTGTATATTGGGTTCAGCCTCACGTGAGGCCCTTAAACCCTTAGGGTACAATGTGGTAGCAATCATCAGTGCGCTGCATTCTTTATTGCAGCATTTGAGAAAAAGAATGGAGCATATTAAAATAAATTTGACCAACTTCCCACTCACCTTCAAGTTACGTGGCAAGGTCAAATACATTCAGCAATCTGCCTTGGTGGTGTGCAGCTAGTCCTCCCCAGTCTAGAGACTGCAGGAGAAACACTCACACTGCAGACAGATGTTCCATACAGGATTATTTTTGTAATGTTAGCAGTTAATCAGTTTTCCATTTTGTATTTAATTGCATTTTTTTTTCTACAGTGGTAATTAAACCAAAGTCAGAGCATCACATAGAACTAAGCTGAATACCACTTGCAGAAGCCAAAGAATAACGTTAGTGTCTTTGACAAGCTTTGGATCTTTTGGAAAATCCACCGAATCTCACATCATTTCCTTCTCCTAGAAATATGTCAACAGGCGTTAACTCTATCAACCGTCCCTTTTGCGGCAGTGTTGCACTTCTGCCTGTCACGTTTCCTGGGACTGGTGTTGGATGAATTGGCGTGGAGAGAGGGGCCACCCGGAGTCCTCCCAGCTGTCGGTAACGTCGCCTCCTCGGGGACTTCACCGTCACACCGCAGGTTGGTTTGGAGTCAGGTGGGCTGGTGCGGGAGCTTTTGCCAACTGTCTTCACCCGGGTGTGATTCAGTTAGCCTTACATTAAACACAGTCGTTGGAGGGAAGAGGAAATTTTTAGATATTGTCTATTTCTACAGCCACCACACAACTACGTGTGCTATATACGCAGTGCCTAAGGAGATATTTTATTAATTTATAGCAAAAAGTGCTAACAACCTTGTTTAAATTTTACTAATGTTTTTATTTGAGAGATTAAAAAACCCAAACAACAAAACTCCCAACATTAAGAAAAAGAAGCAGAAGAGCTACCGATGAGAAATGGTCTGGATCTGCCACCCAACGGCGGCAACAGCCCGCACGCAGCTGCGGGCAGGTACTCACAGACTGAGCGTGACACGAGGAACAGCAAACCCGAGAATCAGAAACAAAGGCCATAAAATCCCAGCGACTCCCCATCTGAGTCTCACTTCCAATGAGAAACACAGGCGAAATCCCAAATGCTTTAGGCTCGTTCCATCTGCTAGGGAGCTTGGAAGAATGACCAGGCTTTGCCACCCAGCAGTTGTCTGAGTACGTCACATTTTGGCTTCGCCAGGCAGCCGAGCTGCTGCAGAGTACTCGGCTCAGTGGGTGATGCTTTAAGGCAGGGGGGCAGCTGTGGGAAAAAAGGACCACAACTCACCTTGTAAGTATTAAGAGGAGACGGATTTTAAAAAGTCCAACAGGAATTATGGCCTCTTCGGTGTTCCACAGCTACAGCTACAGAAACATTGAATATAGCATGTACATAACATTACTTAGAGACTCTACATGTAAAATATTAACCAATTTATCATGGAAATCTGCTAACAAGCAACACTGCCATATAAATTCACACTTCCAGAAAGGCCAAGTGCGGAACCCTCTTTGCAAGAGGACTTGCAGTCACTGCTTTGTATCGAAAATATTAAAACAACGATGACAACGTCTTCTCCAAATCTCAATTCATCATTGTGTTAGACTTCAGAAACTGAAAAAAGGTCTCTTTAGAAAATGTGTGACTATTCAGACTATGAATTCACAACCTAATTATTAAATAATTAAAAAAAATGCTCAGGCTGTTGTGAAGTCTTACTTGGCTGCAATATTTTAAAGCAACGACAACAACACAAGGCATAGATTTTTTTCTTCTTCCTGCAACACTTGTAAAAGTATTCACATTAAAAGCAAAAAGAACTATTGAAGAGCCAACTCTTCTGCGGAACAGAGAAGCGAGAGACCAGCCATGCAGTTGTCAACCATCTTCCTTAGAGCTGAACTCCAGCTGCTTAAAAACACACTGACTTCCTAATTCTGAAAATGATGCCCCTTAGGTCTGCACGCTGCTATCACACACGATGCCCCACACGGCACGGCACGGCACCCCTTCTTGAAGCGGTTTTATCTCATCTCCACCATCACCTCCACAATTTAAACAAAAGAACTATCCAAATGTAAAACGCTCTTTTTTTTTTTTTAATTACTAAATTAAGAAAGTTAAACAGTTTTAAAATGTAAACTTGCAAATAAACCATAACAAAATGTAATTAAGACTTTAAAATTTGCAACTCAGTATTAAAAACTCAATAGAAATAGAAAGGAATTTTTTTTGGTTAAACGTAAGTAATTCAAGGCTGGTACAGACAACTGAAAAGGTAATACTTTGTTCTGTGCATCTCCCATGAAATGTAAAGAAGTGCATAGTAATTCCACTGGAGAACTTGCAGACACAGAGAAAGTACTTTCATTAGCAGTACAGGACATTTAACACACTTATTTTACAATGGAAAAATGTTACACATAAAACAGAAAAACCCTAGTTGCGTGACCGACAGCTTAGCGGGTGGACATGGCTAAGACGCTGTGATTTTAAGACCATCTGAATGTGGTTACACGGTTTAATAAATCTTTTTGAAACATTTCAGTCTACACGTTTTGATACAAGAAGTCCTCGCAGTTTCCATTTTCCAGTTCAAACGGTGATGGCGTAGTTTTCTTGCTTTAAATATGTTCATTTTAATTTCAAGAACAAATCATCACACACTTGTCAAACATTGGAAACATTACTGTAAATACAGCACATGATTCCTGAAAGAGCAAAGTTACAACCATCTACAGGTACATAATCATAAACAAAAAGTGCAATCCAATTTAAAAAAATCATGCTTGGCAAAAGCCAAAAATTAGACCACTGGCTTTCACAATCCCGCCAGTGTTTTCACGTCTGCAGTAAAATTATCACTTTCTGGGTACTGCTGCAGCAGGATTCATCCGGTTCCCAACGAGTTTCCTCTGCAATAGCACCCGTATACTGTATGTACAGGTATGTATATATATTATATATATTTTATATATAAAAAAGCAAAAAACCAAACACCTGTCCTGATTTTTTTCTTTTTTCTTTTTTGTTAAAACATGAAAAAAAATGTTTTAGACAAAGAGGCCACTTCTGGAAAATAATACTTTTAGTTGAATCAGGAGAAGACTAGTTAAAATCACATAGGTTTTGCGTTTTAAAAAAAGGAAAGCACTAGGATCAGTTATTGGCACTGAGTTACTATTTACAATGAACAGAGGTTTTGCAGTTTACATAACATCAATACAATGCAGTTTAGGAGTCTTTGATTAAGAAAAAACAAGTGTTTTTCTCCTTTCATCCAGGACATTCAGATTATTAGGACAAGTGGTCACAGGCGAGGGCCGCGCGAGTTCCCAGCTTCAGCCCCTCTGTGCCCGGCGGTGCTGGAAGATGCCGCTGCACTCCTGGGACGCCGACCACGGAGCTGGAAGCTGAAGGGCAGGTGGGGCAGGGCCGAGGGGCGCCTGGCAATTCGTGACAGTGCGTGGGGACCAGGGATTTACAGGTTGTCGCCGGGCTGGTACTGGGGTTCTGTTGCAGTGAAGTAGTCTTCGAGGAAACCCTGCAAGTACTCGAAAGTTGGACGCTCCTCTGGGTCTTTTTTCCAGCAGTGGATCATGAGCTCGTGCAAGGAGATGGGGCAGTCCTGAGGACATGGCATCCGATAACCGCGTTCTACTTGCTCCAAGACTTCACGGTTATTCATGCCTGGGAAGGACAGACAAATCCACGCTACTCAATTACAGGAAAATTAACGCAGGTATCCACAATACGTGCAAGTTTCTCAACCACACTGATTTCTTTTGGGTAAGAGGAAATATCCAAAACCACCCTGATGTCCTGCTTCAGTTCTTCAGCTCCTGGACTATTTCCATTGTCAGTAGAGGGTTATAACAGGCAATGATGACTAAAATGCTGCTCCTGCAGTTGCCCTCTTGGTTCACTCAAAATGGGTAGGACGTGGCACTTTCCTTCCCCAGCAACAGTGGCCATGAAATATGTTATGTCAAATATATTGTATGTCAAATGGTTAAAGAAAATAGTTGCATTACAACAAATACTATTCAAAATTCTAGAAACTGAGATTAATGTTCAATATTCTGATCAGTGCCGGACAGTATGGCTTCTACTGAACCCAGAAGAGAGCAAAGTTGTTCAGTAGACAAGTCCATGGCCAAGTAAAACAGCCCTATGGCAGAAATGTACTTCTCTCCCTCAAAAAAAAAAAAGAAATTATACCACTACTATGCTTGTCTCTGCTTAAGAGGCAAGCCAGGCCCTTTGCTACCTTGTCTTTCCTATGTAACCCCTTCAGCTCTTGATTCCTCTGCTGCTCTTACATTACACGTCACAATTCCCCATACAGTGTGTTGCATCATACATTAATTGTAGTCAGCCTTAGCTTTGGTTTAGATATCTCTTCCAGTTACTCTCTTGGCTTTTTAACACCACCAAGGGTAAGACTGGCACCGTGGGCATGCAGAAATATTTCAGGGAAAGCACGTGCTGCGGCTGCAAACTTTCTGCTTGCCTGTTGGCAACTCCTGCCCCAGTCCTCTGCTGGAAAACAACAGCAGACTTCACTTAGGGGGTCCTGCCAAGCAGCTCTGCAGGAGAACTGGGAGGGACACAGAAGCTCCTCCATGATCAAATTTAGAAATATGTACGTAGGTGTTGCTCCTTCTGCTGGCTTATCTTCCCCCTGCATCCAAGAGCCCATCCTTACACTCTGTTCTTTCTGGGTGCTCTCTTGAAGAGCCTTCTGGCTCATGTTCAGGACCCAGGGGATCTTTTCCTACCACTCCATATATGTTTGTCGGAAATAATTCAACCACCTTGTTCACTACAGATTCATTTGCCTACCCTGCACCTTGGCCAGTGGGAGCAGTATCCTCGCACCGAGTGGCATTGAGGCTGCTAACTCAGCGCTACTCTTAGGTCTTTACTCGGTGTCCTCACATCCTGGTTGTGTTTAATTCTTAAAGATGTTCTGAAAGGAGCATCTGTAAGATACAGCATTTCCTGACCACCCACATCTAGAGTCTCATCTCATGTTGTGATTACAAAACACCATTTCCTCTTATCTTGACAGAGCAATTTCCTCCTGCTGATAATCCATTTGCAATGCCTCTGTAAGATCATTTTCCCAGCCTGTGGCTGTAACCATCCCTTCCATGGTCTTGTCTTTTGCTCCTTCTTGCCTGCTATGTCAAACACAAGCAGCTTGTCTTCACGTTCGGAGCCTCTCACAGGCAGTCCCACGAGTGTTTAATCTCTCGTTTGGTCAAGGCCTGGTGGCTTCCCAGTTCTGGTTAGCCTACAGCATCACCTCCAGTTTCCAAACAAGCACTGACAGATTGTTCCTTACGTTGCTGCCACGCGTGGAGGAACCTCCCTAGAAAACTGCCTCATCCTCCTACAAACCTCTCTTTACTTAATTAATTAAGATCGCAAAAAGAAAGATTAGATTACTGATTCATAGTATTCCCTGTCCTGCAAACACCACGTTAGCTTCAGTTTCTTGCGTTACGTTTACCGCCTGCATTCACCCACTACATTTTGGTGTTAGGTGTAACGTGGTCTGCAGTTAGGACTCTACAGAGCCCTCTGCGGACATCAGACTCTGCATGGAGCTGACGTTCTCCTGTACTATCAAGTCCAAACTGCTGCTCACAGCAAAGCAGAAAAGCTTGACACACACAAACTTTTAGATGCTCATCATTATCTAACTAGAACATTTTCGAACATATTCTACTTTTTTATTACACTGCAAGAGAACACCAGTGGTCTGTGAGTCATCGCCAACACAAAGGAAGCATCAACTCGAACCTTCTGGCCTTGCTGTTTGTGAGATGCTACAAGAAAAAATGGGCACTTTGCTCATGTTATGGTATCCCAGCTTTTTAAAATTTATGTTATGAACAAAAAACGGCACCGTGTTTCTGTATGAATTACCTCATATTTTGAGCTAAGAGCTCAGTGCACACATTGCTTCCCTTACACGTTAAAGCCTATGGGAATAAGTGCTACCAGTCTCTCTTGTACATAGCTAAACCCCAAAGAAACTGAATTCTTTGTTTTTATTTTGGCAGTACTCCTTTAAATACAACACGGATGGAAGCAACATCAGCAGGAAAGCTCCTTCCCGACTGATTTGTTATTCTAAGATATCAAATGTTTGGTATTTTTATCCAGCGTATTACTCAGTGCTGCAAGCACACTCTGAAACTTGATAACGAAATACATGCTGGAAGAAAAGCCCTGAGGAGGGGGTGGGAGAAGTGAAAACACAAACAGCTTTTCACTTCCCTTTTCTTTTAAAAAAAGATAGGAAAAAGGGAAGATGTTGTTGCCTGCAGTCACAGTCATTTCTGTCCCTGGAAAGTCAGTGAAGCCAGGTTTTACTCATCGTGGTACAGTCCAGGAAAACGCCCTTCTCTTCCTTTCTCCTTTCCCTTTCCTCCCTGTAAAACCCAGATACGAAACTAAATCAAGCAACCCTCATGTTCCCCATTGGAACTCATGTGTCCAGCAAGGGCTGCAGAATCCTTCTGCCAAAAAAAATCTTCGTTTCTGATGTGTGCTACTAATTTAAACAGGCAGCTTCAAATACACGGTTTTTCAAAATCTCACTTGTGTTACTAGCCAGATTTAGAAAGATAGCAGCCTTTTAGGTATGCATCTTACTTGTTAAAAGGCCAGTTTATGTTTACAAACCTATTATCTGGATTTGCTTCTCTCACCCTGCAAGTTCTAGTGTTTCTGTTTTGATGGCAGGAGCCTGTTGTATCTGTGCTTCCAACACCACAGAGAGAATATCTGAACAGCCTGTGCAATGCTTCTCTCCTAATGAATGCCCGAGAGTTTCAACTCTTTTAGTAAATAATAAATGAAATTCTGATTGTAATACGTTTCTAGATGCCTTAAAAGTTTATTTAAAAAGCACCTAAAGTCTGTGGAATAAACTACTCAGCAAGTCTTCTGTTGACTACGGCTATTTCACCTCCTTGAAAATCAGTTTGTGCTCATAATGTTTCCATAACTAGCATTTGGACCAAAAAGGAAGCATCCAATTTCCAAAAGATGGGTTTTCCATAAGTTACTCAGTCCCTGAGAAAAGCAAAAATGAAATAACCTCCCACCATCCAATTTTATTATTGAATCTTCCAACAGTCCTAGGATGCCATAGGATATGGCCAATTTAAAGCTCAACACAATAAAAATCTACTGCCCATACAGACTGGGGACAGAAACGCAATGCTGCTTGAATCCTCCTAGAAAAGCTGCAATAGTAAGAGTTGCAGTGATAGAAAAGGGGATGTAAAATTTCCAGTTGTGGCTAAAAAAAGCCGTAGAAATTGGTTGGACAGAAGGCAGCACACAGCACAGACTTGGGTAGTGCTGCTGTTGCAGAGGACAGGAAATGAGATTACTGGAACTAGGCAGCATCCTCACATCCAAAGTTTATGTTATATAGATTACTTTGGGAATGTGAAATCCACTGAGGACAGTGATGGTTTCAAGCCACTTTCTTCTTGTTTTCTTCTGTTGGACTGAGAATTACGCTCCATCAGCACCTACTGCATGATTTCAGCCCGACGAGCAAGCTCATACAGGCACAAATGCTTCAAGTAGGACTCCTAAACCAACAGCTTAGCTGCTGTCTGTTCCCTAACGCCATATTTCAGATCCTCCAGGTCCAAAGTTGTGCCTCTGGTCATGTTCACAGGTTCCTCAGACCTGGACACGTTTGCACGTCTCTAGTACAGTTGAGAAAATAAAACCGTGCAGTTCTCCATAGGGGCTGGATCATATTGGCACTTTCAGAGAGAGAGTTAAAACGGAGACAGGTTAATGTGCAGGTTTTGTTTAGTTTGATCTAGAAGCAGAATTCTTGAACTCCGTGAGCAGCCCCAAAGAAAAGCCAGATGAATGGAGAGGGATGGAGCATGAGGCTCAGACAGGGGGACCGTTCCATACACGCAAACGATAGCGCACTGAAGGGAATGGGAAAGCTGCTCACAGAGGAAGGCAACCTTTGAAGCATAGTGCTGGGTTTTTTTATAGAGATTAATATGAACTTAATTATTCCTGTGCAAAAATAGTAACAATTTTTAAACATCTGGAATTCATTCTGCTTCATGTAGAAATTCAGGCCTGAAAACCCTCAAGTACTTCTCACATTCAAAAAACCCACAAATCAAGGCCATCAAAATCTTTTTTATTATTATTTTAAACAAGGTATTATCTGCTCATAGTAAGAGTTGTGGCTGTGAGCTGTAGCACCTGTGAGTCGAGCTGTCCTGCTTACAAAGAAACCCACCAAAGCTTGCCTCTGCGATGCGCTGACTACGCACCTCTCACAAGTCCGTATCTATGGTGATGGGTGCCATCATCGTGGATGGTACCCACCACGCCGGGTCACTGATGTGTGCTCAGCCCAAGTCTTGTGGCCCCAGCCCCCTGCAAGGATGGGGAGGCAGAATGCAGCTCCTCATGGCCTGCGTGGAGCCCAAACTCCAAGATCAACTGGCTGGAGGCAGCAATGGGGGTAGTACCACGGTGGCTGTCACACTGGACATAAAATATAAATGTTTTCAATGTGACAAGTGCAGCAGAAAGTAGAAAGGGTGTGTTCAGAGGTGCCTGTTTAGTGCAGCTGAGAATTTTGTCTGTCCAAAAGGTAACATGAAAAAAAAAACTACAATCAAACTCTGACTACTGCTAGAGAAATGCAGCCTCCTGCTCTTAAACTCCATTAAAAAGATACTAAGATCCCAGAGGAATCTGTGGAAGGGGAAAGAAACGTAATGAAAAAGGTTGACTAAGCAGATTATTTTTTAAACTTGGCTCCTCTTCTGCACATATCCAGTTTTTATTTCCCCACTGTGATAGTGAAAATAGAACCTCAACACCCAGAAAGACTGAAAGCTGCTGATTTCAATCTGCTGTCCTGTGAAAAGAATGGGAAAGCATCATTATCACAGCAGTCCACTATGTCCATTGACAGAGAAACAGGCTTGGCTGAAGGACGAAGATGAGGACACCTGTCAACAAGTCAGTCTTGCCTGTGGGAGCTATAAGGTGCTACAAGGAGCGAGGCTTGATCACGAACTCTAGCCTGATCTTCACCTCTGCCAGTAAAATCCTTACTGTCCACGTGTCCTGGCCCTGCTCCAGCCTCCCTTCCAAAAGGGGGTCACTCATCTGGCTGAAATTTGGGGCTCAATGAATGCCAAGTCCTGCTTCAATCACAGTCTGTTCCCCTCCTAGAAACTGCCTGTCTTCTCCTTGTGTCCTCTTTGTTGTATTTCTCCCTCCTCCTATGCAAGCTTAAAAGAAGGTCTGGTTCTTCAAGGCATGAGGTGCTGTGCCCTGTAGGCATGGTTAGCATCTCGGAACTAGGGTGCATGATAGAATCACAGAATATCCTGAGTTGGAAGGGACCCACAAGATCCTTCAAATCCAACCCCTGGTTCCACAGAGCACCACCCAAAATCCAAACCCTGTGTCTGAAAGTACTGTCCCAGTGCTCCTTGAGCTTCGGCAGCTGGGGCTGTGACCACTGCCCTGGGGAGCTGTGCCAGGGCCCGACCACCCTCTGGGGAAGGATCTGTTCCTAACACCCAACCTGACCTCCCCTGACACAGTGCTGGAAGAGGAGAGATGTCACTGGTTGTCTTTGACGTGCTCAAACTGCCATGTAATAAAACTGTTCACATTTCCAGGACACAGGCCATGCCTGAGATTTCTGTCATAGATCCAACAAGAAGTTATATATTGCAAGCACTTAAATGCACATCCAGTGGCCTGTATCTCCCACAGGGAGGGAAAGAAACACTTGGGAAATGCATATATCCTCTACTGACCTGGCCAACACAGTGTTCAATTACGGACTTGTGAGGGCTTACACAGTCACTTTTGCCTACAATGGTATTTTTCCTGTGTGTGTGTGTATTTGTGCTCCTGCACACGATAAAAGGCCAGTCACTGTGCATCGCTGCCCCACAAATGCAGAGCTCAGCAAAAGAAAACCCAAACCTTAACTCTGCCCTGGCTGGCAGGGGCCCCTCTACACCCACGCCGCTGATACTGACCAGAAGCATCTTCTTCCTGCACCCCAGCCGGGATCTTTGCCCACCCTACAGAAACAACGCCGTATCAGCTAAGTCTTGTGCATCTTCTTTCTATCTCCAACCTGTGCACACAGCCCATGGCTGCTCATTTAATCCTCAATAACTCCTTGAAAATCACTGTTCCCCACGCCACTGCCGGTAATCCGCCTGGCAAGAAGACCTTTGTGCCAGCTGCTGACACAACCTCTCTGGGTGGAGGCAACACCCTCTGCTCTTCAACCACACGGGGAAGTGCAGGGCAGAGGGATTCATCCACCTCTCAGAAACACACCCCTCACTTTCTGTTCCCTCATTCTGTTGGCACTGTCACGGCTTTGCTAAGCTGCTCCCTGCCAGTTGTTGTAAAAATCACCGCGGATCACAAGAAGCCTTCCAGTCCCCACACTCTCTTCCCAAATATCGGCTGCTGGCTGCTAGGAGCTAGTAAAATTGAAATTTCTGGAAAAGCTCTGGGAGTTCAGTTTTGCTGAGCTCAGCCTTCTGAAGTGGCGTGAGATACAACAGGATAAATTGAACTCCACCTTGATGCTTTTCCTGCTGAATTTGATGTACGGGTCTGACTGCTTGATAATGGCACCGACTGAAACTGCTTTAGGACACTTTCCACTAAATCAGCTGCAATGCACACGGCCAAGGTTTACTAGTGAGAAATTAAAAAACAAAAAGAATAATGATGCAGCTAGATGCTCTGTTATTAGTATCCATGGTGATAAGGAAGGGATTAAATTCTTTTCCATGTAATGCACTGCTTTCTCCTCACCCTTTTCCTCATCACCTGAATGCCTGCAGCCTTCAGGGGAGGCAGCAGAAGGTAAAGCTCTTTCTGCACAGGCAGATCCAATCACCCCAGCTACAAATCTTAATCCACGGGATAGTTGGCAGGCTTTCAACAGAGAGTCACGGGGCCTCCAGTTCCCCCATGCAGAGAACCTGGCCCCTCTCTGACCCTGCCGTGAGCTCTGGCCTGCACGTTACACAGCTTTTTTTCTTTCCTTTCCATCTATGTCTAACTCAAGGACTGAAATTTAAGAGTATATAAAAAGGAGATTTGGTAATACCAGACATTCAGACAGCCATCAGACCTTGTACAGAACCAGACTGACAGAACGAATGCAGTAATGCTATTCTGGGAGTTTGCTGGTGTTCTGAAGTGAACACAATACTGTGGAGAGGGATTTCCTCCATTATGCAGTTGTTTTACCTTGTTCTTATTATTTTGCTAGAAAGTAACCGAACTGAAAACAATTAAAAACATAGAAATGAGTGCACTGGATTTCTTGTCCTCTTGTTCATGCCCGTGACACACTGGCTCTCAGTCAGGACCACTTCCAAGCACACAAAGAACTTCTGCACGACAACCATCCTCCTTTGAGCCCAAGGGAAATAAACATACGTTCCACGTTAAGCATGCAGCTCACTCCCACTCTTTCCCCAGGTGATGCAGGGCTCAGATAGTTTTCTTACCTGGGTATGGCACTCTCCCTTTTGTCACCAGCTCTGTCAGTAGGATCCCAAAAGACCACACATCCGACTTTATTGTGAACCTTCCGTACAATGCCGCTTCTGGCGCGGTCCATTTAATGGGAAACTTTGCACCTAGTGAAGGAAGAAAGGAGTCTTATACAGAGCAGCAGTGGAATCAAGGGACCAGTTTCACAGAATCACAGAATGGTTCGGGTTGGAAGGGACCTCAGAGATCATCCTGTTCCAACCCCCCTGCCATGGGCAAGGACACCTCCCACTAGACCAGGTTGACCAAAGCTCCATCCAGCCTGGCCTTGAACACTTCCAGGGAGGGGGCATCCACAGCTTCTCTGGGCAACCTGTGCCAGTGTCTCACCACCCTCACGATGAAGAATTTCTTCNTTTTTGGGCTGGAAGCGCACACTGCCGGCTCAGGTTGAGTTTCTCATCAGCAGACCCCCCCAAATCCTTCTCCTCAGAGCTACTCTCAAGCCATTCTCTGCCCAGCCTGTATGTGTGCTTGGGATTGCCCTGACCCAGGTGCAGGACCTTGCACTTGGCTTTGTTGAACTTGATGAGGTTGGCATGGGCCCACCTCTCAAGCCTGTCCGGGTCCCTCTGGATGGCATCCCTTCCCTCTGGCGTGTCAACTGCACCACACAGCTTGGCATCATCTGCAAATTTGCTGAGTGTGCACTCGATCCCAGGTGACCGTGTTGTTCTGCAGCTCTCGCAGGCTGACAGAGCAAGTGTTAGCCAACAGCTCCCTGGGGTATGCTCACAGAGGACAGCTGGGCAGAACGTGTAGGACAGAAGGAAAGCCTCAGCAGGCAAGGGGTGGGTTTGTCCCAAGAGAGGGCTAAGATTTTAATTCAGATTTTAATTTTTATAAAATAACAAAGGTTTTAAAACCAATAAGCTCAATGTAATAGAAATTATTTCTCCCGGAATGTTTCAAGTCAACATTTCCCTGTGATAGTTGCAAGTCATACACAGTTAGCAGATATGAAGAGAAGTGAGATTTATTAGAAATGTACCTCCCAGTTTCCCTGCCTAAGCTGAGCAAAATGCAAAACAAACAAACATGGTAAAAACGTAAATTAAGAACAAACACGATATTTCATTAGAAACATGCAAGGATTTAAATATAATATTGCCATTCGAGTTGCTCGAAGTGCAATGATGTCAAGGCACAACCGTGGCCTGTGATTTATAACTTGTCAGTGTCCTTTAAGCTCCTGGCATTGAAGACTGCAGTGCCTTAAATACGTGCAGCCTAATGTGCTCATCCATCACCAGAGCTTGCAGGATCCAGTCGTGGTATGGATGGGAAGATAGCAAGCCTTTACACTCTGATTTATTTGCTTTTCCAATCATCCACTGTTTTCTTAGGGAAAATATTTTCAGTACGACTTTAAAGAAAAGTCTTGTGGTAATAATTAACTCGTAGCATGTATGAAAAAATATGCAGACATTTCCCCAGTGCCTTGTATTAACACAGAGGCAGAAGAGTTGCGTTACTTACTGCGGGTCCCTAGCGACAAACACTCCAATTTTGAAGCATACTGACTTTGACTTCTCACCACTCTCTCGTAAAAGCTCCTTTAGCTTTCAGGAGGAGTGTGGAAATTGTAACGTGGACAAATCACTCTCAGGGAGTTAAGTTATGGCACTGTTTACAGTTCCCTGCTGATGATGTTTCTCCACCACATCCAGCGCTCGATGCCGTGTGCCTTCCATTCTATGCTGCAGTCTGAGTTGGACCAAGAGTACAAAGCAGACGTGGTAATTCTCATCCCCTTACTTTGTAAAACAAGAAGTGTGATCGTTTTTTTCCTACACTACACGTAATTGATCCTAAGAGAGAATATTACTCAGAAATAAATACGTTTTTCTAGTGAAAACTGCGGATGCTCAACTAAGTTCCGCTGTATCAAAAGATGTAAGATCTTCACGTCCCCAGTGCCTGAAGTTAGGAACATAAGGCTAGTTAAGCACCGACACATCCGTGGTTAGATTTGCCAAGGTGCTGAAGGATTTGTGGGTGTCTGTTCATTTTCAGAACAGCCTACCTCTTCTGCATCTCTATTAGCTGATCTGTGGGCAGGAGCTGCAACTCCTGTGCTCAGCTTTGGCCTCAGTCTCCCCAGATCACACTTCATGGGACTAAACTTGGTTTATAAGATTCAGAATACACAGAACTTCATCTTCTCTTAAAGTCCACCTTGGCTGTGATGTCTGAGGTCCCTGCAGCAGCCTGCCATCACTGGAGCCTCTGTCCTCGACCCTGGCCTGACAACAGCAGCAGCCCCGTGGGGCTGGAGGAGCCGGGACTGGCAAATCCTGGGGCTACACACCCCTTGCCAATCCCCAGAAAACCTGCAAGCTGCGTGTATCTGGGGGTCAGGTTCCCTAAGCCTACAGGCATGCTGTGATCTGAAGGACTAATGTCCCTCTGTCCTTACACGCGTTGCAGCTGGGGTAGCACACAAATACCATTCTAGCTGAATGAGCAGCTCCAGGCTGAAGGCCCAGACTGTGCCTGGTTGCGTGTGAGATGACCAAGCCTGAGGGTTTGCTTGTTCATTCCTCGCACATATTTTATTCAACGATTTCTTTTCTTTTCTTTTTTTTAATCAGTAGTGTTTCCCTGAGAGGCAGAGCCCTTCTGCTTCTCAGCTGGACAAGATGACCCCTGGAAGTCCCTTCCAACCTCAGCCATTCTGTGATGCTGTGCTTGGCACTCAGATAGAAAGGCAGCAACCACCCAGAGCTCATCTTTGGAGGAAAGAAATCCCTTTAGACTCCTTTGAGGCCAGCTCCCCCAGTGTTACAGCATTCCACATCTGATGCTGGTGTGGCATGAGGAGACTGTGGTGTGTGGAGGGGCCATGGGAAGATGGGAAGCAAGGTAGTTAGGTGAGAACGGGGAGCACAGTTCCAGCACGTCTCTTTCCCTGAGAGCTACAGCAATATAAACCCCACTAGAAAAGGAGGAGAGCTGCTGGAGAAGATGAACAATTTGTGCTGTGGATTTTCTGATGACAGGATAACTACTCATCCCATTTCTGTGTTGCCTCTGCTGCAGGTGGTACTCTGTCTAAACCATCTAATACAAAAATCACACATTCTGCATTCTTTACAGCATTTCCTGAATCTCAGTTTGAAGGGATAGATGGGACGGAGGGGAAGGGGATGCTGGCAGAGAGACCACTGGGAAAGCCCTGCCTCGTGGTTTTCTGGCTCTGCAAGGCATGCTGGAGGCCAGGTGGTCCAAGAGCATCCACAGCAAACTGGTACATCAGAGCCCTAAGTAAGGGAAAGCAGAGACTAGGTAGGATGTGCCACTTCTCACAGTTGTAGGTTCAACACATGCAGTGCCATAAGCCTAAGAGATCACACAGAGGAGCACTCTGAGCACGACCACAAGCTACACGTGCTTCCAGAGGAGCCCAAACAGGCAGCAGCATCACTGCTGCATCGTGCAGGAGCCATCACACCAGCACTTTGACTAAATGGATCCCTTGCCCTGGAGACACAGGCAGGGCACTTCTGTGAAAACACAAAAACCTCAAAACATGCCGAGCACGTTCCGAGGCTGAATTGCTGCTGCTGTCTGAGGCTCTCACAGGGGCTGCTCCCCTTGCTCAGCGGGGCTCCTGAGCAGCACGCAGCCCCAGCGCTCACCCTGTCCCCAGCGTGGTGGTGGCTGGGTGAAGCAGCCCCAGCCCAGCTTGTTAAACACACTGACTCCGTGCTGCACGCAAATGACAGCATCAGATCACCAGATAAAATGCATATTACTGACAAGCATGTTAATAAATCTGATAAGCCAAATTACCCCAGCTGACAAGGCAGCCTATCTGCCACTTTCAAGGCAGATTTTACATTGCTGCAGGGTGTTTTTTTTGTTTTTTTTTTTTTTCTGGAACACGTTGTATAATGAACTAGCAGGTTAGTAACTGTCTGTACAGACCGCTCACGTGCTGCATTCCTAGGTCAGGATAGTCTGTCTTTGCCCAAAAGCGAGGCCGCCTTCTGCAGCGTTAATCTCCATGCCTTTTGGAGACATTTCAGCAAGGGGAAAGCCTTTTTTGGGTTCCTGCGCTGCATGGACACGCAGTGAGCCAAGGCCCCTGGCACAATGTAGGGTCAGGTGCTGGCTCTGCCTCAGAGCACTTCTGTGAGCCTGAGCCCTGCTCTGCTCCTCCACTCGCACCCGGGAGGTCATGAATTAAAAGCAGCAGCAGCCCCTGCTCCTGCTTCGGGCCCTCCTCAGCCCCAGCCAGGCTGCGTGACAAGGAGCAGAGGGATAACTGAGCAACCCCGACGTGCGCCTCTCAGCATGGTTTCTTCTAAGGCCAGAGAAAATTCCTCGGAGCTCTGTTGTTCAGAGCTCAATCTCAGCAAAGCAGAAAGCTCTGCAGTTCATGCCCCAGAGCCACTGCTGTGTTTCCCAGAAATGCTACGAGGCTGCTGCCCGTTGTTGCTTTAAAACCAAGCCCAGCACCCCCAGTGCCAGGAACCATGAGCACGGGAACCCCTGGGTGAGCAGCTGGGGAGGACAGCTCAGCACCACATCGCTCCCAGGGCTGAAAAGGGAAAGCTGCAGAAGGTAACAGTGAAATGCTGAAGCAAGCATGTCACAGGAAACGAGTCAGCCTCGGTAGGCGGTGGGGAGCGCTGTGTGGGAGGGACCGCGCAATTGCGTTTTTTGTGCTGTGAGAACAAACGTGAAATTACAAGCCTGGCAAAACATCAGGAGCCAGAGGCAGGCTCTGCAGGCCAAGCCCTCCTCAGGAAGTGGGGAGCAAATGGTGCAACCGTGGGTGGGCCTGAACGCAGCCCTGGCCCTCCCTGTGCACCCTGTCCCCTCCGGCTCCCTGCTGGCCCAGTGATGCTCCTTGCTGAGGAGCAGAGGGCACCTCTGCCACCTCTCTGGGACCCCGGAGCTGCTGCTGAGAAGCAGGAGCCATCCCTCCTGCCTGCTCTGTGGTGGGCAGTGAGTGAGGGCAAAGCCCTGCACGCCGCAGCCAGTGCTGCAGGGAAAAATTATCCCCGCTCTTCTCTAGGAAACAACAATAAGGAGCACCACTTGTTTGTAAGCAGGGCAGGAAGGAGATATTTCTAAGCATTAAGGAGGCAAAAGTGATCTGAAAGTTTACGAACCTTCATGAGAGCTCCCAAAATAGATCTGACTTGTCTGGAAGGCATCAGAAAAGTCCTCACTGTTTCATGTGTGCTTGGAGCAGCACTGCTGCAAGCCCCGCCAGTGAACGATGGAGAAACACAGCCTGGAAAATCACTCTGCTCTTTTTTAATTAAAGCAATTTTAAATTTGTATCAGCTGCTACTGCTTTGAATAGTAACAGCTCTTCCCCAGCAGCTCTGTGGAGCCCGCAGCAGTCCCCACAAAAATGCCATGTGCTCGGCCCAGACCCTGCGGAGCTGCGAACTGGGTCGGTGCAGGGCAGCGTGGGGAACCCTGTGCTGGAGGTGGTGGGGAGTTTCTGTGTGTCCACGGAGCACCAGGAGTTTCAGGGACTGCCCTGCAGGGCTAACGCAGGCATCATCATCGCTGGTGGAAGTACACAAGAGTGAATATGTCCAACACTGTGTGGGGGATAACGATGTTGCAACAGCGGCAGCCAGAAGGACCAAGCCCCGATGGTGAGGACTGCAGTGAGCTCCCCACTGCAGCCTTTAAAATGGGCGTCACTTTCATAGCATGTTTTTCCCCTCTGATTACTCACTTCCTCTAAGAGCAAGAGGAGCCAAATGTTCATCACAAGCCAAGAACTTTTTTTGGTGTGTATTATTTAATGGCAACATATAGCTGCTAGTCACACGCCTTAAATCATCAGCGGTGCGACCGTCTCTTTCCTTCCTGCCGACTGCTGAGAAATGGCCGCGCAGACAACGAACCGCTCTTATTTACCTCTCATAAATCAGGAGCAGTCAGGCCTCCTTTGTTCAGACCAGAAGGAAAATAAACCGCTCAGTAAAACGTGACCACCAGGCTGAGTAATACCCACACAGGTTCAGGAATCCTGCACTCTAACCCGCTGCAGCTCAAAGCATCCCCATCTGCTTCCTTTCAAAATATTTAATCGGAGGCAAAAGTGACAGTGGGGGAAGGGAGCCGGAGATCAAGCGAGGCCAGAGAAAGCCACCTCTTCCCCAGGCCAACTGCAAGCTCCCTGCTAACTCACTTACGGGCCATGAGGAGGAAGACTGCCGCAGAGAGAGTGACCGAAGGCTTTAATCTTCAGATTTCACAAGGCAAAACATTTCCTCTCTCCCACAGGAGCTGCCAGTCTGCGGCGCTCCCCACCCCTCCCCTCCACCCACCAGGCTCTCCTCCCGTGTCAGAATTCCCAGCGAAGCAGCGCTCGGCCAGATAAACACAGCAGTCCCCAGATGCATCCCCTCGGAGGCTGAAGTAATAGGTCATGGGAAACAAGCAAAGGCAACCGTTTCCTTCTGATACTGCGGTCGCCACCGAGCAGGGCTCAAAACCGAAGCTGGACGGAACAAAACAGGATTGAATTTCACTTAGAGAAAAATTCCAGTGGCGTTTCAGAAGCCGTGTTTCTTCCTCAATAAATTAAAGGTCTGAGACTCAACCCTGGCTGCCCACCTGTGTTGGAAGCCAGATGAGTTGCAGTGAAAAGTAAATTGCGAGTAGGCTGCCTGGCCAGAAACGCACCCCTTCCTAGAACAAGCTACCAATTAAGAAAGGATCAGAAAAAACATTACTGAAAGCGGGGAAACCTTCCTACAAGATGGCTGTGATTGCAACTCTTTGGGTCCCCATTCCAAAGTCTCCTGTGGCCCTGAAACAGTTCAGCCTGACCTCAGTACAGGGAAGCGCGGTCCATTGCCTTGAAGTACGAAACACCTGAGTGCCTTCTCCACACAGGCACCATGAGGTGGTGCCACGCACACCAGTGTCAGCTCTCCTGAGCACCAGTGATGCAGGCTAAAGGCCAAGCCGTTCCTCCTTTCCCAGCTGCTTTTTCCACAAGACAAGTGATTTCACAGTGGCAGAAGGACAGGACATCTCTATGACTACGCTCTCTCTCCCTGCCAGTCTGCCATTTCACTATCTGCAGCTCAAACATTTCCCACCCAAAATCCAATAACTTTTATTGTCTAATAAAACCTGAGCTTTTCCTCAACATCGCTCAGGCAGGTTTTCAAGGATTTCTAACGTGTAAAGAGGGCAAAACTCTTCTGAGAGATTTAAACCAGGAAGCAAACAGGTCATCAGAGGATTTCCTAGGGATCATGAGCTTGAAGAGATTTGGCCAGAAGTAGGTTACATACTTGTCTATTCAAACAAATAATTAGTCACGTCAAACTATATGCTGGGCTCTTTCCAAAGGGAACAAAAGGCATGGCAGTAAAACAGACAAAAATGGAGATAATATAGAAAACAATTTCAAAGCTGTTTTACAGACTGGATCTGGCTGCCTTCTTCAAGACAAACTCCTCTTGTTTTGCACAGAGGAGGGGCCAGGAGGCAGCTTTCTGTCAAACAGAGCTCGTAGACACCATTTTTACTCCAGAGAGAATGACACGAGGCTGTTTTTGCAAGGAAGGAGCAGTTTTCACCCTCAGGTTCCACCCAGTCGTGGTTAGCTCTGCATTACTACCTACCACAGGTTCTTTAAGGACTCCCGCAAATAATTAAGGTTTGCCTTCTGAACATGACGCTGGCAACTGTTAGCGTGGCTGCAGCCAGTGCTCCCCATCCCTATGACTAGGTGCTGCTGAGAGCAATTAAGAGGGGTGTGATCAGAAGACGGCTTTCTGGAAACTCTCTGCCAGCACTTGAAAGCTACAAAAAGAGCTCTTTCCTAAGAGATAATGGCAAAACCCCTGCTAAAAGAGGGACTTCTGGTGAAGGGAAAAAACTTGCAGTAGGAAGGAGTAAATGTAGGTTATGAAGTCGTACTTAGCTGACCCTCTCTTTCTGATGACATACAACACAGTCTAATAAGGCACTCACTGGCTTCAGAACTGAGAAGGGACAGAGTGGTTTTTACCGACACACATTGAGCAAGCACTACCAGTGTACTGCCAGCAGAAAGAGAACAAAACTGTAGCTCTGCAGACTTGGACCAACATCTGACAACCAAGCATGACTTGTAAAGAACGACGAACTACAAAGAGCCTGTGTCGTGGCTCAGCCTGAAGACCCACACACATGCTTTTTTAGAAAAGCTACAATACTCCTTGATTTGTTTTTACAGCGTATCAGTGGTCAGCGGTGCCCAGGATTCTGTGTGGCACTGGAAGATGGCTTTCCTATTAAAGTAACTTTTTAAGTTCTCAGAGCAAAGAGTTCTCAGAGAGACAGCTCTATTGCATAAAAACATAATTCTCAGATTTCTTTGGCGAACTGAAATAAACAAGAATAGCGCAGCAACTGCGATAGGGGCTAGTAAATACTAGAAGGCATGCTATTGAAGAAGTAGCTGACATAGGCTGTTTTGGGTTACCCCATACAGGCTTTCCAGTGTGTTAAGTAAAGCATCGCCTCTGTTGTGGCACCATGAGGATCTCAACTTCACTGACTTCACTCACCTGTGCTCCCATTCATGACTTTTTCTTTAAAACTTGACCAAAATGAAAGAAAGACAACTAATCAGACCTCCTTTGTAGAGTACGCATTCAGTAGTGGAGTTCAGGGCTACAAGTTAATGAGTTCAGGATTTATGAAGGCACCTCCAAAGTACAAGAGAGTTTTTTAAAATGATGTTCTACTCTTCTCCCATCACAAAAATGACGCCCGGTGCTATGCCTGCTGCTGGACCTACCTTGTCTTGCTGTATACTCGTTGTCTTCAATCAGCCTTGCTAATCCGAAGTCAGCAATCTTGCATATCAGGCCATTCCCCACCAGAATGTTTGCAGATCGCAGATCTCGGTGTATGTAATTCATTCGTTCAATGTACGCCATTCCTGCAGCCACCTGTGTGAAATACAATCAGTGCATTTTAAAAGCAACTCAAACATCCGTGGGCTATGAAACATGCACACTTAAGTGCTCAATACTCTAAGACAGACCTGGGCTGCCATGTCGACTAAGTTCGGTAGCTTCAAAGCTCTTCCTTCTCCATCTTTTAAGAAATCTAGCAAACTCCCTGCAAATGCAAAGATGACACAATACAGAAGAGTTAGGGAAACAACAGCTATTCATCAGGTCGGGGGTACAACAATACACGCAATATTAAATACAATGCTTTGAGTTCAAGTGGACAGTTTCAAGAAAAAAAAACAAGCAAACAAAGCATTTTAAATTTCTCTTGCTATACTTGTTTGACTCAGCTTTAAGGTTGGCTTGCAGAAGAGCATGTCACTAGTCTAAAGAAAGTTGCAGGAAAAATAAAGTTGTTTTTAATTTTCCTGACCATTACTAAGAAAGCTGATCTTTCTCCACTTTTCCAGTGCTCTTTGAAACTGCATACCTGCTGCTCTTGAACGACCTCAGCTCGCTGAAAAGTATCAGCCTGGTTCCAAGCCACACAAGCTATGGAAAAAGTCAGATCCCAGCTCAACCTGCTCCAAAAGAAAGGTCAGCCCAAAGCCTGACAAGTCTAAATGGGCTAGTGTCAACAAAGGGTAATTTTCCTTTGAAAATTAGTAACCACACTATTTGTATCCGTCCTTCTCCAGGTAACAAACAACTAGCTGTGGCATGGAACATTAATTTTAGAAGACCACTATGCATAACCAGAGAAGAGCAGGCAGAGATCAAATGGAAGCGATTTTAACAACAGCAATATGGACATAACTCCCATGTGCAAGGGAAAGCAAGGAGGTTTCCCATAGCTTTTAACAACAGCGTGGAGTGCTGTAGCTCTCTTCACAATCTTTTACTGAAACAGCCTCCCTTAAACAAGGGTCAGTGAATTGGTTTAATAAATAAGGGGAAAAGACAGACCAGTAGGCCTTTTTCCCTTGATAAATCCTCAGCCTCAAGCTCAGAACTGAAGATGTAAAACGGTACAGTAAAAACCAGTAAACTAAGCCAAAACAAACCACGTTATTTCAGAACACTTTTGAGAATTTTTTTATTTTTTTTTTTAAAGGAAAAAGCACATGCTTGTCACTGAGACATATGATTAAAGTGTGAGTTAGTCAGTGCTTGGATGCCTCTGAGGAGGGAGGTGGGCAGGCACCTGCCAGGAAAATAAAAATCATCTCCAAGTAGACTGAAAAAATGTACTGAAAATTTCAGAGTGTATCCTCCAACGTACAATGAAACTTCCCTGTGAGAACTTATGTTTCCTATTTGGTTGCTTTGCTTTTCCAAAACAAGCAGCTTTTTTGCTCTACTCTCAGCACCCCTGCTGGAGATCTGATGCAGCTGAAAGTTTTCCTTTTCTCATTTTACCACATTGTTACCAGTTAGGTAGCTTAAAGAAAAACAGAAGATAGAAGGTGAAAGGAAAGGGGAGGGAGAAGTGGACGGAGAACAGGAAAGAAAACAATCAAGCACAAATTTTCTTTATGTGTTTCTTGCTTGCACATCTAGGTGATTTTAGGCTTTGGATCCTGTATGGAGTTGAATGACTCTGTATGAATCCCCAATTCCTCTGATGACAGAGGCAAGTTTAGCTTCCTGTTCACTCTCCTTCCTCACATGCTGTCCGTGCATAGTACCGCACCTCCCTCTGAGCTTTATCAGAGAAAATATACTCTTATCAAGGGCAGCAGCTCTGGCTTCACCTTTGCTCATGTACTCCGTGACGATATAGATGGGTTCTTCAGAAACCACGGCATAAAGCTGGACCAGTTTGTCATGTTTTAGCTTCTTCATGATTTGGGCTTCCTCCAGGAACGATTCTGGAGACATAGTGCCAGGCTTCAGAGTCTTGATAGCCACTTTAGTATTTCCATTCCACGTACCTACAAGCATAGACATGCAGTTAGATTAAACAGCTTCTGCTCATTTTTGTGACTGATATCTAATGTAACAGAGGAGTAAACTAGCAAGGACACAATATTATTTTTTAAAGTGTGGTTTCATATTTTGCCTTTTCATTTGTATTCCTCCCACGACTCCCTCATATTTTAGTCTTTTTCTATTATACTAAAAAATAATACTCCCAGTGGCACTGGGGCATGATCTCTCTTGCCTTACTCAGACAATGCTCCCAGTGATGTCCACAGAAACCTCCTCTGAGCAAGAAGCCCAGAACTGCTGAAATCCATCTCCATGCATTTCCCTGCTAACAAGTAATGACTCCAGACAACAACACAGCTACACTCACAGATTTGGATAAGAGAACTGGCTAAAGCCAGAACTTTCCATTTGCAAGACATTTTGGTTTTTTTTTCTGAGTCAGAGGGAAAAAATATATAAGCAAAATTCCTAACCAACAAATTCTGAATCAATTTAATTTCACAAACATAGGCCTGTTTCCAAAAAAACGAGTCTTTGTCTTTCCCCTCCTCACCCCTGGCAGCCCAGCAGCTGCTGACTGAACATGAGGAGGCTCCTGCCCCCCTCACCTTGCCCCACAGCCCCTCTGCAGCACCTCACAGCGGGGCAAGCAGGGCTGAGGACACACCAGAGCTGCTCCTGAGGGGCTGGCTGCTCCTCGAGGCCTGCTCCAGCCCTGGGACCGGGAGAGCCGAAGGGGTGCAGAGGCCAGAAATAACGGGGTGGGTGCATGGAAGGGCAGCACCTGGCTCTGGGCCCCTAAAGCCTGCACAAAGTCCTAAACAGAGCTGGGATTTGTGTAGGGGGCAGGGGGAGGGAAAGCAAAGACACGGATCTGAGTGGGAGCCCGGAGCTACCCGGAGCCTGCAGAGAGGGCCGCAGCCACCAGCCCCAGAGGCGCAGCAGCTTGCTCTGTCAGCTGGCAGAAGTCCAGATGGAAACATCTCAGCTGTGTGTTTTCATGCAGCCTTTTGGAGTTGACAGACTTGCACAGAACTACGCTTGTTCAGGAAAATTCTTGGCTCTCTTTGCCAATAAATTCACTACCACAGCCCTATAGTAATGGGGAGCCAAATGCAATAGAAGCAATGGTAAATCACAGAATTGCAGGGGTTGNAATGCAGCAATATGCAGTCCAGACTCTCCCCATCAGTTCTCTACACA
Source organism: Penelope pileata (assembly GCA_013396635.1). Lineage (NCBI taxonomy): Eukaryota > Metazoa > Chordata > Aves > Galliformes > Cracidae > Penelope > Penelope pileata. The sequence goes on from WBMW01000082.1 coordinate 235,348, forward strand.
GCACTGACTGTGACAGTGCACCTGTGCCACTCTTTTAGTTTGGATCCCAAAGATCCCATACAGAGTGTGACCTGCTGATGGGAGCTGCTGTTTCACGAGGCAGGAGAACAACGTGACTTCAGATATTAATTGTGCTGGGTAAAGTTTACTCCTCTGCGCATGAACATGAAAACAGCAAAAGACCTACATAGCACTGAAGATTTGGGCTCAAATCTAGCTAGCATTTGTTTGTTAAAAGCACATCAACAATCAGTTACTGCAGCTCAGCTTCTGTAGAGGAACTGACTAAGCCAAAACAACTTGATTGTGAGCTTTTGCAACCTGCCGGGGCATAAACGAGCTGGGTTGCTTTCTGTGTAAGCAGTCAGCTCCCAGCTGCTGTCTCACCTAGTCAAGGGCTGGAGAGAAGAACAGGGAGAGCTGCTTTGAACGTTCCCTTTCAGTTCCAAGACCACTCATGCAACAACACAGTGCTGCTTGAGGAGGGCTTGAGATGTGTATTAGCCAAGAACATGCAGTACAAATTTGGTTTTCACTTCTGCCAGCTCAGTGTCAGGTGCTGTGACCACTACCGGCGCTGAAGCGATGTCCTGAGCACATACGGCAGGCTCCCGAGCTCCCAGTTTCACTCAGTTCTCCAAAGCACAGCTGAAGCAGGGCTGTGCTTCAGTAGCACTAACGTGCAAGCTGAGAAGGATGCAGCTTCGCCTTCTGATTTCAAGCAGAGCAGCCAAAATCTTTTCCAATGGGTGAGACGAAGCATGTCCTGCAAGGAGTCACTGAGACACAGACCAGCAGAGCGGCCCCTGCCACTTGCGGAAGTGTCACCAGTTACACAAACCGTGGTGGAAACCGAGCCTCGCGGACACCACGTTTTTGTCATGGACATCAATCAACTAGGATTTTTTACCTTGTGTGTTCACAAGATTAGCTGTGTGTTATCTGTTTGTTTTGCCTTAATAAGAAACTTGTGACTCACTCTGTTACCATGAAGTGCTTTCAGTAGTTCTATTTTTAAATACTTTTGCTAATATATTCAGATAAAAAGAGAAAATTCAACAAAAAAGGTTAACTTATTAACATCAAGATTTCAGTTTGAATGGTTACATTTTCTTGTGCTTTCATATTTTTATATCTCATAGGAAATTAGTTAACTTTCATTAGCAGAGACCTCCCTCTGAACTCCTCCTGCAGGTAGTTAGCTGCTACTCAGTGCATTTTTCTCCATTTTTACTGCGTTAATGTATTCCAATTCGGTAATGCTTCACGGCTGTTAACATATTTTTACTATACATTAAGAAAAATAATGTCACAACTGTAATAATATTTTCTCCATTTCTGACAGATATTTGGTATTGGTACTTGGCACTTTATTTCTCATAGCTGAATTTTTTTGAAATTGCATTTGCTACTTTAGCTTATTTTAACAGTTTAAGATCTATGGCACATAAAGCTGACCACTAACATTAACATCAACTTGAAAATCTCACAGGCGTTCAAGATGGAGAAGAAAGTGAAACTGCAGTTTTATCTGGGGATGCTAATATAAATGGTTTATAGTTTTTTTTTTTTTTTNTCAACTGCGTTCTGTAAATTTCTGAGACTTGCTGCCATGCTCCTTGAAACGCAAAAACAGCTGCGAGAGCCCAGGAGAGCCCACTGGTTATTTTGGTTTTACATTCTTTGTCATTCTTTGTGTCACTGCAGCAAAAAGAACGACCAAACTGCTCCACCAAATGACTGTGAAGCACAGAAACAACATATGGTGATTCTTTATTTGAATCAGACGTTTTTAAGAGGCTACACAGAATGCAATTTGGCACCAAAATTCAGCCCACCTCTCATTAAATGGCCACTACATTGTGCTTCAGTGCAATGGCTATACTAAGATTTATATATATTTTTAATTACTATTGTTTTGTAGTCGTTAAAAGAATGAGGCCCATAGAGAGGGGAGCAGTAAGTAATGGGCAGAATGGGCAGAAAACAATGTCAGTGGATTTGGAAAATGCCAGTATTTCTGGACTTCAAAGTGTGGGTTCAGCTGGGCTGGGCAAGTCTTGACTCTATTGTCCCCGATCTCTATATCCAGTTACAGGGTTCTGCTGCAGACACAAATTTCAAAACAATTAACGAAGTCGATGCATGGGAAAGCTAGCTTGACAACATCAGCTTGCTGATACTTTGTTTTAAAACTGGAGAGGGGATGGAAGCATTTTGAGGGTCTGACTCCATCAATGCCAGAACACATGAGGAACGAAAAATGTCTACTTACCAGATTAATTTCTGGTTAGCCATTCTGCTTTATAAGTTTAGCATAATTTCTGACAACCCAAATAAACTCAGTGCAAATAATGAAGTTTAACGCCCTAAACTCTCACATCAGTGTGTGTAAATGGAAGGAGGTTTCCACAGAGATTACTATATTTAGGTCTGTTTGAGGTGATATAAACTAACATTTCATACTATTCTGATCTTTTAGCTTTAAGATCTCTACTTGAAAGGTTTATTTCAGCCAAGAGGGCCTTAAAAGATCCATCCAAAGCAAAATATATTCTCTGCCTTACCACGCCACACTTCAGCGAAACAGCCCTGACCAAGCTTCTGTTCCAGAAATAATGAATCACGTGCAACTTCCCATGCATCTTTAGCCAATCCAACAGTTTGTGGAGTATTATTCGTAGCAATCACAGTTAAGTTAAAACACAAACCATCAGCTTTCTCTATAGGAGAGGAAATTAATAAAAAAAAACACACTTATAATCCAAAATTATGCATGCATTGAAAAAGATGGAAGGTGACTTGTCTTTCAGTGCCGCATTGAAGTTCATTTGCAAACACTGATTTTTGCATACTGAAGGCACATACTTTTTTGTTAGCTTGCAGAAAAAGGCTCATTGGTATAATTAATAGACTGCTATGTGAACACTGATTTATTAGTAAGATGCTGGTAATTTGTCAAAATTGAAGCCTTCCAAAGAAACATGAAATTTCACCTTTCAAAAGTTTTCTTTTGCCATCAATTACGGTGAGCGTTCAAGATTAAAGAATTTCAAAGCTAAAGACATGATTCCAAAGGTATTTCTCCTGGCAATGTGAGCTTCGCTCTTTTTTTCTTGTGGGTCACAATGTCCTCCATTTTCACCTTCCATCTTGCAATCCCCACACAATGAGCTATTTTAGAATAATTATTTTGCTCCATACCCATCCATACTTCCCCAAACTGCCCATTTCCCAGTCTCTTGATCAACTGTAGGGATTCTCGTGGAATTTCCCAGACATCTTTGGTTTTGACAGACAGATCAGTAAGCCTTGGCATTCCTTTATGACAGGGGACTACTAAGCGGCAGCAAAGACCTGCAGCTCTCTCTGATGGAGCCAGAAGTGAAGCCAACAGCAAAGAAGAGGAAAGAAAAAAAAGTGTGACATGAAACAAAAACAGTAAGCATAAAAACAATGCTACTCACAACAGCTGTTAGTTGCATACCACAAAGCATCCTGGAAGATTAGAAATTGAACACTGAAACATATTCGTTTGAGACAGAACAGGAAATATTTTAGTTTCTGCTTCCACAGCCTGCCTTTGAAGGTGACCATCAATGGTTTCTCTTGCGGACTCAGGATTTCCCTTCTCCCACAATGCTGCATTAAGATAGCTTCATAAGTAACTGGTATAGTATAGTACAGTATAACTTCTTAAAATCACAAACTGACCTGTTCCTGAACTGAGTAAAGGAAACGTACAAAATATTCATTTTTCTGAGAATCACACCAACAAAAATTTGGCAGAATTTTTGCAATATTTTATAATGTATCCTCTGAAGAGCTAGTTTCTACATTCTGTTCTGTGAGAAGATATTTTTCTAGGTATCCTCTGGAAGTCTTTTTCTCTCATTCTTTGTAGAGCACACCTTTATTAGTGTGTGTGGCCACTCCTGCACCATTTGGGGCAGATTCATTATACTTATCTCTTGCAAAACTTCAAAGAAGACTGAAATGTGACAACAGTCAAAAAAATATTTTAGCCAGAGTAAAAACAAGTATGCATATAAAAATAAGGATAGATATATAAAGACATATTGTTGTGCAGTGTACTATGTGGCACAAAATAGACTATGACACAAAGCTTTCAGAAGCAGCATGTGTCTTAAAACAGGTGCAACAGAGCAGGACAACGGGGGTTACTGCTACTGTATTTCAGACTCAAGTGTAACCCGTATTCTCCTGTACAATATTTCTTTCTGGGCAGGTGAAAAGTTTGTTTCAGCACTGCAGGGTGTACAAGCAGCAGAGCTCTGTAACACCAAAGTCTACTGCATCAGCATGGGTGCTGGGTAAATCCCCACAGACATCCTAACGTGGACCTTGTGCTTCCTGTAGCAAGATGGCAAGGACCACAAAAGAAGGAAGACGAACTGATCAATTGGTATGTCTTATTCCAGCAGGAAAAATAGGGTAAAGGGTACCCAAAATACAGATAGTATCTGGAAAGCTTCCTTATGAGTTTGGATAGTTGCAGAAAGGAATTACAGGTTTTCAAGACCTCCTTGTTTTCTTTAATTGAAAAAAAAAAAAACAAACTTGGCATGCTGATCCTCCAGTAAGCCTGGACTGCATGCACAAGAACAATACTTATTCTTGAAAGGCTTGCTGTTAGAGAATGGTGAATGGTGCTCCAAATCCAAGCATGCTGTTACTGGACTTCAGCCTGATGTCAGACCACCCTGGAGGTCTCAATACTTTTGTCCTGGAAATCTCATCTTTGAAAGATGAGATCTTGGAAAGCCCAGACACTGCAGGTGATTCTTCTATCCAGGTAAGAAAGAGCTAGGATAGGTCTGGATTGACCAAGTACTCTCATTGAGTACTTGGCAATATGATGGGACTGCAACATAGAGATACCTGGACTGTGTCTGTGTAAAGCTACGCTTGGTACTTCCAACTCCTGACACATGAGGCCATACTGAACACTGTCCACCTGGTTTTTAACTGCCTGGACAGCAGGAGTCCTCCAAGTGGGACAGTGATGGGACAAAGGCTGAAGGGTGGGCTGCAGAGCATACCTGTCCTGCTGTGGAGGCACTGACCTACAGCCTCAGCACTGGTTATTCAGGAACAGTGCTGACCTTCACAGAGTCATTTGGGCCCAGCTGAGATCTCCCTTGAAGTGAATCTAGGCACTCACAAACCTACATCCCAAACCCAGAGGGCAGAGCAGGCAGTTAGGGGCAGTATTTATGTTTCAAGTGACAGGGGCTGGGCACGGGTTAGCTGGGCCTGGGCGCCTGCAAGTGGAACCCCTGGGATGTGGCTCTGTACTGTGCTCTCCTGAGTTACCCTGCATGGGTCCCTCTGATCGTGTCTCTGTGTTGCACAGAAATGACTGCTTCCAGATCTCCGCAGTCTCTGCATCTGTGCGTGGGAAATATACGACCCAAATAATTTGACCACGGACAACTAAAAGTTGACATATACTAGTTTGTATATGGGGGTTGAAAATTTTCGTTTTTAGATTTGAGTTTCTACGCACTATTTAGCTTAGTTTAATGTAGAGTCACCAGAAACAACTAGAAATTCTCTCAGGCAGCATACACCCATCAGAAATTGGGCAGAGAAGACAGCCAGATGTCTAGTATGAATAGCATAAGAATACAGCAGACAGAATACAAAGAATACAGAAAAAACATCCCACAAAGAAGTTGATTTCCCAAGTAAAATTTATGAGAAGTTTTTGAGCAGCGAGCATTTGAGGTCACCTGATAGTATCATGAAAAGCTAAAGTAAGGAAATATAAAAATAATAATTTAAAATACAGACTTCTTCAAAAATGAGCATGATGAGAAGCGTGGCGATCTTCTGTGTAAGAACCAGTGGGCTTATAAAGAGGTTTATGGATTTTTAAGTTGTAGTTATTGTACACCAGTCCCCAGTGACAGGAGGATGCACGTTTGGATTGAATAGCTCACATGACGTTTTAATCAAAGGAATTGAAAAAAAAAAAAAACCCACCAGATTGGTAGGTGGACACAATATGCATAAATAAACACCCACCTTGTTGTACTTATTTTAAAAATTAGACCAATTAAAATTTAAATGTTAACACTGCACATTGAACACAAATTCAATGGGAAAATTTGAGTCAGGCAATACACGCAAGCCTTTTGGTCATTACTTTAAGTGACTGAGCTCCACAATACAATTCCCATTTTTTGGGAATACTGTGCTGCAAAAGGGTCCGTATTAGCACGTGCTCATGCACAGGGAATTCACGTTTTGAAATGTGCAAGTCAAATTCTGTAATTCTGTTTGCTTAGAAAAGGAAGAGCAGGCAAAACCTTCACCTCAGCAGAGGGCTAGCTTTTAAAAGCTCAGCCACTGTATACTGTGAACAGCACTCAAAGCCATTTATAACTGTAATGGGAAAAGGATAATGGAAAATGCATTACAACAAGCAGGAGACATAGCTCAAATGACTCTTTAGGGCATCTCACACATCCCTCAGCTCAGCAGCAAACACTTGCTTTAAAGTACTTAAGAGTGCTACGTATTATCTGGAAAGTTACCTGAATAGTGCTGAACCAGCTGCTGAAGAGTTTCAAATTGTGCCCGAGTTGTGATATAATATCCGCCATTGTCAAGTTTACGAATCTTATAATGTTTGACATGATCTCCTTTCATATCATCCCAGTCACGAATGGACAGGGAATAGGCACCTGTTCCAAGGAAAGGAGGAAGAAAAAATTAAATGGCTTTTAGACATGAATTTGGATTGCTGGTCATCTTTTATAAAGGGAAACAGAAATTGCTTCAAAAACGTCTCTTGTACCTTGAAAAAGAACAAGTGAATCTAACACAGTAAAGTAGGTATCACAGAAATTTTAGGCTTCACACCATGTCCCTTTCATGCTCGTCTAGAAAGAAATCGGGAATTCTATGCAGACGAAAACTCACATTTTAACGTTCAGGGCTTCGCGTTGTTAAACTGACTTTTCTTATTTTAAGTGCCAGGTTACACTGCAAATACTTAAGGTAAATGCCAGTAGGTGGTAAATGTCAAGATTTTCATAGGAAGCACTGGAGATAATGACTTTATACACAGGTAGTGTTGTTACCCAGATGGATCTCAAACCTCTTTACAAACAATAAACAACCAAATCAGCATACTTGGCTCACCACCGCCTTGGGAAGGTTGTACCATGCTAACACTCTGTGTGGTACAATTCTTGAAGATCTTCAAGAACTGCACATTTCACTTCTCAAATCCACGCTGGAGTTTTAGAGCTTACTGGTGGGGATCCAGATGCCCAAACACAGAGGTTAAGTGCCATGTGAGATGCCCCAGGCCGTCCTGCTTGGTAGCAGTTTTCCCACATTTGTCCATTCCACGTGGATGCCCTGCATTTCAAATGGCTCTAGGTGCTCGTGGCCAGGTAAAGGAGCCTTGGTATAGGGGCTGGGTTTGCTTTTAGGTGTAGCAGTAGTGGTTTGCAGGTGTGCTATGGGCTTGATTTAGATGTCTCCAGAAAGGCTCTGGTGCTACTCAGGCAGCTGAATCCCAGTGTCGTTTCCATGACTGCTGTGGCTCTGTAGATACTGACGCAGATCTGAACAGGAGGTGCCTGCAGCTGTGGGCAACTGAACCCCAGCTCCCACTGACTGTAAGGGGAGTTGGGCCCGCACCCTGAGGATCTGCAGTTTCAGGTGTCTTAATGTGAAGCACAGTCCTGTTTTAGATGCAGTGACACCCAAATGTTGGTTCTCTACGGTTCCAAAGGAGAAGCCAATTTTACAGCATAATGCGGCTTTCTGAGCGACAGCATTGCCATTTCAAAGGTAGTGAAGAAGTAATGTCTTTGCTCAGTGCTCAGATGGATGTTGTGTTTACTCATAGGTAATTTAGGGATTAGAAGAAAAATACAGAGGTAGCTGGCAGCTGCAGAGGTCTCAAGAAGATCCTCCTTCTGGAGTCTGGGCTGCTTCCGCTGGTAACCATTTCAGCTAACTCCAGGGAAGGAAAATCACCAGCAGACAATTTGGGATAGCCTGAAAGGCAGAATGATTTCCTACAGGTTTGATGGCACTGACTGCTGCTTATCCAAGTCACAGTACTGCTCAACACATATGACAGATTCACATCCTCTAGAACGTAAATGAAACAGGAGAGACATGGATCTGTTGGAGCATGTCCAGAGGAGGGCCACAAAAATGACCCAAGGGATGGAACACCTCCCCTTTGAGGAGGGGAGAGAGAGCTGGGGCTGTTCAGCCTAGGGAAGAGAAGGCTCTGGGGAGACCTGATGGCAGCCTTTCAGTATCTAAAGGGGGGGCTACAAGAAAGAGGGGGGCCGATTCTTTAGCAGAGTCTGTGGTGATAGGACAAGGGGAAACGGTTTCAAACTGAAATGGGAGATTTAGGTCGGATTTGAGGAAAAATTTTTTTTATGGTAAGGGTGATGAAGCACTGGAACAGGTTGCCCAGAGAGGTGGTAGAAGCCCCATCCCTGGAGATGTTCAAGGTCAGGCTGGACCAAGCTCTGGGCAACCTGATCTAGCTGTAGATGGCCCTGTTCACTGCAGGGGAGTTGGACTAGATGACCTTTAAAGGTCCCTTCCAACTCTAAGGATTCTATGATTCTATGAAATGGTTTTAAAAAAATCCGACAGTTACAGGGTTGAGATTCCTGATACAAAATACCTTTCTTGGATGTCTCCTCAGGAGGAAGTTTTATGGAACTTTACAATTATTCTGACCATGCTAAACTGCAACAGTAACCTTAGAGTAAAGGGCTCACCAGTGAGCGGAGCTGCAGAGGAGAACAAAAGTTCTCCACCCCGACTCCAAGGATGTCTCAAATTCTCTGTTGTTTATCCCCTAAATACGAGGAAAAGAGCCAGCACTTAGACAAATGATTTGGTTCTATGTGAATGGGAGACACCCTGAGAGAAACAACAGGGTTTTCATTTCCAAGTGTAGAAAAACACTGTCTGTTTAGGTTATATTTCTGAGGAGATTCTCCCAGTGAGTACGTACATTACTCTGAGCTAGGAGTTCAAAGCTCTCGGGGGATTTGCAAGCTAATTTTGTGCATGCTTTGTACCAACACTGTTACACTCTGTCAGCCTACTGTCAAAATTTTCCAGGCAGCATTCTCCACCTCGGCATTTGCGAGTTTTGATCCACAAATGCAGCAGCAGCAGCTGTATTTTCTTAGTCACACACCCTGCTTATCTGGTCACTACTTTAGATTCTTTAGGAAAAAGTAAACAATCTTTGGCTCCAGGTCTGCAATCAGATCTGCGTGGGTGGCCCTTCGTGGACCTCCGCTGACCTCAGATCAAATTGCAGGACTGGAGATTTAGTTCAAATTTGGACAAAAACAAGAACCAAGGTGGATTTCATTATTCACTTATTTAGGCTATCGGTTATTTAGACTACTGATTATTATCCACTGATAAATTCAAGTGTAAAAGATATACATAACAAAAATTTGGATAGAAATACATTGCAATATATCACACTAATGAATTTTTTAAAAAATGAACGTAAAGCCAAACAGCATTGGAGGGTGGAGATTGAAGCCAGGTGCAGGATTATACAGACAAGAGCTGATGAAGTACCTGGGTAGTGAGGCACTGAAAGAAACAAAGAGCCAGCTCTGACTGATTTGTTTTGGAAGTAAGGAGAGAAGGCGACCGTGATCAAAAGAGAGGTTAAATTCATGCTGAAGTCAACCACGATAATACTTTCAACATGATTCTGATTAACTTTATCGTTGTTATTATTTAAAGCAGAAGGGACAATTCTAGGTCACCAAACAATTCCTGCCTGAAGCCCAAGATGACTAGCTGGGGCAAGGCGCTCTGAGAAGACTGACTGGACAATGCACCATACAGTCTGCCCAGCTGACTTTTTTCTCTCTCACAAACAACAAGCTGCCTTTTTTCTCCTTTAGGAACATACTTACACACTACAAAGATGAGAAGGGAAATAGGCATTAAAAAAAACCATGCACGCTTTGTTTTTTCCAATGGCTGAAGATGCAGAAAGCCTTAAGCCTTAATGCAGAGAAATTCAGCATGCTGCTATAAGCCTGGCCATGATGGATGGAATACTCCCATTTCCCCAGAGCTTTTGTGTCTCACAAGAATCAGTAGGAAAAATCCTGACTTACTTAACTACGTAAACAGTTCTGCAAAACATATCCCCTATCACTGTGTAAAAAAGGTCAAAACAGCCTAAACCGATATCACTGTTTAGAGAAACAACGTTGCATTTGTTTTTAGGATCCAGGCATGCCAGAGTTCTTAAACTCAGCACAGAGTGGAATGAAGCCCTGCTCCTAACACACACAACAACTGCTATTGAAAACAGACAGGTGGAGGCTATTTGCAGAAAAAGAGCAAGTTAAATCATGTCTTGGTCCTGGTAAGAGTGCCTCAGTGCTAGATAAGGAATGGTGAAGCTGTGGGGTTGCAGGACGGGAAATCAGCTGCCTGAAACAGCAGTCCTACAATGCCAGTTTTGCATAATTAACAGTCCTTAGCATTAGCTACAGTGAAGGAGGAGTCCACTAACCACAGGAGGCAAAATTCTAAAACCGATACCTTTAGGTGACAAAACACAGCACCTGAAGATGGGTCAGACAGAGGGGAGGGGAAAGTGGTGCTTCCTTAAGTCCAGCTGTGGCTCCAACCAGTTTGGATGCTAACACTAACTGATGAAGTGTGCTCTGATCAAAGCACTGACAACTCAGTGCTTTAATTACATGAGCCATCATTAGACTTCAGAACTTAATTCTACCGACTTATTCTTCCCACAGCTGCTGGTTAACTGAGAAATGACCAAGTTTGTTTTCAGTTAGTTGCATGTTTTCTCCTTAAAAAATTGTATGAGTTAGAGAGATCTTTCCCTACATATGAAGCTTTGAAGATGACGTTGACAGGCCTCACAAAATGTAAAAGCAACGACAGCAGCCACCACGGAAATGGGAACAACTCAAATATGTTTAGAGGGGAGGAGGAGAACACATCCTTCCACTTGACTTCATCAGAAGTATACAGAAGGATACTTTCTGAATATATTCATTAGAAACATTTTCAAGCTTTCTCACTGTTAATCTACGTATTTAAAACTGCTACATCTTTTTTTTTTTTTTTTTTTTCCTTTTCTTTTCCTCCAGGGATCCAGCATTTTAGAAGGGGAAAAGATAAAACAACAAACAAGCCCTGATCTTTTCAAAATAATAACCAGCACCTTCCTCCCTCACACATCATATCCTACATCTTGCTGCCAAGAAGATCCAGATATTCTGTTTGTTCTGAAGGAAGCAGTAATTTTCCCCAGACCACACTGCAGATTCCCATCATCTGTTCCTGGTCAGCTGGCTGGCTCTGCCTGGACCCGAAGCCAGACACCAGAAGGCCTGCTTCTTGCAGCCCCACAGTGCTGTACTGAGGGGCCTGCGTCCACCCAACTCCACTGCAGAAGTAGTGACCCCAACACACTCAGAGAGACAGCAGAATATTCAGAGTGTGGCAGCAGAGAAGAGCCCTCTGCCTGAGCATGACTTGAACCGCAGATGCCATGGGCTCAGCTTGGCAGGAGTTGCACTTCGGTTGTTCTCTGCTTCAAACATTCACTAAATAACTCGGGATTTTCCAGACACCCAATTCCCTAGCACACATACCTGCAACATGACATTTTTCTCTACCTTCCTAGCAGTGAGCAGAGTATTTTACAAACTTAGCATATTTTTTTTCTTGCATGCCTTCTCATTTCTATTCAGAAAAGCTTGGGCCAGCATACCTTTGGTAGTTTCACTTTCCCGGATCAGGAAGGTACCTCTTGGGTTTCCAAATGACAACAGCTGCCTCTCAGCATCTTTCCGGCCAAGTTTGCCAAAGTACCACCTTAGGGAAACATCAGAAATAGTAAGAAAAATGCTATATAGGATTACTAGGTGGTGTCACAGAGCTCAGACATGGTAGATTATTTGTGGAAACCATGGTTACTCAAGAGCATTCAACCACTATTGTCATACTACGTCTCTTTTGTTGTGGTGGGGAGGTAACGTGACAGATCCGTGGAGTAGATGCTGCATATGTTGTACAGTAGCATGTGCATTAAGCCCATAATCAGCACATGCTGAGAATGCTTGTTTGGTGTCTTAGAAAAAGGCCAGATTTGGACAAGCAGTAAGACTTGATGTGGGGAGAGAATGGGCAAGGAAGGGAGCAGAAAAATGCGCTGCTGCTGAAGAGCAGTAATTTTATAGACATTTCTATAAACTACATATTTTACTTACATAGTGACAGATTAGTATTCAATATTTTTGCTGCAGCACAGCTATAAAACCTTAGTAGAAGGACCAGGTGCAACCACTTAGCTGTGGTTCTATAAGACTTTCATAGTTTCAATATCTTTTTCCTTCCTTACCATAGCTTCCTTTCCTTTTTCCTTGCAGCAATTAACTGGTGTTTTTGTTTGTTTGTTTGCTTTTGATTTCACAAACAACCAAGACAAAGCTATTCCAGATGATACTTGTATCCCTACAACTCAATTATCAGAAAAATGTCAATGAACCATAGAAAAAGCAATCTAAGGTACAGACTGCAGTAGCTCAACAGCAGAGCCCATGGCCTTCTGCAGAACTGATTCGGATGAGGTACAGATGTCCACAAACCACGCTTTGTGCCACTGCCACTCAGACACGTGAGCTGCTCCAACATAACTTTGACACCAGAAATAATACAGGTATACATATCACTCCATTTTTTTGCATAGATACGTCCTCATTAAGCTGCCTCCTGCATGCTTATCAGGCTTTCAACCTCTCCGAAGGTATTTGTTGATAGAATGTTTAAGAGACAGTCTGCACACTAATTGACTCTAAACATTTTTGAAAATTGTTTCAGGAAAAGCAAGGGCATATTTTGCTTGAAATTAGTCGACACTTGAATAAAGGAAACAGACCGGCGTTCCTTAAGGTTTTCTACCTTTGTTTTGACACTGAGTAAGCACTGAGCTTGTGCTTCTTTTGTTACTAATTACCTAATTATTTATCAGTGCAGTCACGAACTGAAATAAAAATAATGTAAGCCATTTGAAAAATCGCTGCAATCCATCAAAACAAACTCAAATCCCCTTCTAAAACAGCACTAATGGGTCTTCACAGTGAAAAGAAAACATACTCCTCTGCTTGGATGGAATCGACTGGAGCCACATAATTACTGGGAATGTAACCAGTTTCGCCTGTTGTCAGGGACCGAGCCTCCCACCAGTCTCCTTCCCTGCAGAAAGAAAGGTGAAGAAAAGTGAGAGAGAGATACAGCTGTAGGGACAGCGATCTGACTGCGAACAGAACCGGCAGGGTGTGTGGTAAGAACTCAGGGCAGCTCCTCTCTGTCTGAGGGTGTACTCTGGGGAGAGCTGTTTGCATCTCAACCACAGTCATTTACATATTACTTTGCACCTATTATTATTTCAGCAGCAATTAGTAACGTGGCCTTCTGAATGGAGCATAATGGCATAACAAGACATAACAACCCAGCGAAATCAGGTTTGGTTATGGCTGAATTTGGACTAGAATATCGAAAACTGTCTCCATAGCAATTATTCTAATACAGAACCTTGAGAGAGCTTACAGGAAAACTGCCAAATTGAATACTGTCACATCCACTACTGATTTTAACATGACATTCGAACTTCCACGAGCATAATCCATCTGAAACCTCAAGACATAAACATAGAGTTTTAGACTGTCCTTAAAGGTGACACTTCATCCTTTAGGTTCCCTCTCCTGGTCATCTGGAGGAGATATCTTCATTAGCAAAAGATTTAGCTGCATTTTTGAATAGCTAAAATCCCACATTTTTCTACAACATTTAAATGATAAGGAGTTCACGCAGGACCATCTTATGGCAGCGCTCCACAGGCTCAGCATTGATTTTTGTCATACACCTGTGTGTACAGTGGGACACAGAATTTTCCTTCAGACAGAGCACGCTGTTGTACAACTCACAGCTTTAACAGATGCTTATTGCTTAGCGTTTTACAGGATGCAATGATTTGGGATTTAGCAATCTGTATTCAGTTCTCAGCACCAGATTCACTAATGTGTAACTCCTGCTGATGCTAACAAACATTCTCTTTTCTGTTTCTGGACTGCTTGGAAACTCATTCTCAGTCCCCTTCTCTGTTCACTAATTGAAACGTGGCCAGAAATTATCAAACGTGGCCAGAAAATTCAGCCTCTTCGGTAAGCAAGCAGTTACAGAAGGCACATTGACTGGGCTATTATAAATGGGCAGGAAAGGTTGTGTGAAGGTGAGCTCTTACTTCGAATTTTCAACTCCATTAGCAGCTTGACAGAATATGGAAAACAACTAGAAAACAGTTGTGATGAATCAAAAAAGAGTATTTCCAATTCCACAGCTCAAGAAGTGAAGAACAACTAGCTTTTCTAGACGCTGGCAGCTGCCACTATTTTAATACACATTATGTGCATTAGCATGTCAGGCAAATGGCCCTGTTTACGTTCCTAACTTCACCAGCTGAAGTGCTAACACTACCCCTGTATGCTGCCATAGACAACTTCTGAGAAATATACGATGGTTGATAAATAGTCCAGCTCCTTTACAGCAGATAGAAACAGCCAGCAGAATTGCACCATTATCACTAGCTCCCATTTCTTCTCCTCACTGCACAGACAGTCCACTAGATGGAGGTATCTCATCGTATCTAGGGAGGGAAAAAAGAAGTGCCCTAGATTGTAACATCAGGGAGCAACCCTCTCTGCTTTGATAGGGGAGCCTACATCTCTCAAAGCACTGCCAGAAAGGAGGAGGAATACTGACTTTTTGTTCACAGTTCTTAATTTTAGAGACACACCTGAAAAGCCCACGTTAGGAGGAGGGTGGTCAATGGAGCCAGCCAGGGTGTGCAGGAGTGGCGGTGGGGATGGGGGCAGTGGGGCGTTTCTGGGCTCTGAAGTCAGCCCCTGCTCTGAACCGCTCCAGAAATCGACCATTTCTGACACCAAATCACAAAGATGCCCTCTGTAACGCCTCTGTTCAGTTGTTGCTGACCTGAACTTTTCACCCAAAGCACAAATCAAATTTCATTTGTTCAGTTACGAAAAGCCTGACCCTCTTGACAAATTCCTGAAAAACTGGTTTAGTGCACTTCTGTGCTTCCTGGATGCAAACAGCAGTGGCAGACTCTAAAAAATGGGCGCTTTCATGTCATTTCTAATGTAAGTGCAGAGACGAAGGGTTCTCACAGAAAAGCTGCCCTCTGGAGATTCCCAGCCCAGCTGTCGGTACTCCAGGAGGGTGGTTAGGTCCCAGGTTTACAGCGTAGGTTGAGCTGGGAGCTGAGCTTCTATAATCCCACAGGAAAGTCAGTGGATGCTTATATTTTTTTCTCTCAAAAAAGCTTCCTCCAGGCAGTAATTACTCGCATCAAAATGCCTGCACTGCAACCACCTGCAATCTCTCTGTCCCACTGACTCCAAGTATCACTGCTCTGCAGGTCCCTGGGAGCACCCCATCATCATCATCATCACCATCATCATCATCATCAACTGGCACGTGTAAGGAATTTATAATGCATGCAATTTCTACTTATTTCAAGTTATGGCACAACTGATGTAACATTGGGAAAGCAGCAGGCAACATGAAAAAAAAGGATAATAGGTTATAAAAGGTCTTTTTTTTTTTTTTCCAAGTGGTAATTTAAAAGCAGAGAGGTTTTTAAACTGCTGCTCCCTCTACAAGTTGTAACTGAAGTTTCTGTGCTTTCATCTACATCAAAGCTGTTCAGCTCCATGGCTTCATGAAATATTCTACAGAATTACCTGATTTTTTTATTTTTTATTTTTTTTTTTTACTTTAATTCACATTGAGCCAACTCCAACCTTGGAGTTGTTCTATTAAAATTAACAGGAGCTGCACCAGGGATGAATTTGCCTCACTGTCACACGGTATAAGAAATAAAGATAAGAGCAATATCAAAAAGCCTCCAAAAGCTGCATATTTGGTTGTTAACCCATTTCTACCTGTACATGGTAGCAATACTGAACACAACACATAGCCTTCAACTTTATGTTCTGAGTCAAAAATTACAAGATGCACTGATGTAGGTCAGTAGCACAGTAATTTTCAGATGGTATTTTTAAATCGCTAAGGGATTTTTTTCTCTGGACAATTAATAACATTAATTTTAAGCTGATGATTTCCGGGATGGAACTATGGTTTTCCTATGAAATGCAACTGTACAGTGATGCGTTTTCACTTAACTTACTAGCTAAGCTCAGATTATATCACCTACCTTTAAAAGAAAAAGAACTATCACTTCTAAACCTATGTTGACATGCAAGTCTGTGCAACTTCTCTTTTGTGAATCGGTTTTCAGCTTGTTCCTGTGCAGAGAGACTTGCACCAGCCTGCAGAAAGTGCTAGTATAAGTCTTGTGGAGTTTCTGTGACTTCTGGTAAAGCAAAGAGCTGCTACTCTTAGTTCTGAATGTGAGTTTACTGAGAGACGTAAACAGTGAATCATATAACCTAACGCTTATTTTTGAAGTAAAGCTGCATGCGGTTGAGTCTTTGTTCTTGTAAAATAAAGCACTTAAAAAGCAAAGACATGTAAATAAGCAGAGTAAGATCCCTACATATCTCGAATATCCAACACTACATTTTACTAATAATGTTAGCAGACAAATATAGTTGTCAATATTATAAGTTTCACAATATTAAAATCACATTTGCAAGGCTAAAACTTACGAGCTGTTAAGTATTTGAAATTTTTCTCCTTTGTGAAAACTTAAGTCATCTTCTGTTCTTGCTTCATAGTCATAAAGCGCCACAAAAAGAGTTACACCTAAAGAAGAAGATAGGTGAGTTACATTCCATCACCAAGAAGAGAAGGGAAAAGAGCCCCAGGAGGCCAGGTGGCTAAGCTAAGTGTCAGCCATTCCAGTTGCCGAGGAGGAAAATAAACTGAAGCCCCCTGCTACAGCCTCCTACTAATCCCCGTGTTTCTATGCAGCTAGTGGGCACATCACCTCCTTCATTTTGTAGAGTCAGCAGTCCTCTTGGTTTGGAGCCCCCACACAATGTAAGCATTCCAAATGGGCAAGGGGGTTTTGAAGAGAGAGTTTAGACATACCTACACCAAGTAATTCCTATTAACCACTTGAGGTGGCTCAGACCACATTTCCCATTCCCTGGTAGAGAGATGGACATGTTGGATGTCAGTTGGACATGTATGTAAGGTTTCTCATCCCCCAAGTAAACTAGCATTGGCGAGTTTGCAAGGGCATGGATGAAGACCCAGTTCCACTTCAACTTCAATCTTTGCACTAATTAGTGAGGTAACTTTTCCCCAAAGCATGCCAAGACAGCTGTGACTGCAGTGTAAAAATGTGATTGGTACTTAACAAGTGCACTGAAACAAGACTTTGAAACTCACCCGTTCCTCCTCTTGTACGCAGCGTCCCTGTATGAGAGGAGGAGTTGACTCCACCAAACACTGTCAGTCCTTGGCCTCCTGTGGCATGGAAGTTGTTGTAGTTGGGAATTGACGTCACACCGAAGCTCGGATAGTGCTGCGGCGTGGGATCTGTGCCATAGCGGTAGCCTGAGCTTTGCGTTAAACTCCCATCCCTCTCGTCAGTCAGTTTTGTTGCTTCTTTGTCCTTACATTGCACACAGCCCATTATCTAAAATCCTACAGGAGGAAGGAAAGGAGAGGTATTCACATACCTACGATCACAGATCTCCTTCAAACCTACATATGAGGAGGATCAAATTAAGTTCACTGCTCAAAAGTTAATTTTTGAAAAAAACATACAAACCCAACAACCTGCTTGAAAATAAATGGCAACATTGGGAAAGCTCACACCAAATTCTTCTTCATCAGGACCAGGGAAGGAGATCCTACCTGTTGGTATTGCATCCTCAGCTCTCTGACCAGCCCTGCCAGAAAGCTGCCTTCATGGAGGCAGCAGAGAAAGAAACCTCTGTTGTTCGCCCATTGCCAGGGGAGAACAATCAGCAGGCAAAGCCACAGCCAAAATTTACAGTTAGAGATGCTCAGGTCTGGCTCCAGAGCAAGGCACTTCACTCAGTGTTCACCTCTGACATTGCCAACCACGCAAGAGTTCCCTTCAGGTAAAGGCAATAGGGCCTTTTTTCATTGCTGGAGCTCTATGTGCCAGACCAAAAAGCAGATACAATGAGTCAATAACTATCACAGCACAGGAAAGAAGGGGTGAACTCATCAGATAGCACATATAAAACAAAAGGAATGCTCTTCCATGCAATACTGAACTGAGGGGTAAGACGTCTTGATGCCTGATGCTAGGGTATCCAAAAGTACAAGTGAGCTAAGAAAGCAGAAGTTGTGG
Organism: Penelope pileata; assembly: GCA_013396635.1. Classification (NCBI taxonomy): domain Eukaryota; kingdom Metazoa; phylum Chordata; class Aves; order Galliformes; family Cracidae; genus Penelope; species Penelope pileata. Next base: position 253,757 of record WBMW01000082.1, read on the forward strand.
AGGAATTAACATGTTATGCAGACAGCCTCAAAGCTCAGGTCCTTGACACAGGGGAACTGAGAGGTTACACATTGGAAAAGTTTGCTCTAAGTTTTCAAATTCTCATCATACGTTCAGCATCCTCATGGGGCACTACCAGGGCCTGGGATGATAATCTCTTGCAATTTTAACCACAGACAAGTTAAGAGCCTACCTCTGTGTAGGTGGAGGGAGACGAGGTGAGCCACCACGCTTAGACGCAGCCCTCAGAGGTCAGCTCTGTTACCTGGTGTTATTTTTCCTCTGTAAGCTCTAATGTGGAATTCATGTACTGGTGCTACCAAACTCCTAGCTATTGATGCTAGCTGAATCTTGGCACAAAACCAAGGTTCCTGAAGGCAGGCATGACGGATTGAGGGAATCAGATACCCATCTGCATGGACCCTTAAACTGAACTGGTGCGGTGAATCCTAGATGTAGCCTGGCACACAGACACTGTGCTCTAGATGCTGCCACTGCAAGAAAGAGCAGTGACAACAGAAGAATCTTTAAAAGAATTGAATTGCTAGGCATAGTTTCTCCAGCATATATATAAGTAGGCAGACAGAGAATGCACAGCACAGGAAAAAAAAAAGTATAGCGAAGCACATTTTCCCCTCCTTATTTCTTTTCACATTTCAGCCAATATCCGTCACTTAGAGTAAATAAAAAGCATATCCTTTTTCAAATATCCTCATTTTTCTGTAGCTGCCAGGCTGGCTATTTTGTATGCCTTACTCCAATGTCAACACAGGAAATTAGTTTTGACAAACTCCTGGGATTCAGAAAAAGCATATTCCTCTGCTGCTAATGCTTGAAAATTTATGCAGTAGCTCCCTGTTTGTCTGTGACAGTTCACAGACACCTAGATGCCCGCTCCTAAGTCTAACCTGCCTAATTAAAACCCCCCTCTGTTGAAGGGTATTTTCCACAATTTGAAGATACTGTCAGTTATTCTGCAAGCCTGTTCAGAAAAACAATCTTCATTTTAATGTATTTCCCTGAGCTGCATTGCCTGCAGTTAGCACATGTCTACCACCTTCTGGTCTTAACTTAACTTGAAGGTGCCCTTTTCACCTTTTTCCACTTCTATAAGACATCTCAATCACTCAGCAGTGTGCCCCCACCAAAGCTTTTGAGCTGGGGCTGGAGGTGCCAGGTTCTCCATCCCTGGGACTGGCAGTGATTGTCAGGGATCACACAGGGACCATGATGAGTGAGAAGGTGCCTAAGCCAGCTTTCACAGTATCATAGAATGGTTTGGGTTGGAAGGGACCTTAAGGCTCATCCAGTTCCAACCCTCTGCCATGGGCAGGGTTGCCACCCACTAGACCAGGTTGTCCAAAGTCCCACCCAACCCAGCCTCGAACATCTCCAGGGATGGGCAACCACAGCTTCTCTGGCCAGCCTGTTTCAGTGCCTCACCACCCTCTGAGTGAATAATTTCCTCCTAATATCTAATCTAAATATATCCTCTTAGTTTAAAGCCATTCTCCCTTGCCCTATCGCTACACGTGCCCTTGTAAAAAGTTCCCCTCTAGCTTTTCTATAGTCTCCCTTTAGATACTGGAAGGCCCCAATGAGGTCTCCCCAGAGCCTCCTCCTCTTCACGCTGAAAAAGCCCAGCTTCCCCAACCCTTCTTCGTAGGAGACGTGCTCCAGCCCTCTGATCACCTTCAAGGCCCTCTTTTGGACCCACTCCAACAGCTCCACATCTTTCTTGTGCTGGGGGTCCCAGACCTGGATGCAGTACTGCAGGTGGGGTCTCATGAGAGTGGAGCAGAGAGGGACAATCATCTCCCTGATCTGCTGCCCACGTTACTTTTGGTGTACCCAGGATACCGTTGGCCTTCTGACCTGCAAGCACACATTGTCAGCTCACGTTGAGCTTCCTATCAACCAACATCCCCAACTCCTTCTCCTCAGGGCTTCTCTCAATCCATTCTCTGTCTAGCCTGTATTTGTGCTTGGAATTGCATTGATCCAGGTGCAGGACCTTGCACTTGGCCTTGTTGAACTTAACGAGGTTTGCACAGGCCAACCTCCTAAGCCTGTCCAGGTCCCTCTGGATTGCATCCCTTCCCTCTCTCTAGTGCATCAACTCTGCCACTTGACTTGGTGTCATCCACACTTGGCGTGATTAGCGAAAAAAAACTGCACACGTTGATTTCTGTGCTGCTTTTGCCCACCTGCAGATGAAGTTTTCCTGTGTTCTTTCGGAGACTCAGAGCCACCCTCTGGTGGCAGCACAATTCTCAGCACAGTAGAATCTCAAGGAGGGCAGTAGCCCCACAGGACAAGGGCTCTTCCTATTCTAACAACGTTTTTAGTATAAGAAGAGCCCAGCTCAGTGTGTGAGGTTGGAGCGATGACTCGGAGACTTGCTTCTTGGACCCGTGCACAGGAGGCAAGACCCAGGCACCTGAGCAAATGCTGCTGCACACGGTGACACTGTGAGGGAAATCCCCAATCAGGATATTCAGATGGAGAAGAGTGAGCTATTGAAATATCCCAATTGAAAGGTACAAGTGCTGGCACATACACTCATTTACTTCAAGCCAGTGCAGTGTCATGTAGGCTTTACTATTTAATGCAGAATCTCAGCAGCCTTTTAGCTGGCTTGAAATCTTACCTCCCTGTGAAACTCTATCACCTCTTCCCTTTTCCCCTCAAGCTCTATCTCTCTGCTTACTTGTTCCCATGTGATTTCACTGGAAAAAAAAAGCTGAAAAGATAGCAGAAGAATGAAAGAAAAAGAAAACAGATGAGAAACAAACTTTAGGAGAGTTCTGGGTGGGGGTGAAGCAGTTTTCTTGTGGCTGCTCCTTTTGCAGGCATGAAAATATATCCATGAGATAATTATTTTTCAGCTAGCCCTATCACATATTTGCAAAGTTTCAGCTGAGCAGGAAAGATTTCCCGCAGAAATCTGGGAAGATTTCACATATCAAGTCGCAAGGGCTGTCAGGACAGCCCTACACACTTCATTTACTCACTCAAGTCAGTTGATGAAGAAAAAGTTAGAACTGCAAATCAGCTGCAGAAAATAAAATCCTTCAAAATATTAATTCTGAAGAACATGAATAGACCAGAAGATAGTACACCTACATACCAGTAGTAGAAAAATAATGGTTTGGGGGTTTCTTTCTATAAGGAATGATAGGAATGGAAAACCACTGATTTTTGTTCCTATTTTGCTCCTTGCTGCTGCAATGGCAGCATGCAGGGAGGGAGAATTTCATGCAAAGTCGGTGACTGACAGAAAGGTTTTTGTCTTTCTGTTGCCCCTTTCCGCTTTGTCACAGTGTCCAGACAATCCAAGCATAAAGACTGCTTGATTGTAGTCTCTTGTAAAATGTAAGAGATGGCATTACTGTGCGCACATCTTTTTCAGCTAAGTCCTTGAAAAGTTGTCTATTCCTTGCTGAAAGAAGCCAGCTAGCTACGTTGTATCGTGGGGAGTTTGCTAAATGTGAGTGAATACATTTGTGCATGTGTAGGCTTCAGGAGATTTCAGCTAAGTCAGGGTTTTCATAGACAATAAATGTAACCTCCATTCAGCATCAGTCTTTGTATGAATGAATGGATTCAAAACCTAATCTCCTTCAGTATCACCGAGCAAGCGTTTCATATCCTCAAGTCTCCTTGCCCTGCATGTCAGCACTTGGAGCTTTGGAAGGCTGGAGTTATTCAGCCAGCGCTGAGATCACCAAACAAAATCTGGAGCTGTTTTACACCACATTCTCAGGAGACGAGCACACAATGTTGTTCATCCAACATACTGTGCAACTTACGGTAAAGGAACAAGATTTTATTCCATTTCCATTAGGAAAGGAAGTGTTTTTCAGATGTATAAGTTATAAGGTCATGCAGTGTTATAATTTGCCACTGGTATTCTTAAAAAGTACGTAACTAGCCTAATTAAAATGAACTTTTCTTATGCAAACATATTGCATTTGTTTGCTTTAAAGATGCATTTTTATGGGCAATATAAAACATGTGTTTTCATGAAAATATGAAACATTTATATGGTTTTTGAGACTTCCTTAGAGACAAATGAAAATAACCATTATATTATTTGTCTCTTTTCTTGCCCTTGTTATATTTCTTGTACTCTGACATTTACATTGCAAGCAATCCAACAGCAGCCCAACCGGAAGAGTAGTTTCCTCCCACATGGTGGAAACATTATTTGACAAAGATATGAAGTCTATTTTACTGTTATTAATTATTTATATACTCACAGCTCCTTAATCACATTCAGAGCAGTTCTCTGTTTGGTGATCAAGCCTAGGAAAAGTCCACGAGTACTAGGAAAAGCCAATTTCTCATACTTCTACTTTAAAAGCAAAAGCTCCAATGTGCGATATGTGGAAAGTATTAATAAGGCAGGGCCTACTCCAGCTTCTGCAGTTGTAAACCATCAACAAGAGCTGGATGGGAGGGTAACTGGTGCAAATTCGCTGCCTCACGCATCAGAAGTTTTCCCCATAAGATTTTGCAACTTGTGGCTGAAACACTGAATAACAGTACCTTTTCCAGAACCTGATTTTTTTTGAGTGTTCAGGAGAAAGTGGGTCTGTAAAACGCTTGAGGGAATGACATAGAGAGATGCAGGGAAACATCTACCTGTTCTACATGCTCCCACATGCCATAGCCTCTATGCTCCAGCCCCTCACCTAGGGATGGAGAGACGGGGAGAGTGCAGAGCCGTCAGGGCTGCGCTCCTTCTCCTCTCCACAGCTTTCTGCAGAAGGAAATCTGTATTTTCAGGAGGACTTCTTTCAGCGAGAGATATGAAAGGGACAGACTGGATGAATGGTAACTGTCAACTGTCTTTTTGACCAAATCTTACAAATCTTGACTGGAAAGCACCAGTAGGAAAGCTGAATTAAAAAACAGTCATGTTGAAAGGGAATCAGAAGAATAAAATCCTTGGCTTTTATTCAGTCTCTGTGGTAAACGTCTCTTGCTAATCAAACCGAGGCTTGCATCCAGTACGGTACTGAACAAAATATTCCCTAAGGGACATCTTCTTGGTGTTTCATGTTTTGCTGAAAGCACCACAGCATATCAGTCTGTGACATCAAATCAGCCAAATTTCATGAGCTGCAGTAGCATTTAGTATTCAAAATGCCCCATTCTGGGAAGATGCAAGAAGAACGGAAAAGGCTTTCCAAGAATAAGAACTACAAGAACTTTTGAAAGAGAGCACAGCTTTCTGTGGAATGCCTCCTCAGGCCAGATAGAGGGAAAAATCAATACAAAAATTTAGCCTGAAGTTGAAATGTCTTACTTTTTGTGTCACCATTAGAATCTCCCTGGAGATAAACCAATGGAGTATTTTGAAACATGGGCCTTAGAGACATTAAAAAATCCAAATTTCAGAAAAGTCTCACTCACCCACTTTGACTATTACAAGTCATTAGGAAGGTATCCCAAGATGGACAACAACCACGCACTTACTTATAACTAGTCCTACATAGGTTGAAAATGTTCAAGCTGCCTGCTCACTGACCTCTCTTTGACTCAGGTGTATGCTGATAGCAGCATTTTGGATTTCCAGAATCCATTTTCAGAGCAACACGTGGAATATCTCAAAAAATCTGGTCAGAGAGTACTGGACCCTGGCAGATTTGTTAAGAGGACTGCCCTCCATCTCAGCTTGGCCAATGATTCAACAACTTACAGGAGTCACAAAGCAGGCCATAAAGATACAAAAAATATTGTAAAACAATTAGAACTGTTGGGTATTATTCATTATTTCTCAGGCTGGTAGCTTGCTGGTTACTATATATTTACATACAATGTACGTATACAATTTTTATACTTAGAAGAACCACTGTAACTGATGTCCCAATCAAGAAAGAAGGGAGGTTTATTGCTGTGGGATAGATTTGGTTCAGCCTTAAAAGATGATTGGCCATTTGTGTACACATCCTGCAAATCTACATGTGCACTACACCTGTCATACTGCATTAAAAAATGGAAATCAGAGAAGACGCAATCCTAGCACTGGATGTTCCGCGACTATTAAGAATATGCACATACACAATGTGGTATTTCTGAACAAAAGGCCTGAAACAACAGGGCAAAACTTCAAATTGAGTATGTAGCAGGATCAATGAATGCATTGAAACAGCATTTTCACAAGAAAACAGCACTGAAAAATGCTTGGGCTGCATTCATTTGGTTTTTGAAGGGAGCCCTTTGAAGCTCCACCCCCAGATTCTCCTTCAGTGGGCTGAGCAGAAAAATCTCTGCATTTTAATTACTTATTTGCCTGCAGCAGCTCCAAGCCTGGCAAGAGGAGCAGGCCAACACTCAGTGTCGCAAACCTCTATCACAGGAACATCAAGAAGAGCTGTCTTAGATGAACTCCTGCTGCCATACTGCTCTGGCCCAAAGCAAATGCCTGTGACAGTGCTGGAGCACCCTTACTCTTGTTTCCTGTTGGCATAAAGATGCTGTTCAAGTCTTCTGCAATAGTGCCAGAAGCCCCCAGGAGAATGAGCAGCTCCTATAGCCATGAGAAGAACATCAGGGAGCTTTGGAGGGCCGCTGCCTGTCCTGCTGTTCCTCCCCACTGATGGCATGACGGGGACACAGCCCTGGGAACGGCGGCTTCCGGACACGACAGGCCATGTTTAAGTTGTAACATCTCTGCAAAGAACATCTTTATGCTTGCCTTCCATGCTTTGGGATCTAAGCTAAAAATCACTTATCCAAAACGAAGATTTGTGCATCTTCTTGCCTGTTTAGTTTCTGGTGGTCTCAGAGGCCAGGCCAGGAAAGGAAAGGTGCAAGATGAAGGGTTTTGCTGAACTGCAACCAGACTGCTGCTTTCTGTCAGAGGCTGAGCACAGTTACCCATTGGGCAGAACCACTGAAAGCTGGACTGAAAGAGCGATGAATGTCTTGACGAACAGATCCATTGCCCTGCTGGTCATATTCAGTGGGCACAGCACCTCTCCAGCCCCTGTGTGGCTTCAGAGTAAGAGAACAAACCAGAACTAGGTCACACTTAGTACAGGCCAGAGAGGAAAAAGGAAGCTGGTCTTCCAGTTGGGCAGGAGGGACAAGAACTGCCTGCATGCTTGGTGCTGGCTGGAGGGCTGCTGTGGTGGGCCTGGCTGGAGGCTGGCTGGAGGGGAGACAGCCAGCAAGGCTGCAAGGAAACACGTTAGCACAATGTGGCTGCTTGAGCGGCTGCAATCAAAAGCTCCCAAAGTAACTGATGAAAGAGCAGGGGACAAACCCTCCCAGCTGCCAACAAAAGAACACTCTGCCACCCTCCCTGCTTTCGAATTTCCTTGCCAGCCAAGTCTGCAAATGTTACGGCCTTGTCTTTTTCAAGATACAGCAAATTCTTTTCCATTCTCTGTGATAATACCCCTTTCAGAAAACAAAACAAAACAGAACAAAACATACAAAGTAATTTTTAAAAAGTCTCACCCTGCAATCTCTTAAAGTAGCAGTAACTGAGCTACACCTTGTACGATCTCAGGGCATTGATTTTTTTTTTTTTTTTAAAGAAAAGATGCCCTAGAAAAACACAGAACAGCAAGATGAGTTGTGAGAAGACGCTCTCACAGGTTTTTTTTGTTTTCCCACCAACATCCAAACTTCAGTTGTAATCTAAAGAAAGAAGTTTACTTACAGCCAAGTTGATAAGAGTGCCTGCAGGTTGTGCATTCACACTGAAGAGCGAGTCTGACACAAACCTTCAGCTAGGATTTCTTTCCTTTTTGTTGTTCTTAAAATGAGTTAAGGGAAGCTTTGAAATTAACAGCTAAAGGCAGCAACTACACACAGCAAGCACACTGCTTACTCTGCAGTGAAAAACCCAGAAAGGATGGGTCTGTCCTCGGCTCTGAGTAGCGCATAAGAAGACAATGTAAATTCAATAGCATGATTTCAAGCTTCATTCCTCCTTCATCAAGTTGCTTGTGGTAGCTCTATTCACCAGCCGAGAGAAGTGGGTGGATGGTCTGCATACGCATTTTGAGCTAATGTGCCTAAATTTTAAAGTGCCTTTTAAGTACATAAATTAGAAACCCTATATCAAAAGAACAACTGCTGCAAATGTCAGAATCATTTTATCTTGGAAAGAGAAGAAGTGAAACAGTGTCTCCACTGATTTCCTCTTTCTTTTCCCCCGTAAGAGAACTGAAAGATGATTGCAGGTTGATGCACGCTGTTCTGACTTTTTTCTCTCAATTCTTATTTTTAGCATCTACCCAGGATTAATGGGTGTTCATCTGATTCACAGTATGGGAGCTGCACAGAGGAGAACGCAAAATGCGAGTAAGGATGGACAGGGAAGAGAGGGGGAATGGAAAGGAGGAGTGAAGAAGTTTAGCCTAGTTGCTTCTTGGAAACATACAAGAAGCATAGAGAAAGATTTTCTCTCAAAAAAACCACCATTGCTGCCTCCTCACCCCGCTTTGCCTATGCACAAATGAAACTAACATCTCTGCCTTGCCTGATTGCTGGCTTGTGACTGAAGATCTTGGAGGATGTGACAGCTAGGGAACGGGAGCGAGCTGAGTCTCAAGCAAGGAGAATATATTCTTTGAGACTGTTCGGGGCTGTTACCTCCCAAAGGGACTCGCATTTCACCTAGGCTACTACTGTTACTATTTTATAAAAGTTACTTAGATCCCTTATTTGACAAGACTCTCCTTCCCAAACAGGAGCAAAAATTTGCCTTTGGCCGGGTCACAAAGAAATATCCAGTCTTCTCACCATAGCTGCAACTGGCTTTAGCTACAACAGCAAAGACACTTACAGGTAGACACCCCAGAGAAAAAGGCAACCACGTGATGACAAAGGCCAGCGAACAACTGGAGCACCAAAGTCTGACTATGTCAGTAGTGGGAAGACACTACAACTCTGCCTGCACTGCCACAGAAAAAAAAAGGGTGCTGGAAGTGAGACCTATTTTCTCAAAAACAGCTGTTGCCACTGTGGTTTCACTGTTTAACAGCTGAGTTACCTTAGTTAAGTACACTGGGTCTGGCTGGGATAGAGTCAATTTTCTTCATAGCAGCCAGTCTGTGGCTGTGCTTCAGATTTGTGACCAAAACAGGCTGATAACGCACCAGTGCTTCAGCCTCTGCTGAACAGTGCTTGCTCAGCAGCATCAAAGCCTTCTCTGTTTCTTAACTCTGTCCCTGCAGTGAGTGGGCTGGGGGTGGGCAGCAGGCTGGGAGGGGACACAGCTGGGACAGCTGACAGAAACCAACCAAGAGGATCTTCCGTGCCGTATAGAACCATGCTCAGCAGTAAGTGTGGGGGGGAGTTTGCTGAAAACAGCCATTGCTCAGAGGCTGGCTGGGCATCGCTCTGCACGTGGGAGGTGGCAAGGGAGTGCCTTTGCATCACTTGTTTTCTTTTTATTTCTTTCACTTATTAAACCATTTATATCTTGACCCATGAGATCTCTTTGCGTTAACCCTTCTGATTCTCCCCCCTCTCCTAACAGGGGACAGTGAGCAAGTGGCTTGGTGGGAGCTTAGCTACTGGCCAGGGTCAGCTCACCACAGCAAGCAATGTGGAAGGCTGATTGTTCCTGGCCTGGAAAATAACCTGAGAGGCATACACATTAACCTGATGGACAGTAAGTGGAAATTAATTTGGATTATCAGATGACATGTTACCATCTCTTCCATTTTGAGCAGAGATTTTGAAATCTGGAAAGAGAGCGAAGGAGGCTGAGATTACAGTGAAAATTTCCCTGGACAGTGGGACAGAGAAGGAGACAGGTCCTCACTGGCATTCTCTCATACACAGGAGTGGCAGAGCCGATGCATACAGTCCTCTGCTGTCCAAATATAAAGCCACTAAGAGCGGTGATTCTCAGCTCAAGCTTTGCCAAGCACCCCACAGACTGCAGGTCACTTCTGCTAGATAGAGAAGGTTAAGCTTAAAAGCGATCAGGTGCCAGCTAAGGGCCATGAAAATAGATTCTGCTGTGATGATGCGCATTTTCCAAAGGAAGTCAGCAAATAGCTGCAGGCCCCTTTCACATTGATCAAAATACCTAAGCATCACTAAGCATACGGTACATCTGATTTAAAGATTTATGTTCATGTCTGAGGGCAAGTAAAAGAGAGGATGCATTACTTGATTTCACTGTGAAACTGAGGCTATTTCACATACTGCTCTGCAAATGAACTGCTTGAGATGCTCACGTGTAGCAACTCAGCTACAGGTCAGAATCCAGTCCTTTAGCTTAAAGCTACCACAGTCTCCTCAGTGCAGCTACAGGAGGCCCTACTTTAATCCTTCATGGCCTAAGCAGAAAGTCATATTGAAATAATGGACTGAATGGCAGCTGTGGATATTTAGGTTATGTGTCAGGGATGAAAATCATTTCTATTGGCAAGGACAACAAAACAACCCAAGGCAATGTGAAGGCTAGACATCAGACATAGAACTGTCTCTGCTCAGGAGGATGGACTAATCTCTTTTAGCTCATTTTTCTATGACTCAACGAGTGACAAAAACAGCACATTCAAATATTTTTAATAGTCCCTCCCATGAAGCCAGAAGAAATGTGTTTTCTTTATTTCTTTTGCTCCCCCTTTTTTTCTCAAGGTTCATATGGTTAAGAGAAGAAACTGTGCTTTAAATGTGGCCTGTGAACAAAGGTACATTTGCAAGGGTCTAAAAACACACCTGAAGACCCGTTAGCCATGCAGAACAGAGTGTGGATGTTTGCCCAAGTGGACATTTGCTCAACCTGGCATGCAGGATTACCTACAAGAATGTTCCTTGACCTGTGATCCAAGGGAGCATGGGGGCCCAAAAACCATCAAGTGGTCCACAAGCCTATAGCACACGCATGAATAAGCAAATGCACATCCCCTGGACACAGGCAGCATTTTGTAGATGGTTCTTGAGCTCCCCCTCACAATTCCTGCACGACCTCCCCAGTTTGACTGGTTCTCTGAGTACAAGTGGTCACAAAGCACTGAAAGGGCCCCTGAGGACAGCTCCAATCATCCCCTCTGGGAGAATGAAAAGAGGAAGAGGCAGACAACAGAGGTTTCTCTGTTTCTTTGTATTTAAGACACAAAAGGGATGAGCAGAACTGGATTATAATCTGGAGCAGACAGGCTGGATTTCATTGGAAGTGAGTGCTTTGTGATACACCTGGTAGACTACACAACTGCAGATCTGGAGATCCTGTCTGGACTTCATCCTAGTCTCCCCTCCCTCACACAAAAAGACAAAAAACTGAAGACTGCAGACTGTCAGATTTGTCCTGTTCTCAACAGGAAAACAATACACGCTCCATAAACCAGGCTCACAAGACAAACCAGATTAGATAAGCAACCAAAAGCACATTCAGCACAAAAATATGGTATCAAGCACATTAACCAAAGCAGAAGTTGTAAGAGAATGACCATTTTCAGTTGTTTATGTGCTAGTTACAAGCATCTGTAAAATTGGATAAAAACCTTTCTCTGCAGACTAGCATTGCAAATTAATATTCCTGGAAACTAATGTCTAGATTTAGGTTATTAGAATATTAAAATAAATAGTTGGAACCAACTTAAGAAGTCCGTTTGGAAGAGGGGAATTGACAGGTCCTATATGTCATAAACAATGACTGTTTGAGCGACTGAGAACTTAGAAGTAGGCAATCTTGGATATTTATGAATCAAAATACACCCAAGTCGAAGTATTAGCTGTTATGTTACAGACTGCTGAAATCATGGAACAGGACAGGACAACTGGCTTCTTCAGAGCATCCTGCTGGTAAGCTGACCTTTGTCAGTGAGTCATACACAATACAGGCCTTGCAGCACCCAGGGGAATGGAGAACTCAGAATTATGACCACAACTTGAACAACTAAACTATGCAGCACACCGCTAAACCCCCTGGTCACCCTACCACGTCAAGAACATCGGGAGCTGGTGAATGGCTCTCTGCCCCAGGCAGGGATAACAACATGCAGGAGCAGCAGCGCTGGCACAAGTGTAATGTCATGCTGGCCATATGATGTAGCTGCTTTAAAGGGGGAGACAGACAGTCCCTGCTGTAGACCTTGTCTCAGTAGAGGAAATGATCACAAACCAGAAGGTTACTGGTTGTTTACGCTGAAAAGGACTGACGCTTTCTGTGCAAATAACTAACACTGTCTGCAATCAAATCCAGACCAGTAAAACTTTATAAAATATATGAACATACATAAATTAAAAACAGTGCATGCTTCTCGAGAGGCATTCTCACAAAACTGTAGCAAATGGGAGTAAAATCAGGCTGTACACAGAATTTAAAGAAAGTTGCTGACATCTGCAAATGCTTTAAGACATTTCCTACATGCCTACAATGTTACAACTGCGAAAAGAAGACTAGGCTAGATAAAAATAACATACAAGGAACAATCCAACAGCCGGGCTTACCAGAGAAGTGAAAAAAGACATAATGTGTTACATATAAAACCAACGTATATAGAAAAAAAGAGGAAAATATAATAACAAGATAAAATGAAGATTGCATAAAGAATGCAATAAGGTACTAGGAAAAACGAAAACAGATAAAATCAGATATGTGATTTGTCATTCTCTTTAGCAGATCATGAAAGATGGATCCTGCACAATAAAGATGGTAGAATAACTCCTAACAATATGACAGAGGCAGAAGGCATTTACCAAATATTTCCAATTAGCACACAGGTAAAAGTCCAGGTGTTCCTTTTGTGATCATGACGATATAACTTCTCACCGCAGTAGCACCTAGAGAGGATGTTTAACAGTGGTGCAAGATTCTAGGTGCTTCAAATTCACTGGTAGAAATAAACTTGTTTCAGAAGCTTTTAGAGAGCTAGCCTTTGAGCTACTGCTTTTAAAGCTGCTCTGGGCTGATGAGGAAGTACTGGGGGCAAGAAGGCAGCTCATGGTGGACTGGTGCTTGAGAAAGTAAAAAGTAATTACAGGCTAGTTGGCTTAGTTTCCAGTATTTTGTATAGGTTAGAACAGCCAACACAGAATTAGATTAATAATACATATATATATATTTGCTTTAAAAAAGCTTTATAATTAAAGTCAATCAACTTCGCTTTAAGAAAAACAGGCCCTGTCAAACTATCTGATGTCACTTCTTACAAACATCACAAGTTCACTTGATGAAGGCAGTGTTGTTGACAGTATTACAAGTCTAAGCCATTTGACTTGGTCTGTAGAATATCAAAGAAATGGAATGCTTTGAAGTCCATGCGGAGTGTGCTCCATCCATCCATGCAGAGCAGGACTCCATACATGGAGAGTACTATATGAGGTCACGCAAAAAAGTCAAACACATTTTATGATGAAGTCATGTCTGAGCTCACAGTCATATTAAATGTATTAAAAAGTTGATAAACAAAAGAAGTCCAAGTGTAACTGTAAATGGGAAACTACTAGAAAACAGATAGGCTCCTATTGGCTTCCCACAGGAACTAGTGGCCATCCTTTTGCTATTTAATAGCCTTATCAGCGTTCTGAATTAAAGTCAAGTCATTACACTAAGGTAACAAGAATGGAGACAGCAAAAAAAACAACCAAACAACAACAGACAGCAAAAGGAAAAGACTGAGATAGAGCAAGAGGAAGCTACAAAGGTGGGAGCGAGCAAACAGTTTGGCTGTCAATATGGCCAGGTGTAAAACCACTGTATCAGAATAAAGAATAGAGGCCATACTTACAGGATGAGAGGGAGAGAGAGGACTCTATCCTCCAAAGCAGAGACTGAATTTGAGACCGGGTGTCCTGGCGGGCAATCAGCTCAACATGAATTCCCAAGGAAACACTGTGGCCAAAAGGGCTAACGCGAGCCTCAGCTGTACAAACAAATGAAAATCAAAAAATGAGTAGGTAGGTGATAGTAAATCTGTATTTGGTTCTTCATGGAACCATTTGAGTTGGAAAGGACCTTTAAAAGTCACCTAGTCCAACTCCCCTGCAATGAACAGGAACATCTAAAGCTAGATCAGGTTGTTCAGAGCCTGGTCCAGGCTCTTGTTCCTCTGCTACTTGAATAGTGTACCAGGTTCTGGCACTCCATGTTTCAAATAAAGCATTGAAGAAAATAAAGCATGTCCAGGAGAGAGAGATTAAAGCACTGAACACACTGAAGAGCAGAAGGCTTCAATATAAACAAAAAAACTAAAAACTTTGTTCACAGTATTAGGAGTATTCATACAGGGAATACATTTGATAAGCATGGGGTCTAATCTAGCAAAAGTTGAAAACTCACTGGAACTGGAAACTAATCCAATCCAGGCTTTTATTTTATTTTTTTAAAACAATGATCATTTATGGGTAATTAACCACTAATTAACCCTTTACACCATGTGTTGTGATGTACTGCCTATCTCTGCCAAGTTGTAAAGATGATCACTCTCGATTTAAGGGTGCACACCCACCGTGCTTTGGTTAGTAGCAGCTCTAGAAGAGATCTATAGCCTGCAAAACGTCAGAGGTCAAGTGAGCAATCACAGCATTGGTGTCTTGTGTTTCCAGAAAAAAAAACACTCACTCCCCTTTCAAGTTAGGAATCCTGACAGCCTTCCTGCTCATGGCACGCTGAATGGCCCTGGGAGAAACCTCAGCCTTCTGGGGCTGAGGGCTCTGCAGAGGGCACTGGCTACTGAATTTGCTTCTCATTCAGCCAACCAATATGTACATGTGGTGGTTTTTAAGGACACAGCACAAGGTTTTTGTCCAAGCTGCCTGTCTTAACTCAGGCCTTTGGCCAGAAACATTAATCCCATCAATGCGCAGGAGTGGCCAAGACTAGAGAGTGTTTGATTTGTGCCAGTCACTGGCATCAGCTCATTTTAAGCTTCTGGGATGAATCCATTTATGACTGAATGCTGCAAAGTACATTCTGCAAATAAAACATAAAATAATCTCAATCATATGAGCTCAGTCTTGGTTCCCATATGCTGCTCTGGATTTAAAAGGCATTATTTCATACAAAAATTTCATTATAGTTCATTATTAATGATTCTACAGATATTTCTCTGTTCAATAGGTGGGAAAAGAACGTGTTTTCCAGACTTTCAGTCCTTTTCACTAAGTGATGCATGTTAAAACACAGTAAACACAGCAAAGTTGCACTACTAGGTTACAAACACAGAAGCAGCATCCCATCTCAGGTAAACTGGTCATAAAACAGAACTTCTGCAGAGTGAGATAAAGCAAGAAAGCTTGTGAAAATTTTAGGGAGGAAAAGCCCTGTCCAAGTGTGATATGTATGATACCCTGACATGCACAGGCATTCAGACACATGCCACCACCAAAGGGTCTCTGCTAAACCTGGAACTCCTATCAACAGATCTCAAGGCTTGAAAATGTGTGACTGGCAATTCTTTGTTCACTAAAAGAGGAAAAGTTTTGGGAAAGTTGATCAAGATCAAGGTTTCAGAGCTTCTA
Source organism: Penelope pileata (assembly GCA_013396635.1). Classification (NCBI taxonomy): domain Eukaryota; kingdom Metazoa; phylum Chordata; class Aves; order Galliformes; family Cracidae; genus Penelope; species Penelope pileata. Next base: position 269,204 of record WBMW01000082.1, read on the forward strand.
GGAGAAGATGAATCAAAGCCTGATAAAGTACAGTTTGAATAGCGCATTTTCATATCTTGCTGCTCTCCTGAATGCATTTTTCTCCCCCCCTTCCTCCGGCACAACCCCATCTGCATCCTACAGCATTAGGATGTCCTGTTAAGCACGTGTGCAAGTGTGGTTTTAGGCCTTCTAAAGGCTTGCTTGTGTGAAAGATGTATTATTTTTCCACTTAGACTAGAAAGATCACGTAGCTAGAATCCACAGATTTATTTAAAAAGACAGAGTAATTGCGGTAAATTCCTAAACATAAATGCACAGAGACTACATAAAAGCAAACAGCTTTAACATATAGACTGAAAAAACCTTTCTGGAATATTAAAGAATAAGCCAAATGCTAGGCTTGTCCTTTTACTCCAGACACAGAGAGAGAGAATTAAATGGGAGAAGTGAGACTAACCATTCGCCTCTGTAACTCACCCAGGCCAGACACAGCAATGCTCTGGAAGTTAATGCAATGAACCCCAGAAGTGTCACTTTCACGAATCTCAAGAGGCATCATTGACCTGAGGCTGGCTGCAGTTTCTGCCCCAATTCCAGTTTAATGTATTCCAGTTTGACCCTCAAGCGACAGTGCTGCCAGAGAACACGCGAAGAAACAAATGCAGGCAATTGCTTTGACATAATTCTTTTGGACGCAGGCAGATCGAAAGTGCTGATGTAAACAGAGACTAGAAAAGGGCTTTACCAGGTCTCCTCTCCTCACTGGAGAAAACAATAAGAGAAAACAGAGCGCTACCCAAAACCTAGCCAAACACACGCTCACCTCTCAGCAGCAAAATGAATACGTGTTGTCTGAGAAACGGGGAAATAAGACAAACACTTCCAAAGTGTCATTATATACATAGCCTTTGATTTACAGCTTGAATTTACAAGACTCATATATATAATTTGCTCGTTACATATGACACACACAAAACATCTGTTCCATGGAAGATATTAATCTAAAACCCCAAGAACAGCATAATTCAGTCCCTTGTGGCCACAGGACATTCAAAAGAGTTACTAACACAGTTCCCTCCCTATAAAGCAAATTGTTTTTCTTCCCTTTCTCCCATTCTTCCAGAATTTAGAGGGATGTATGGACCTGCTTTCAACACTACGGTCAGGATGGCAAATTTCTGCCCTGCCACTCATCGAAATGCCTGAGCTTAGGCAACTTTGAAGTTGCACAGTATGATGCTGAAGAACATTGAGGCAATGCTTATTTTTTTTGCATAGTGACTGCAAGAATGCAAGCTGGGGATATTTTTTGCAAAGGAAAGACGAATTATGGTAGGAAATCAGATCAAGGAAGCCTGAGAATAAAGGGCTAAACTAACTGGTCACAGTTGCTCCTGAAAGAATTTCTATATGAAAGGCAAAGAGAAAAGAACACACAGCAATAGTACAGGTTTATGGAATTCATGAGGGAAAATAGCATGGTTGAACAAGGCTCTTCCCTCAGCTTTATGCAATGAATACAGAGCAAACAAGCAAATCTCAAGCGGATCCTCTTCTTCCTCTTTTACCTCCTTTCCTAAGATAAGTTTTAACCTTTGCTACTCTCAATTTTCCTTTTCTCCCCTTCCTCCAGCTCCCCATCAGTCAATTCAGACAGATTGTGTGTCATGGTATCACACAAAAACCAGATGAGATCCTCAGGGCTCCCCCTTTCTGTGTACGTAGAGCACTTACAAGCAGAGAAAGTCCTGTGAAGAAATTGATTCACATTTCCTTTTTCTGCAGCTAATTGTGTAGGTCACTCTGTCACAATAGAAGTCTGCATCTGCCCATGATGGAGACAGATAAAAATCATTGCTTTGAGCATCCCTAAGAAGCAGGGTCTCTGAGAGATGAGCAATCACATGTTAGAGCCACTAAACTACTTGATCCAGAACATAAAACCAGCCCTGTGCAAGTAAAAATACCAGACTCCCGGTCCTTCATCTCCCATCCTTTATGGGAGCCACTCCCATAATATAGCCACAGAGTGTGATCCACTCTTTGCCTGATCATCAGAGGCTGCAGGGCCTTTTCACGTATGTTGGAACCTAACATAAATGTTCTGACGTCCAGGAAATCAGGGTTTTGAGATCATCAATCACCAGGTGACTTTAGTCACTGTAGTGTATGCTGTCCTGCCCCTTGTGCAACCGCTCAGAAAGAAAACTTTGGATCTGCTGCTGCGGAGAGTCAGATGACAAAAGGCTGGTCAAAAATAAGACTGAATGTCCTAGAGAATTCCTGGAATTTCTCATGCTGTTGTGTTACATTTTTGAAGCATCTGTATAGGATGCAAAAGTATGGCTGAAACATTTTGCTAAAACTAGGAACGAGGAGAGTGCTTTAACCAAAATAAAAGTTTACTGGTATTAAATTGGATTCCCACCTCTACGGCTGCTATCACAGCACAATGACAGGGTGGTTAGCACAGCTAGGATTTAATAGCACTGTCAGACACCTTGAGGAATAGTCTTACAAACCAGCATTACTCCAGACAAAGATAAATAAAAGATCTGCACTGCAGAGTTAAAGCACTTGAAATAGAGAGGATGAGATATGCACACAATTTTGTCTAGATGCGTGAATGATACAAAACAAAAAGCAGGAACCAAACGCACTCACATCATTACGCTGCCATTTGCATGACGAGTCAAGGTTTATAATTCCTTCCGTACTGCAAAGCTGCAGTTGCTGACAGTCACAGCAGTTATCAGGCAGTGCATGCTCACCGTCTTTTCCTTACACATGCCAGTCTAATTGACTTCCAGTTTTCAGAGACACCGGGTTATCAGTTATTTGGATGCTGCAGGCTGTTACAGTATTTTTACAACAGGAAATGTTTTTTCCATACGTAAGAAGACTACACTTACAAGAAATAATGCAGGAAAGGAAAGTGATCTACTTTCTATTCTGCTTCCTTCCTTCTGCAGCGTGCCGCATTGAGGTGCTTGTTCCAAAACACAGATTTAGTTCAAGGCCAAGATTTTATTTACCCTGATCCTACAAAACAAGCCTGCAAGTAAATCATGTTTAAGCATCTCAGGCTGTTGTCTTGCATTCACATTCACGTGATTTAGGTAAGTGGGCTTAAAACGTCTCTTTTCAAGGTTATTGAGCTTTCGTATCCATTTTTGCCTCAATGCTACAGTTTTTATGCTCCAGCGAGTTAAGAACACTTCCTGAAGATAGTGTCAGTTTTGAAGAGTCTTTCTTATGGTCCTGAGCCCTAGTATTCCAGGTTGTAAGACAACAGCAGTTACGCTGCGTTTTGGGACAACAGCACAATGCCTTCATGAAGCATTGCAACCATCCATGGGTTTTCTCCAAATGCCACTACTGAAGAAAATGAACAGGACTAATTATTATATTTCACTTTTTTGCTTTTGCAAAATCAGTTTTTAATTTAGGAAGTCTGAGGCAGCCTTTTAATAAGACACTTTCAGACATTCTCCTATAGATATCCCTTTTATTACTATGGCCAACAACACACGTAATACTATAAATTATAAATGGCTACATACAACTGCCTCCTGTCTGCAAGCTAAATTGGCAAGAGGCTCTGCAATGCTTCTGGGCAAAATCTGCATCAAGTCTGCATTCAGACTGGTGAATTTCAGGAGTTTTAAGCATCAGCAGATTCCCAAGCTGGCTGATCAGTGCCGACTGCTCCTTATCAAAGTACTTGAAAAAGGATAAACAGATGGGTCAGGAAAAGACAGTGCTCTGAAGTGGATTACACAGCTGTAGAAGTAACATCCAGAGTTCATTTGTTACCTATCTTCCATGCTGTTCTAAACCATTAAATCCTCCCCACTCCATCCTGTATTTTTGGAGAGCTGACAGCACTAACTTTCACATGTATGTGTTAGAGAGGTCAGGGAGTTCAACACATAAATAAAAGCAATGGACGCTTCAAAAAGCTATGTTTGCTTCATTTATGATGAGAGTGGTGTACTCTTCTGGCAAGGCAATATTGTCCCCAAAATCCGGAAGACTTCTCAAAGGATGGGTTGGGGCTTCTGCTTTTTGTTTGCATCTGAGCACTCTAAGTGTCTTCAGTGCATGTTTTCTTGAGTGTGAAGAAAGAGGCTACGTGTTTTCCTTTGTATGTATTTTTCAGAGTCGTTTTTCAGATGCTAGGAGCACAAGTGTAAGCAAAAGAGGACAGTCCCAATTTTGTCAGCTTCCCAGCACTATATTTTGTACGCTGGCCCTTTTTTTTTTTTTTTTCCCAGCAAGCTCAGTAATGCTTCAGTGGCAGCACCCTGGTTCCCCCTGCCCCCCCAAGTGATACATATTAGTACATCTGTTTTCTCTGTAAAGTCTTTTTGCATTCTTTGCAGGGCACAGGAAGGATGTGGGCTCCTTTTCACATTCAAATGAGGCAAATTAGCCTTTGCGTGGTTCCTACAGTATAATGCTTATTTTACATTCAAGCGTGAGAAAAGAGGAGGAAATAAAACCCAGTAGGTTAGGTGGGTTACATGTTGCACTTTGGTACCAGCCTCACATAGCCTCCTTTTGGGAACTGCTCTCCACAGGACATCACTGCTTGAGGGGGTTCAAAAGTTTAATTGTGTAAAATGACCAAGTAGGTTGCACAAAGAAATAGCAACCACAGACACATTAAATGGGAGAAAAGGCTGAAAATGCCAAGGTGAACCAGCAGGGCTCAAGCAATCCAGGAGAGATTCCTGAAATGTGCTGAAGATAAGTTCCTGACACAGGTGACCGAGGAGCCAACAAGGAGAAATGCTGCACTGGACCTTATGCCCACAAACGACAACAGGTCAGGGGCAGCACTGGCTGCAATGGCCAAGAGATGGTGGACAGACTTTTCCAAAAAGCTGGATCACAACTCCGGACTTCAGGAGAATAGACTTTGGCCTCTTTAAGAATGTGTATAGGAGAACTGCATTGGATACAGCCCTGGAGAACAGGGGTCCAGGAGAGCTGGTTGGTTTTCAAGGATCACCTCCTGCAAGGTCCATAGCAGTCCGTCTCAGTATGCAGAAAGTCAAGAACTGGCAGCAGAAGACCCACAAGGATGGACAAAGAGCTCCTGACTGAACTCTGACATAAAAGTATACAAGATGGAAACAGGGTCAGATGGAGTTAGGAAAGCCAAAGAAGCTGAATCCAATAAGATATGTGAAAAGTAGCAAGAAGGTTTTCTATAGATATACCAGCAGCAGAAGGAAGATTAGGGTCAGCTGAATGGGGCATCAGTAGTGTACTTCAGAAGTTGATACTGTTTAACCTCTTCATTAATGACCAAGATAACGGCAGAGAGTACATCGCCATAAAGTTTGAGAGGGGCAGTTGACACCTGAGATGGTTGTGCTGCCATTCACAGGTGCCCTGACAAGCTGGAGAAATGGGCCAACAGAAACTTCGTGAAGTTCAACAAAGTGAAATGCAAAGTTCTGCGCTCAGGGAGAAATAACCCTATGCTGGGAGGGCACACGCTGAGAGCTGACCAGCCAGAAAGCAGGAGAGAATCTGGGGGTCCCGGAGGACACTATGTTGAACGTAAGCCAGCAATGATCCCTTATGGGATCATAAAGGATCAGGAAGATGTCCAGCAACATCCTGGAAAGTGCATTTCCAGCAAGTCAAGGGAAGTGATCCTTCCCCTTTACTCAGCACTGCTGAGACACTTCTGGAGTGCTGAGTCCAACTTGGGGCAGAACACACATGGACTTACTGGAGTGAGTCCAACAAAGACAGTTAACAGACTGGAGCATCTGTCACATGAAGAAAGGCTGAGAGCTAGGACCACCTAGTCTAGAGAAGAGAAATCTCAGGGGGATCTGATTAATAAGTATAAATGCCTGATGAGAGGCAGCACAGAAGACAAGGCAAAACATCTCAGTAGTGCACAGTGACAGAGGCAACAGGCACAAAGTAAAATACAGGAAATGTCATTTAAACATAAGAAAAAAGCCCTTGCACTTGGAAATATTCTCCTCTCCCTCCTTCTAGAAACTCGAGATAAATGCAGCAATTCAGTAATGTAACAAAAGTAATGTACACATTTTGCAGGCAAATGGCACGGCTCAAATTCCTGCTTTTCTATGCTCTAATGTGAGTGGTAAAGCTAAGAAGATGCAAAGAAAAACCAAACAACTGCTTGGTGAACAGTGGTTTACCACAGGCAGTTAGTGCTAGCTGGAAATTCAGTGCGTGCTCTTTATGCTGCACCAACTTCTTGCACACTTAATAAGCACATTGTGCATGAGGTGATGCACCCCATGTGCAGGAAATCATTATGAAGTGGTCAAGATGCTGTAAACATACACATGGTTTTACTGATGGCAATCTCCCAGTGCAAACAAGCCCTTAGTTCTGTTGGTGTGCACATCTGACAGTTTGTAGAAAGAGCTGGAAGGAGTTTTGACATGCCTGCTAATGCTTGGAAGTTCTTTCTCCAGCTCAAGTGCTGTCCTCATCCATGGATTTGGGATGAACCAGTCTTGCTGCAACTGATGAGTGGTGCCCTTGACCTGAGGATGTGTGGGATTCATGTCCCAAATCCCTGCTCTGTTCACAAACCACTCCTTGAGATAAGTAGTTACATGTAGTTTTTTTCTTGGTTTTCCTCATTCTGTCCTGAGCCACCACACAATGGCCTCTATTCTTGGCCCTATGTGCACAGCCACACCATGGCCTCCTGCTCCGCCTGCGGGAGCCTCATGGCCTGCTGTGGCTGGAGCAGTGAGGCCTCTGAAGAGCAGCAAGAGCCTCTTCTCCCTCAGAGCTCACACTGGTTTTGCAGACACCTGTCTGTCCAAAACACAAACGCGTACTGTTCTCACCCACCTCCCTCCCCTGCAAAGCCAAAGGCATTCAAATCGATTAGTCTTGCAGCATACAACAGAACAGCTAACCCATTATGTGTGGCAGCCTGAATTCCCTTCTCCATCTAGCTCTCTCCTTGGAACAGCAGAATAAAGCTGTCTCAGAGACCCAGGGCAGAGAGAATCCAGTGGGATTTAGACCCAGACTCACCCAAAGCCTGAGCTTACTCAGTAGCAGGCTCTAGCTGTCCTGAAGCAGTAGGAGCAATGAGGATTCTCAATCAGTATGACACATCCTATGCTGATTTACCCAAAATGTTGTTTCAAAGGGGTGCACAGAGGGGCCTGAACAATTCAGGAATTTCTTGAAAGCAGCGATGGTAAAAATATATTTTAGGCCTCCTAGGAACAGTCGGTTTCTCCCTACCGAGGCACCCCTAGTACCTTTACCCCATAATATCCATTGTAGCCTGCTAAAATAATGAGATTTATTATTCTTTTCACATCCTTTCTGCAGATGCTGGGAGGATGTGGGAAGAGAAAATCAGTTATCAATCACCATTTGCCAAGAGTAGATTATACGACGTATACACTCCTGTGTAAAAGACTCAAGGGAGTTCCATTTATTCCTTCTCCTCACCTAGGTTATATTTTGCTCCCGTTCTACAACCCTTGCTCTCCTGCTGTACTCGCTCACAACCCGCCTGCGGTGGGCAAGTTGGGGAGCGGTAAGCAATTCTGGACTTCTTCCCTTTCATCGTGAGATTTCATTTGGATTCCCTTTCCCAGGCCTCAGAGCACAACTGATTTCTGAGAGCAGAGAGGAGAACGAGAGTTCATCTTTAGTGATGTGATAAAAATCACTCTCTCACACAGACAACTGGAAGAGGATTTCAAAAGAGCTGCTGTGCCAAGAACCTGATAACAAAACCTGAAATTAAAGCCAACCCACACCTTCCTGTTCACAGACAAAGCTCTTTCATTTTCTTCCCAGTGCTCCTTCTTGACTAATTTTACCTGGGACTAAAATCTAAGTCACCACAGGGCACGCCCAGTGCTCTGGCAGAGGCCACCATGGATTTCCATAACAAAAAAAAAAAACAGGCAGTAAAAGCACAATAAGCAAAGAGGTTAGAGAGGTTAGAGGTTAGATAGGAGAACACATTTCGGGGATTTGGTGTGATGGGAGGCATGAGGAGCACGCAGGTGAGGGAGCAGCTGGGAAGGAGGGAGGCCAGCAGCTCGAGCCCCCGCCGGCCAGCAGCCCTCACGCCTCCAGCACTGTGCCAGCTGGCAGCTGCGCGCGGCTGCTGTGTGTGGGCTGCGCAGAGGGATGAGCCTGTAGGGGAGGAGCCATCCGATAAATCATTAATGAATGAAAGTATGAAGTAATCTGTCTGCCTAGGAGGGAGAATCGTCTAACGATGAGAGTGGTGGACTGCGAAGCCAGAGATGAGGTTCCGTTCCTATCCTCTCCTACCCCACCAGACCACGGGCACACCAGCTCCTTCTCCTGTACTTAAAAAGATAAACCTGCCTCCTTATGTTGAAGGACTACTTTCTTAAAATCAATGCAGCAAAAATTTATAAGTCAAAATACGATAATAAAAATTTAAGTCCCATTTGCAAAAACTGCAGTCCCTGCTCTGCTTTTCTCACAGGCAGTGTACAAAGACAACACCCATTCCAGAGATGGCTCACACTAAAACAGGGGTTTCTCAACGCCATAACAAACCTAGCATGACCTCTTGCCAGTGCCGGTGGCATTTAATTTGAAATCGATTAACTATATACACAGTGCTAATTACCCATGGGTATTTTTTAGCAGTCTGACTAGCGGATGGAAATGTATGGGTCTGCCCATGTGTGGACAGTGACACTGCCTTCTCTGTGCTCTATGAAACGAAGCTCAAGAAATGATTTTGGAAGGTACATTTGTGTTTGCGGCGATAGCTGCAGGGGGACCAGGCACATTCAGCTGGAAAGCGATGAGGTTGTCAGGGAAGGGTCAGGAGGCTGGCGTGCTTTGTTTTGCACAGAGGCCTAGCAGGATGTGTCATGCAGAATACAATCAATATGGGCCCTGCGTGAAAAAGCTGTTGTCAATTTTGCACAAATCTCAGGCTTATTTGGAAAGATCCTCACAAGGTGATTCTTGACTTGCGTGAGATTTTAAACTCTTCTTTCTCTCTTTCTTCCATCTTAAAAAATCGTGAACATTCAGAAATTAAAAAGGGTTTAACACAAACACCTAAGGCACAAATCAACACAAATCCATCCAACGTTGGAGCAGTTTTGGGGTAAGTGATACAAGTGTTTTATTATTCAATGTACTTACAAGCTATGATTTTCTAGAGAAATGCGTAGATTGCAGTGGAAACCATTAATAGAAGACACATGGACATGATTGAACCTACACATATGGAAACCCAACCAAGCCCCTGAGCAGATCTGTAGGATTTTACTGCATGCCTATTTGCAGCACTTAAGTCCATTTTAATTGTCCTGCCAAACCCTGTTGAGCCACAATAAGGTTATTACCGTTTAACGAAGGACCTTCTCAGGCAATTTTACAAGGAAATTGCCTGTGCCTAATCTAATCACTAAGAAGTATTTAAAATTATGTTAGGCCTAAAAAGACCAACAAAGAGGCAGGAAGCTGTGAAAGGTTCAAGAAGCTTCATAAGGCTGTTCCTGTAAATCACAGCAGCAATTTGGAGATGAGCTCTCTGGAGAGACTCCAAGCCATAATCAGATGCTGTACTCCACCGAGAACAAACAGAATGCAGGTGAGATGACTTAAAGCACACAAAAGTATGATTTCTCACATCCATAAGCCTTCTACTGGTTACTGAATACATTTACGTAATAAGTGAGGTTTTTAAATTATCCACTGGTGATGTCATACAGATTTAAATAATCTGCAGCACCAGTCTCTATGGCTATTTGCAAGCCATATCTGACACTTTAAAAAGTCTTTGAAAAAGACCTAACAGGGCTCCATTTAAGAAGTCTATTTTTCAAACTTTTTTTAAGCATAAGATGAGCAACATCTATGAAATGTAGCGAGTGGATTGTGATGACTTGGATGTTTCCAGGTCCTTGTAGAGGAGCACCGTGAGACATCAGAAGAAATTACTTCTGTAAATTACAGGAAGTTTAACTGGAGGTTGTTGGACCTTTTTAAGCTACAGTCAAGCTTATTAACACAGCAAACGCACAGCATTATCTGCCAAACAAGCGCAGGAGTACACTGATGGATCCCTAACTAGCTTGTGTTTTGCCAAAATGACCAAGAACAGCTGCTTCGATGTGTTCTGTGGACTGCCATGATTTCAACTTCTGTATCCTCTGCTCTTTTGCTTATGTGTTCTGGGTGAGAGAGGGAGAAAAAGAAAGAACAAAAAAGCTCCCTTCACACTCCACCACTCCACTGACATAGATTAGCCTAGGACAGATGACCTGGATTCAAACTGGTTAAATACCAGAAAAGTCGTGAACAGACAAAGCAAGCTCCAAGGGGATTTATCCCAGATTTTCAGTTTTCTGGTGCTTCCCTCAACCCCGACTTGCAGAGCATATTAAATTTGCTGCTCTCTTTGTCCAGTATCATTAGACAACTGTCCATCAGAGAACAGATTTCTATCAGAGCTGGTTATCAACCTGAAGAAACTATACAACTAATCACCAGCTGCGCCTAGGGCACCTTCCTCCTCCCCCACTACGGAACTGAAAAGCTTTTTTTTTTTTTTTTTAAAATATGGAAAGTTCGTGTCTGGGTGACATGCAGAAGCATCTCCAACCCAGAAGAGCCTAAAGCTACACCATAAAGCTCCTGGAATCTATCCCAGACATAAGAGATACAAAAGGAAAAAGAGAGAGCAAGCATTGAATATATTCACGGGTATCCTCTAAAACAAGAGAAATATTCTAGGAAAAAAAATGCCATGAGAATTGCTAGTTACAGTGGAAGTGAAGCAGCAGTGATAATTTGATACAAAACTTCTCTACACAGCAGCACTCTTACAGCTCCTGCTGAAGCAGGACAGCAGGCTGGTCTGGTACTGGTCTCTCTTTGTGTTTATGAAGAGTTTTCCTAGAGAACAAGAGGTGGTTAGAAGTCATGGCTTAGGAATTTACTTCTTTAATCAAAAGAACAGCTAGGGAAATATTTAATACAGCAACAGAAACCACTGTGCTTTTTACACGTCCCCTGTGGTACATGTGACTTTCAACGATACCTCTAATATATGCCTTAAAGGGAAAATACACTTTCCTTTTGATTTCTTAAAGGTGCTGTAAAAGTGGTCTGGTAATACAAGATTAACAGTCCGCATTTCCCCTAAAATTTAAAACTGAATTCTTAAATAAATTCACCCAAATCTCACCTGCATAAAAACACGCCTAAAAGCAGCTGTAAATCTGGGGACATGAACTGGATGGGAAGGGCAAAGACCAAGCCTTCCCTTGGTGTGAGTTCTTCCCAAGCACAACCGCCTCTGCATGGCTGGGGGGCTTTGATCCCCCTGCCTGGAAGCTGAGCCCCTGTGTCCCAGAGCCCTGCCCAATGCTCACTTGCTGGGATGCCTTCAGGGTGGGATGTTTTCTGCGTATTGCACAGCATATCGCCCTTTTGGACACTGCTGTAAGAGATCACAGGCAGGATGTTGCATCTTTCACTGAGCACGAGCCACGTGAAATGGCTCACACCAAGCCATGAGCCACAGCTTTCCTTCTGCTTTGTCAATTTAGAACAGTGCTCTCTCTCTTCTCAAACAGTTGCCCTTATAAGCAGTCTAATCCAGAGAAGACAAGGAAGATATATCCTGTCATTTACAGCTGTGCCTGCTGATCCCCTAACAACATCTAATGACATACAGGAAAACTGGTGGTTAGACTCGAACTAAGCCTCCCTATGTAATTATAGTCATTTAAAGGGCAAAATTCTAGAGCAAAACTTTTTAAAAAGCAAATGCAATAATCTTGGGCTCCTGCAAAGATATTTAGCACATACCAAAATGGTGATAGGGGATGTCTTAAAAATAGGACTGTGGATGTTGCACGGTCTTCTCAGAGAACAAAAGAAAGTCACTTCATTCATATATGGATTTGTTCCTCTGTTTCGACAGATTTGGCATGATTACCATGGTAGAAAAGAATGAGATGTCTACAGGATCTATCAGCTGCCAGTCTCTACATTTTCTCTATGTCTACAAAGGTATTTGGAGATATCCTGCTCCACATATAGAGAGAAAAATTTCATGTACTGGATTTTCCATCGGTCTCCATCTTAGACAAAAAAAGACATAATTGTCTGAACTCATCCAGTGATGTAAATGGGAAGAAAAGGGAGATAAAGGGATTATGTTTTGACAGTAAATGGCATGAAGAGAGAGTCCAATGCCCTAATAAAGTGGAATTAGCCATGGGGGAAAAATGGACAACAACTCCTAAATGCCACACACAACAAAAAAATACCACAGCTAAATGAAGACTTTCCTAAACTGATGATTTGGTGCAATTACAACTCACCAGAACGAGCACCCAGCAGCAATGGGTGCTGATGCACTGTGATGCAAACCACTAGCTTCAAGCACATTGTACGTTAATTTGGTATAAGTTCCCACCGAAAAAAGACAAAATTTTAACAAGCAGCAAAAGAGGACAAGAAATGACCTGCACTCATGTTTACAAAGGGCAGTGGAAGTTTCTTTCCGTGCCATTTTCTAAGTAGTCTCTTAACTGCACCAATGAGAAAATTTGTGAACCAAAGCAGTGAACATTTCAGATCACATCTGAGATACATACATGCTGTTTAAGCTGTAATTTTGTAAAGAACCTAAGAAGTCTCATGCCACTTATACTTGCTTGCTTTGGGTTGTGGTGATTCTTGCATGAGTTAAATTCAACAAGAAACAGATTAAAAAATGCAAAACCTACATCAGTAAGGTTGTTGTGGGATTAGATATCACCTTGTAACAGCAGAAAGGCAGGATTCTCACCACTCAGAACAGCATTCAAAACCCTAGCAGACTGACCTACTAGATTTCGTGTTTCTCACTGCTGCTGCTGCGTGACACGATCAAGGCTGCACACAATCTTCAAGGCTTTTCAAGCTTTTGCTGGAGGGAAAATTTCAAAGCAGACTTCTCCTTGTCTCATAGTACTAGATGGGCTGGGCAGGAATGACATTTACACAGTTGAATCTATTATTGTTTTCTCTTCCCTAAAAACAACAGGAGCAATAAGAGTTGCTGTATTAGATATAACCCTGTATGTGGGCACAGTGTAGGTACAAAGGCCACAAGGACAAAACATCCTTTATTAGTAGGCTGCATAAGCCTCCGTCAGCTCTGAGGTTTTCAGGATGATACAGCATAAACACAAACTTGTTATAAATTTAAGCTCAGGGACATGGTCTAAAAATGGGTGTTTTCTAACCGGTGGTTTCCCTGATAACGTGCTTTGGGAGGAGCTGGCTTTCCTGGAGCCCTGGAGCTCTCCATGCTGCTTGCTGCTGGCAGCAGGGATGCTGCAGGATGACGCAGAGCGCTCCGACCCAGCCTTCCTCCCCAGCCGACCGAGCGTGACACATCGGGCAGGAATCTCCCCACCTCTGAGCACCACCCATTGTCATTTTTGTTTTGAAATGTTATTGTGATAACAGCACTGCAGGCCTTCTGAAAACACTCGCTAATGCATCGTCTTCACACTGTCTTTTTTAGTTCCCGTTTTTTATTTTTTTGTATTTTTTTTTCTGGATCGCTTCCCAGGCTTTCTTTTATCTTTGAGCTCAGCAAACTGATTAATATAAATAACTCGATGTCCAAAAATACTCAGCTTTGGGAATCTACAGTGAGATCTCTCCTCTTCTTCACGCTCCTCTGCACGCAGTTTCATTGTGTCCATGCCAGAGCAGCATTTAAGCAACACGGAGACGTAACGAGAGATGAAGAACTGCAGTGTTCTTATGCTGTGAGATGGAAACAGACACTCGGGTCTTGGGACCCGTATTAAGCTATTTCTGAAGAGGCAACTTGCCTTTATGCAAAGTATTGAGCACCCAATGTATGGTTTCACAAAAGGCACACAGAAACAAAGCCCACAGTAATTATATCTTCTGGATACTGCAGCACCCTGCATTACACCCCGATGCTTTCTGTCCTCCATTTAGCTTCAGCAGCCTCTGCTATGCTTGGCTGATAAAACAATCTCCCAAATGATTTTAGCTCTAAATTCTATTAAATCCATGAAGTATTGATGAGGCAGAATTAATGTCAAGAGAATTACATTAACCGCCCCCTTCCCCCTAGATTCCATAAAATAAACTCTAGAAATAAGCCTGTGCCTTGGCTGTACTGCAAAACAGCGTGCTTGTGTCGGGAAATTTACACCCATCCATACAGCTTAGACTCTATAGATGGATTTAGTATTGCAACGTGCAGCCATTGAGCACGAGTCTCACAGCCGCTGCCTTATCTGCTGCCCAGAAACCACGCTCGCCAGTTCTTGTAACCCTGCGCCCAGCCCGCGCAGCACGCGGTGCAGATCACGCTCCCTGCCTCTCCCGCGGGTCGCTGCCTCGTGCTGACATTAACCACTAAGACCCCGTTGCTGCCTGGTTATAAACTTGGCACAAACAGCTTCCAGCTTTGGCAATCTTCTCCACGCTGGATGTTTGCTGCGAGATTTTTTCCTTTCTTTGTTGCCGCTTTGGATTTTTGGCATGACTTCAGCCCAAATTTTTCAAGCTAGTTCTGAAACAAGGCATGGGAAATTGGAGTGATTTGTCCCTGTTAGAAGCCTCTGCTCAGCCCCTGAACAGCCTGAGAGGTTTTGTGATTTGGAGCAAAAGCTTGTACAGTGGCAAGGCAAAATCTTTGTATTTTGATCTCTGCATAAAACTCCCAAACATGACCAAATTACCAACCTCTGAAAAAAACAAGTAATAAATTACTGACCCCTGAAGAAATAAACCTCCATTTGCAGGGGCTCACTGGAGAGGTGACACTTCCTAGCAACTGCAGTCTCTGGAGACAAACCCTGCAATGCCAACCATCCTGCAGCCAGGTGGGTGGGACCAGCCTGCTGCAAGCTGCACCTGCACTTCAATAACAAGGGGATGGGAGCTGGATATGTGACCAGGTGCAAGTCTGCTCGGCATCTGAATCCAACAGAATCCAACCAACAACAGGTTGGACAGCAGTGACCCCTGCGGTGCATTACGCAAAAGTTTTTATTCAGTTCTTCAGAGGGGAGGAGGGGGAACAGAAGGTATAAGAACAGGCGAGTGTGATGGAACAGGAGTTTTTGTATCAAGTGAACAGTGACAAAAATACCCTGAAGCACGCACAGAAAAGAGCAAAGTTGATGTAACACTCCCTAAAGCAAACATCTGAATGTGCAATTTTAATGCTCTTCTTTCCGCAGAGCGTTTGGAGGGCTTGTTATCTAGAATTTAAAAAAAGCAAAGAAAACAAACAGTTTATCACTTGCAAAATTCCATCACAGACCTTCAAGATGCTGTAACATTATGATTCAAAGATCTCTGTCACTGAGCCAGCTCAGAAAGCCACAAAGTGCAGCAGCATGTAATGCTCTACTCTGACGTCCTACCAGTCCTTCCTCATCTCTTCTCCGGGGGCTAAGGCAGGAGGGTCTTCCACACACGTGGCCCATGGGTCAGTCCTATTTGGATCACTTCAACTTCAGCTCAAATAAACCCCAACAGCTACGCTGACTGCGTTACCAGTGAGACTTAGGAAAACACTTGGGAGAATGAACGAGAAAGCCCGAGACAAAGTTCTCTGCTGTCAGAGGCCGGACTGCAGCCTCCCTGTATGGCATTACCTTGCACACAGGTATGACAACACTTCCCATCTGCTAAGAGAGCAGGTTAAATCCAAACAGTCTGGCCTGGAGAGGTGCAGTGCTGGGCAAGGGACAAGCTGCACGTCTTATGGACCAGTTTTAACATTTACCACACCCGGCACCAACATGCACATCTTTCGGACAGAGTGGACTGGAAAAGAAAACTAAAAAAGAAAACTAAAGAAGACTAAAATTGAAGGAATTACAAGCATAGCATAGCCAGTCTCAGTGAAACCCAACGTATTTTAAATGCTTAAGAGTTTTCACACACTTTCTTTCCTAAAGATGCAAAATAATCTTCAGCCCACAGGAAGAGATAATGAAGTTCCACAACAGAAGCACATTATGAGGCACATCAGTTTCCAAATTAATGACTCTGGAAAACTAACAGCTACTAGAAACAGGACCAAACCACGTCAGGTCATCCATAATTACAGAGAACAGCTAATGAGTCTGGCAAAGTCTCCCGTGGCCATGGCAAAATACAGGTAATAAAGCACAAGTTATGGCGGGTTGTTTTTGCAGTAAGAGCACACATTCCAAGCTCTTTGCAAGCAATACATAGTTGATCTGTAATACTTTATGCCAGAAACCTGATAAGAGAGAATAATCACCATGAGAAATTCTATATCCTTTCTGGTAGATGCCATAGATGTAAATAATTGCGCCATGGAAATCAGACACCCAGAAATGCACAGAAGATCAAAATATTTCTACAGGTAAACAAACTTAAGACGCATAAAGTTACTGAAAATTTGTTTTCATATAATTTCTAAAATTGCTAATTTTTTATTTACTTAAAACAAAGAGAGAAGAGGAACCTCATTGCTCTTAATGGCCTAAAAAAATCTAACCCTCAAACACCAGGAGGGTCTTAGCAGTTAAAATCCAAATTTTCCACAATAGAGCTGAGCAACTAAAACCAGCTGAAACAGCTGTTTAAGGTGTGCTGTTGCTTTGAATGTATAGACAAACATCCAGGCAGAAGCACAGCATCTCAGGTTTCAGCTGATTTCATCAAAAATCCCCACATGTGGGAAGGTACCCCTGCCTAAATTCAGAATGAAAAGGATAGTGGTCTTCCCAAAGCATACTTTTAGCTTCAAGACTCGCATTTCAAGCATTCACAGAGTTCCTGGAAAGACTAAGTCTACAGGAAAAGGACAAATACACCCCAGCACACCCACTGCAAGAAGGGCAGGTCAGCTCTGATACCGCAGGCCCCTATTCCCTTTACAGGGTTATCCTCCCCTCGTCTTGATGGCTATAATCACCCACAGAACCCAGATGAACAAGGACAGAACACCACATTGTACAGAATAAGCCATGCTTAGACATGTAAAGAAATCTTACAAAGGGACAGAGTTTCAAGGGGAATTCAGACTGGCAAAGAATAGTGAAAAAAATAAATCACGGATCACTCCAAGGTCTTCTTTTGTACTTCAGCTGTGCTTCTTGGGATCCCTTGCAGTCGTGTCAGTATTTTCTATGATGGAGAGACAGTCACTTCGTGACTGCCTGCTGAACACCGTGTTCAACACCACACAGGTCAAATGTGTAAGTACCAAGCCGTATCTTGGCACTTTACAAGGCTGCTTTATAAAAATCTCATCAAAAGAGGTCTCTGCTCACGCTGCTCAGGAAGATATCATCAGCTTAGCTTAGCAAGTTTTAAATTCAGTAAAGATTTCCCTCACAGCACTCAAGTATACTTCTCTAATCAGCTCCTAAATCCATTACGAATTTTTCATCTGGAGGCTGTATGACCCTTTCTAGGACTTGGATCCAAGATGAATAAGTAACCTCTGCGCCTCTGAGCTCAGCTGCTATGTCAAGATAAATTCAAAATGTTCTCTCGGTGCCCAGTCCTTCCTGGATTCAGTGGGTTAGGAACAGAGACTGGACAAAACTACTTCCTTGCCATAGGCAAACCTGTAGTGCGGAGGGAGATGTTTCAGAGATCCTTACAGATGAGAAACTGATTCCTGATTATTCTGCCTCAAAATGAGATTTTGCGAACAGTGAAGTGGGAAGAGAGGAAGGAACAGCTGTGAAAACAAGCACAATTTGCAGTCTGTTTACATATTACAATGGATCCATGAAAACAATATTAAATTCTGGGGCAAAATACCGGAGCATAGAGTGCCATAAACCCAGCTCCAGACTGGCTTGAAGAACTTCTAGTACGTGTACAAACCAGTCCAATTGTAGAGAGAAAATTAGTTAAAAGAACTGAAGTATGGTTTACCCAGGTACACTTGTACAGGACTTTTCAAGCATTTGGCTGACTTTTTTTTTTTTT
>WBMW01000082.1:287382-332738 GCA_013396635.1 Penelope pileata
TTTTTTTAAATGGCAGAAAAGAACAAGTGTTCTCACAGAGCCAGTCTTTGGTTTTAGGTTTTCTACCCCTGCAGGCTATCTTACTCTGAAGTCTTCTGCCAGTGAAGAACAAGCCAGCTTTCATCTGCAATCTGCACACGTTGGCTGAAGAAAAAATTCCAAGCCAACACCCTGCGTGGCCAAGGGAGAGAAGGGACACAATCTTCTGCTGGCAATTTTTTTTTTTTTCCCAAGGCTGCCAACAATCAATGAGTTCCAGTCACAGTTGCACACATTGAGAGTCTCCAAGAGGGAAAAGCAAGATAAGTCTAGCAAAGCACTGTGGATCTGCTGGGTTTTTTTTTTTGTTTTTTTTTGTGGATTGGGTTTTTTTGTTGTTGTTGGGTTTTTTTTAGGTTTGACTGGAAAGAAAAAGAGAAAACTACAAAGAATTTTCTCAGGATTACCTCCCTCTAGTTGAGGCACGTCACTAATTACCTTCCATTCTTTGATGCCTCTTTCTCCTCACAGTGGCACAACTCAGCAGCACAGCTACATAGAATCATAGAAACAGAAGGTTGGAAAGGACCTACAAGATCATCTAGTCCAACTGTCCTCATATCACCATGACTACCCACTAAGCTACTAAATCATATCCCTTAGCACCTCATCCAGATGCTTCTTGAACAGCGCCAGGGACGGTGACTCCACCACCTTCCTAGGCAGGCCATTCCAGTGCCTGGCCACTCTTCGGGAGAAAAAGTTTTTCCTTATATCTAATCTAAATTTCCCCTGGCACAACGTATGGCCATTCCCTCTTGTCCTGTCACTAGTTATCTGGGAGAAAACATCACACACAATGTGCCACATTCCCACAGCACCCCACATCAGCCCACAGGAAGCTGTTGCTTCTGGAAGCGTGCACAGAACAGCCAGAGAAGCAGCAAAGCTTGTCATGAGGGATGGAAAGGAGGAATGGGAAACCTTGTACAGCATACAGGAGCACTTCCTCATCTCACAGTCATGAGCAAATCCTCCTAGCTCTGTGTGGTGGCTAGAGGCAAGTGCACCAGTCAGATGTTCTGGGAATGAATGGAAAGATTTCACGGTGACTAGACATCCCTACTGCTCTCCTTGCACTATTTTTGCTCCCGATGTTTCCTACCTCTAGCATCCTTTTTTGTTTCCTTTGTTTTTCAATCAGGTTTTGGGTTTCTTCTGCCATGGGTTTCAGCTGCTCCTCAGCTGAACGTAACAACTACAAACACAATAAGCAGACGCCACAGGAGCAAATGAAACTGCATTCCTTGCCTTGAGGCCCAGCACACTGCTTTCTGTCAGTGCTTCTCATACTGTGAGTCTCCATACCAGAGGAAGAAAAACACATATAATCAACTACATCTCTTTGATCTGTATTTCCCATCAAGTAAAAAAAAAAATTATACTGAAATAGAAGTTAAGACAATCTTTCTGAAATAGTCATTGAAAACCAGAATTGATCAAGGCTGCACCACTTACCAGAATTTCCCCCCGAAGAGAGCAAGTTCACATTCACCACATTTCCTCAAAAACGGCTCGAAAACATGTCCTGTAAAATGAGAAAGGGAAAGAAAAAAATTAGTGACTAGAATGCCACAAATTGTTACACTTCTTTCTCACTCTGCCAGCACTTATCACCAAACTTCCACTATTTTTCCTGTTTTAGGGAATGAGGTAATTGGATTTGATCCTCCACAACTAATTATTAAATTCCACCAGTATTACGCAAAACATTAAAATAATTGCAGGATTCCTTCAGACCGCTCAGACGCACATCACTGCCATGACAGCTCTTCAGACACCAGGGATGCAAGGTTAACAACATGAAACAAGCTGCAGCGTAAAGCAAGAGTGCCAATTATCTTGGATCGAGTCCTAAAGAATTGGCCAACCCAGTGTCTCCTAGTGAGTTTGCCTTAACAACATGTTTTTGCAATGTGATGCACGTAATGCTCTCAACAGCCCCCATGCTTGAATACTACACAAAGGGGAAAAAAAAACAAAAAATAAAAAGAGGGGGTTGCGCCAGATTACATTTTTAGACCACAGTAATTGCCCCCCACTCTCTAGGAGAACAAAGAGGGAGAAGAGCTAACAAAATGCAACATCCAGTTTGACACACACGAGGGCCAGCCTGAACAACAAGGAGAGCAGAAGTGACAAATGCCATCATTTAGCCAATGCTGAGTAAATTTCAAATGACAGCTACTCCTTCTTTTTCCTTGAGGCAATATCTTTGAAAGAACAGCTCATGGAGCACAGCCTAACAATGATGTTGAAACATTTATTTTGTAAGTCCCTAGAAGATGGAGGAGCTACAATTTTGATGGTATTCAGGTTTGGGAATGGTAACTGTGCAGCAAATGGAGAAGGACACGCATTTCAGTGACCTGGTGTCCAAACTGGTGAGGTCAGACTGAATTGGAACTGCTTTCAGAAACACTCCCATTTCCCCCCAAGTATAGAGCTGAATTTTCCACGAGAGAGGCATCTGTGAAATTAATGCTGAATGAGTAACTTTACAACTATACACAGATGACTTAGAGGCCTGCATTATTGATGGAGAAAACCTGTCTCGGCTGCAGAAAAGCAGCAGATCTTTGTGGGAGTGCCTTCCCTGAAGGATGCTGAAGGCATTCTGCAGGATAGGACGGGGCACAGCTTCTCAGCTCACATTACTGGTCCTTGTTACATGAAAAGCAGCTAGTTAAATAAAGTCGCTCTTAAGGAATAGCCAAAGAAGTCTTCTTTAAATCATGGCAAATGGGTTATGCTGCTATAAATCCTGATTAGAAAGCAGACTTCTCATTTCATAAGGCTGAAACGTCAGTTTGGGTGGAGAGCTCAGGGTGGGGAGAGAAAGGAAAAAAAGACAGTAAAAACCTCAGAAGAGGTTTTTTGTAAAAGATTGAAGAAATAGAGATTTTTAATCACAAAACTGCAAGCCAAAACATATTCTTCCCTGCTTGCTTCCTTAGTTTGGTGGTGGAGGAAAAAAAAAAAAAAAAAGTCTGGACTTACCAAGGAATAAAAAAGAAAACACAACAACCCCTCCTCCCCCAGCATCTATTGTACAGCTTGGCAGAAGCCATGAAAACACTGAAAAAAAAGATGGATCTTAACTGCTTTGCTCAGACTCAGAGAAGGTGGTTATTATTCCAGTGCCATCCACTTCCCTCCCTAGCTTCCAGGCATTTGGCCTGGAAAGCAAAATCAAGTTAAGAGACTACTTCTGCCTCCCAACTAATTGGACAGCATCTGCATGCAAAAAAGTTGGAAGCTTAAGAGAGAAGCTGGGTTCAAAACAGCCCAACAGTACCTCAGCTCCAGATTAGCTCATTATTTCCTTCTACACCACGAGACTGGTTTAATAATTCCTCTCAGAGAAATGGTTTTCCTTCTGTCTAACTACATAGAAGGGATATTGCTCTTTCTTGAGGACTTCGGATAACATTAGCTCCAAAATCTGACCATCACTTCGCAGAAAAGCTTTACTGACTTTGCAGAATACAGCGTAGGAGGTGCAAATAAATGAATATAGGCTTTAAGATGCACTTTTTTTTTTTTTGTAATTAGTATAATAAATAGAAGAGGCAACAAAAGGTTTGCCTGACCATAATTACTAATGGAAGAGAGCTTTCCTTCCCTCTGCTTGGGAAAAATGAAAAACTGGAAGTAACCATGTGACTGTTCAGTGAAAAGTAGAAAATTAGAAAAATTAGAAAAAAAAAGTAGAAAAGTAGAAAAGTAGAAATCTTTTGGAAAAGCCTACTTTTGCAAACAGTTCTGTTAACAGATAGCATTTACCATAAGATGTTTTGATTTGCTTCAGCTATGAAGGGTTGGCTAGAGGGTAAAAAGGTATAACCTAATATTCAAAAGGCTGCTGGCACCAACAGAATGGGATACGGTAAAAGTTCAGGTTTCTTTGTCACTCCAGCCAGGGGAAGAGTCGGCAAGGAAGAAGAAACGATGCAGAAGGAAAAGTGTTGAGAATGAAAACCTTGTCTGGAAAAAAATCACATTGAATTCCCCTTCCACTTGCCATCTAAAATCAAATGCAAAATGAGGCTGTTTTAAAGCACAATCAATGGAATAGTATTAGATTTAAGCAACATCAGCTTCCCGCAAGTTGCTGCAACTTGCTACCCATCCCAGCCCAAAATGCTTACAACAGGGTCACCCCAAGCTGCGACACCCGTATCGCTGCCAACACGGCAGTGCTGTCCAAACGAAAGCTGCCCAAGCATCTTCTCCTAAATGGCAAGGCATGGTAAAATACTTAGAAACCAACTGATGTGAGAATTTGCTCCGAATCTCAAAGAAGAGACTTTATTTGAAACTTTAAAAAAAAAAAAAAAGTCTTGTGAGATAATCAGGCTTATTGTCTGCCAAGAACAGCCATTTCCTGTAAGCAGCACCAGCTTCAACAAATTGGAATTTTTTACTGAAGAATAAAAAACCCATACCCTCCCCCCCAAGTGTTTCACGTATACCAGCAGTGCTTTTATGCAGCTTCGTGTAAAAGTTGCTTTTTTTTGGTACAGAGAAAAGTCTTTTGAGAAATGCACTGTGGTGAGGAGAGTCACGTCACCAGCACACTTGGTTTCCTCACCTTGCCTGCTTTGTGAGACAACCCCTGCTCACCCTCATTGGTTTCCAGACACATTTTTGTCAGTTCATACTGGGATCAAAGTTAAGTCTTACTGGCAAAAGAGAAATTGCTGACAGTAGACACAGTAACTACTATTTTATTTTTTTTAAACATATCCAAGCCTGCATGCCAAAATCCATTAACACTCACCAACTTCCAGAATCTTTGGATCATGTCCACAGTGAACAATCCTAGACAAGAACCCACAAAGAACCTGATTTCCATTAAAGCCAAAATCATTCAGTGACAAATGAAACAGATAAAGCCATGATTTAAGAGACAAACACTGTTACCCAAAGGATTCTGGTCTGGTACATGTTGGAGGTGTGTTGGAGGTGTTTTTTTACGAACACAAGCCTGACCCAGCTGGAGGAAGCAACTGACTGAAACCATAAGCAGTCTTAAATATTTTTCAAATGGATACATAGAATGAAATCTAGAGAACAATAAATATCAGACAGTTTTTTTTTTTTTTTTTTTACTAGTAACATGCTTTTGTTGTTGCCTTTTCAAACCTCAAGCACAACCATGCATCTCTGGTTCCTGGGCTATTTTACTTGGTAAAAATTGATACGAAAATTTCCAGGTTGGAGGGCAGTTTACAAACAAGCGTGCCTGGACCAGGGTGTGTAATCCATAAATGAGCTGGGTCCACTTTGTAAAGAAAGTGTTGGTTACTCTGCCAAGCAATACTCTTCTTTTTTCATTGGTTCCAATGTAGTTTGTGTTTATTATGTTACATATCATATAAAGTAGGTTCTGGGTCTTGAATTAGTCCAGGAAGCATTTTTCAGCAGCGGGTTGCTCTGGCCTTACTGTAGCAAAACCTGGAGTCCCCATCAGGGACCAGACAGGGTGAGGACTCTGCTCTACAGGGGGCTGCTGACATTTGAACAAACACATGGAGGCATGCATGCTCAGTTTTGTCTGGGGTGCAGCATTTTCCTGATATTTCCCCCTTAAGATTTCTTGCCTTATCAAGAAAAAAAAAAAGAAAAAGCATTTAAAAAACTCATCTAAAAGAAATGTTGAGCACAAGAAGAAAAAGTCTCCTGCATGCTGAGCTCATGTGGCCAGTTTATAAAGGAACTGCACATCTTAAACTCAGCTTACATAAAGCAATCTTTTACGGTGCAGTGGCAGCTATATATAAAGACCCCTTATCCTGTGAACATCTGAAAGCTTTCCAACAATAAAACGTTTAAAGTTTAAAGGAAGCTTATAGGCTTGCTCTTACATGGGGACAGAAGCCTCACTGTTACCCTGAGCCTATTCCTTGCTCGGGGACGGACCCAGAGAGCAGCGTGTGATGCGAGGAAGCCCAGCCAGCATCAGGGGAGTGGGAGCTCCTGCAGGAAGGAACCAGGACAGGCACACTGCTGGGCTTCAGCAGAGGAAGGGAAATTGTAACACTGCTACAAGATTCTGCTAAGACTGAACACTACAATTCTCCTGACTCCTCTGGCCACGCAAAAGTGACAAAATTTGAAAGAGGGTGATGGTCATACAGCAGGACCAGCATCCTGTGTCTGTCATGTGGAACTCACCGGGTTTCTAAAACAGCTGTATGAAAGCTTCACGCATTTGCAGCACACACATAAGGATAACAAGGTCCCTCTCCTAGAAGAGTCCCAAAGAAAATGTGTACTTTGAAAACAAAAGCAGTTGTCCCCACCACCAAGCTTGCAGCTGTATGAACACCAGATCTTTCAAACTGCTGCCCTTTCCATTTGGAGCAGTAGAAACTCTCCAAGCAGATGCAAGGTCACTTTTGCAGTGCCAGCAAGTCCTAATAAGCAGGAAGGGAGAAAAAAACTTTTGGTGAATACAGAGGGTTTGCTTCAACTTCTTCTAGGTTTATGAAAAAACAAACAAACAACCCAAACACTGTTAAAGTTCTTAAGCTGAACTGCTTCTTTTCTGTGCCACTTAAATCTCTCCACACACCAGATCTATTGACTTATCTTCAGTATACATGCTGCTGTAAGCGAGTCACTATATTCTGCATGTCCTTTACTGCCAGCCCCGACCAAGCATGCTGCTTGGCTTCCCTTCCCCTGGGATGTTTCACTACTAAAGTCAGCTTCAGTCCCTTCCCAATGGTTAATACTGCCAGGTCAGCATTGGCAATACTAGTAGCTTTTTCTCTCTGAACTTTCATGAAGCATAAACTAAACCAAATTGCACTGCTAAATCTTCTTGCACTGCTTTTCTAGGCACCCACTTGCTTAGTAACACAAAGCTACGGACCCAGAGAGAAAGCCAAAAACATAAAGGAGCATGAAGTAACTAACTGAGCACTACAGTATGGCAAGTGCTAATACAGGCAGAGCGTGAAGACGTTTACAGAGAAGCACTGAGGGTAGATGCAATGAATGAGAAGATGCAAATGTGTTAAGAAACACATTGTGTGACAGCAAGCAGTTACTGTGAGCAAGTGGAGGAGAGCTCTTGTGTGAGAAGGAAAGAGAAACGGTACTGGTGACAGAAAGGTGGGAAAGACTGCTCTTGAATCCTGCCTTTTGTAATCTGTCTGAGAAGGTCCTATAACCTTTGCCATCCCTTGCCGTCCAGTCTGCCCAAGAGAGAAATGAGCATCTATTCAAGCTGGAAGCAGATCTGCATGCTTCACACCTCACTCGCACTGCTGGACTGGCTGGACTCTGTGTTGGGCATCTGCAGCCACCAGGACAGAGCGACCCATAGGGAACTTCTAGCCAGCTTCACAGCAAGCACACACTGAGAATGCTGTTCCGATACTGCAGTGAGAAACTTCAGTTCTCAAAACAGTAGAAAAATGACTTCATTAATTGCAGGAAGAGTGCTCACATTTCTCTCTACAGAAAAATGAAAAGTGCTATGCACCAAACATTTTTTTTTTCTTTCAAAAAAGAAATGAATGGAGCTCATAGTCCTAAGAATAGATGGCACTCCCTGACCCTCTTAGCTGGCTCTCAAGAATGCTGCTGGAGGGCGCGAGGCTGGCAGAGCAGCACATCTCTCCCTGCACCCCGGCCTCACACCCCACTGACACCGGGGCACTGCTTCTAGGACTGGAAACAACTTGCAACACCAGGAGAGGGAAAAACAACAACAAGAAAAGCAATAGCTCATGTAACACAAGCTTTTGAGCATTTTAATGGCTGATTGTGCAGTTTATCTCGTATGAAGAAGGGAATGTTTTTCTTCCAAAGATAAAGGAAGGATCCTAAAGTGCCTTTAGAACAACCTGACTAAATAGCGTATTTATAAACCCCTTGCAGAAGTAAAAACCTTTTAGAAGTGTGAATACATTGCACTGTAAATCTAGTTTTTTAGATACAAAAGATTGGTTTCATAAGCGATTTTCCCCTCCCTCTTAACAGAGGATCTTATTTAAGCAATAGACCTTTTTCTTTAATTAGTGTGTAAAGTTAAAATCAAGGACGTTATATCCATGCCATACTACAACAACGAACACACACACATACACTTTCTGCGGAATAAATATGCTGATGTTGCAATACACACATGGGAAGAAGCAGCCTCAAGTCACGGCCAACTTACTTCGAGGCTTTACACCTTTAAAGAGTTGAACATCTATCCTGCATTCTCAGGACAAACCGGGAGTGAAAGGGGACCTGTGTATCACAAGGGACTTCTTGTAGCTCAGTCAGCCTATAGGTTTAGCTGTGGATGTGTGATGCTGTAATGGATGAGTCACCCCACAACAAGCTACCCGATGTTTCCTCACAGGACTGATCCATCTCTGGGCCAGCATGTGGCAGGTGTCGTTCCTGTGCCAAAGGAAAGCAAAGAAGTTCAGCGGCACGTGAGCTGCATGGAGCAAGCCATGGGACAGCTGGAGACTGAACGCAGGCAGTGCAGGGCCCCATCCATGTGCACAGATTGTTGTGGCTTCCTGTGCTTTGTCCTTGACTGTGGAAAAAGAGTTTGCACATTTGGTTTTCCTAACTACTGTAATTCAAAAATTGCCCTGGAGTGACACAAAGGAAGGGCATGGTCTGCAAGGAACTCGCAGGCGGGCGGGCTGGGCCTGCGCTCGGCGGGAGTCCTGCCACCCACGTGGGTCCCACTGCCTCATGGAAAAGGGAAAACGTTGAAAAGATGCTGAAATTTTGTAAGAATGAGCTATTTGTAAACCTATGTCTGTATCAAACAAAGTCAGTACAGCAAAAAGTAAACAGTACAAGCAAAGAGTACGGTGATGTGATCAAAGCACAAACAATGAAAACACTGCACTGCAAACTAATTATGAACTACAACAAGCTGAAAATAAACGGCTTCCTCTTTGCCCTGTTCATCTTAATCTTCTAAGATGTGCGAGGATGGGGAAAAAAGGAGGTCACGGTTTTAAAATTGTGGAGCTTATCAAGTTCAAAATCAGACGAGTAGAGCAAACCTAAGAAGAAAACATCCTCTCTGCCCAGCTCCCTCCCCAGAAAGGAAGCCCGGCAGTGAGGACCCATCTGCAGCGTCAGTGTGCTGGTCTTCAAAGGATTGCTCTGGAGAGCATTTTTGCCTAATCTGTTTTTCTTTCTGGAAGTTTCAAAGCAAACAAAAACTTATCTTTCTGGAAGTTTCAAAATACTGTAACACGAGGAATAGAAAAATGTTACGTTCTGTTTTTTTTTTTTTTTTTTTTTTNCAAGTTGCATAAAGCAAATAAACAAGGCCCTTGTTTGTCACACAACAAGGAGTAGGGAGGAAATAAGAGCTTTAAATTAGAGATTCAGTATCGTGAAAACCTATGTCAGGTCACCAATGGGCTGAGGGTGGGAAAAAGTGAAAGAAGAGTGCTGTCTTTCATGCTACTTCATGGAGTTAGTCATTTACTTATTTAATGATTTTCATGATGAGATTTCACGTTGGTGAGTTCTGGATCCAAGAAGGAGAAAAACAACCCAAAAAGTCACTGTATTTTGACAGTTTACTTTCCAAACAAAAACCCTGCTCTCTAGCGGCTTCCAAAAAAGACTCCCACATAATGAAAAACAGGAAATTAAATCCTCAGGACAACACAGCAGAAGTACAAATGAAAAGATTTTGCAGTGACATAATGCTCCAGCCTGGAGTGCAGATCAAGTCTTTATTCCTTCACGCTGCCCTCAAATCCATCAGGTCCCTCCTTCGAAAGCGAGTGTCCCAGCATGAACCAGAACAAATGCAGGGCTCTTGTAATTCCAGGACCGTGCTATATTAATATAAACCTCTTTGCAATACAAAAGCCACACAAAAGCATTTATTTTGCTGAAATATCCTATGGATTTAAAATGTCACGCTCATTAGAACTCCCCCCCCACTCTCTTGTTTTTAAAGCTTAAGCAAAAGCCTGCGTGGGGGAACTAGTGAACCTGGATTTCCAGCCTGCTTGAGCCAGCCAGCGGCTCCCCGCCCAACGAAACTATAACTCCAGATTTACCCCACCAGAATCTCCAGCACAAGGCCCCCCTCAGCTGCAGGCTCCGTGCCCATTGGAACGGGCAGGCAGGAGGTGTGGGGCCAGAAGCCCCCTCCCCAGACGGAGGCAGCCCACCAGGCCAGAGGGATGAGGCCTGACCTGCAGACGCACCGTTAACAGCCTCACCCCCGCTTCCTCAGGAAACCAGGCTAAAAATCTGGCATTCCCCTTGCTGCACTCCCCTCCCCACCCCACCCCCAGCCACGCAGATGCAGTATAGAAAAAATAATAAAAGAGCAGCATAGATGTAAGGCTTAAGGGCTGTGCTATATCCCAGAACAGCATCTGGATTACTGTCTCATGCATGTTTCAGAAGTGTCATTGGCTTCCTGTTTAATATTCTTGTTTTATTGCTGCACAAAGCCGGCCTCATCTCTACCAGCAATATATTACTCTCACATCCTCAGAACAGATCCTTAATGAGGGTATTCTGCTTTCTTGATATTCTGAGACCTTCTGTCGGTATCAGCATAATGCCTGAACGCCCAGAATACAGAAAAGGGGAAGGCAGCTCTCCCTTTCAAAACACAGTTGCAGGATTAAAGGGACCTTGCGTGACCACCTAGGCCACTTCCCCGCTCACAGCAGCATCAGCAACAGCTGTCTTTTTGTTAGGTCACCCGACACAGCTGGGGGAGAGCAGGGATGCCAGGCCCTGAGCCCCCTCCACAGCCTGACATGCCCTGCATGCCACATCGCTGCAGGCCACAGCCGCCCCAGTCGGCCTGAGGAGAGCTGCCGCCTTTTCCCAGCCTTTCTTGCATTGCCATGGTTACACGGCCGCCATTGCTGCGCACGCCTGGCCTATTTCCACAAGCCTGCAGTGGCAGGGGGTGTTGGCTATGGCCTGAATCTCAGCAAGGGCTGAAACTCCTCAGTTTGCAAGTTGCGCAGGAGAAGGGCCACACTCAACACAAAGACAGATAGCGAACCGCCTGAGGTGGGAACTCTGCATCGCCTCAAAACCAGCAGAAAACAGGTGAATACAAACCCATGTGTGCAACGCAGGAAAGGACAAGCACGAGAGCCAGCCAGCCCTGGCATGCTGGCAGCCCCAGGAGTTTTGGAGGCATTCCCAGAGAAAGAGTGCTGCGAAGGAGAGACCTAGAAGACAACACTAAAGTCATCTTGCCAATGTTAACAGGGCGGGTGAGGTCTGCAGAAGACTCACAGCTGCTATTTGGAAACAACTGGTACTCACTGGAGAGACTGGCAGCAGGGATGGCTGGAGGAGAAGGATGCTCCGACGCAGAGGAAGGCTTTGATGATGGAGACAGCCGTGAATAAAGGAGTCAGTAGATGAACACACAGGGGAGGCTACACTGTTAAGAAGTGAGGGAGCTGGAGAAGTTCCCTTTGCAAAGACATTCTGGACAGATAGAACTGTGACTTGTAGGGGGCAGAGGAAATAATGCTGTAGTAATGCAAGACATCAAATGAGCACCTGGATGTGAATTTCAGCAGTGTGGTCTGGAGAGCAGAGGGCATTTGTGAAGAGACATCACACATGAAGAATCTGCTGACCTCTGACTGAAGATGAGAGGAACTCAGAGGTGGACACACAGATTTTGGCCCCACTGAGGGACACTGGTGTTGCCCATGGTGACAGAGATGAGAGATAACAGGGAGAGCTGCAGGTGGAGCTGTGTCAACAGTTATCTGTTTTGCCACGCTGATTGAGGCTGCATGGCTCAGTATCCACCTAAGTGAAGAAAAGCTAATTGAGCTTATAGCTTGGGCCAGGGTAGAGAGGACTAGCTTTCTGTTCCAGTCGTAAGAATCACACAGATATCTACGCATTGATGATTCTATAACAATATTGTATATATATGATAATTTGTGTATATAAATATTTACATATATAAATGTAATAGCTCCATTTGCAAATGAAGGAACCTGAAATGTAATTCTAGCCAGAAGAATATGAGAAGAGGAAGAGTACTGCCCTGTACGCCTGTCAAATACAGAAGTGGAAAAAGGCCTCTTCCACTGTTCCTTTTTTGGATTGTTACAGGTGATGAAGCTCACAGTACAAAAACGCTCGCCTGATAACCCCATGGGAAGTGCAAGCAGTCAAAAAAAAAAAGTAAAAAGTAAAATGTTGTGATAATGAAATGGCTGTCAAAGCAAAAGGCTGCTATTTGCCATACATTTCAGAGAGTCTACAACAGCACTTACTCTCTCAGAAAGGGTGGGCTGTGCCAGCTGCACAACAAAACTCCTGGTGCAGGCAGCACCACGCGGCTGCACACCCTGCAGGCCAGCCCAGCAGCTACTGCCCGCGGCGGCTGTCACCCCACAGACACAGCAGCCCTCCCACAGACACAGCAGCCTGCGTAGCATCGGGGACGTGCATTTCAGCCCAGTGACGGATGCATGCTTAACCATGTGTCAAATCTGCCAGCACACTGAGTGCTGGAAACAAGTGGTGTTTTGGGAGCAGCGCATCTGGGTCACCGCCGGCTCCCGCTGTGCTTGTGGGCACCCTGGGGATGAGCAGCAGGGAGCAGGCTGAGGAATGGTGCTGCCAGCTCTCATCTAGGCCACCAGCCAAAAACTGGGGACCCCTGTCCTGGAATAGTTGTGCAGGTGCAATCGGGGTTAAAAAAGCACATTCATGCTCCCCCTTCCTCACTACAAGAGGCTGTAAATCATTGAGAATAAGGCAAGAAACAGCACACAGAAAGCACTCACAGGCTCCGCTTTTTCATGCTGGAGCTAGTTTGGGCTCTCACATTTCAGAAATGTCACGTTTGATTCTTCCCTAGAAACTGCCCCGTGAAACACAAGGCACACCATTCAGGGAGCACCCAGCCTCCGGCTGCGGCACGGGGACACCAGGAGCAGGGGTCATCTGAGAAGGGGCATTCAGAGCAGCACGTGCACGGCCGCAGCCACAAAGGCGCTGGGTTATGAATTCTGAAAAATGTATGAATGGTACAGGCTGGTGGTACGGTTCCTGAGAGCACATATCCATGACAAGCCCATGGGAAACAAGAGGGATATGTGCCTGAGAGCCACAGAGAGGCAAGACTTGATTTATTTTTTTGAGTATGAAAGCAAGCTCATTAATTTCCCCTCCAAAAGCTATTTGCATAATCTGGGAGCAGCTGCAAGGGTCAGTTGTGTAGATCTCAGCAGTAAACATCACCAGCAAGAGCTATGGGAGCCACTAAATCAATAGCCACATTTTAAAACAAAAGAACACATGCCAAAAATGTCAGGTTCACTTCCCACACATGCACGCTTACATCTAATGGCAGAGTGTCAACAGAATTTGGGACTCCCACAGTCCTACAGTGCCACCGGCACTGCAGCTGGGCAGCCTACACGGCCTGTCACACCCAGACCCTGCTCCCTGCGCCCCACAACACTCACCACAGGTGACAACCAGTTTACTGTGTCACCTTTCCCTCCCCTGGTCACACACACGTGCTCATCCACGGCTCAACCCACTTTCAACCCCACCTGCATGGGCACAGGGTTGTAGCAAGTGCCTTGAAGCACTGCACATGCAATAGGGCATCAAGAAAGGGAAGTGCTTCACCTCATTAGACGTACACATGGGGAGTGGAGACAGTACCGTCTCCACAGATGCCTTTATAAAGGACAGAGTAAGAGAGAGCGTGCTTCCTCATAAGCACAGATGTTCTATCAACCAGCTGAGCTTCTGTGCACTTCCTTTTTCCAGACGGACACCTCACACCTCCCAGCTCTGTTAGGATTTCAACAGCCACCTCATGTACACAGGGGAAGGACATCCAACAGCTCAGTGCAGAAAGCAGGTCTAACTGGAAGTCGAAAGCCTTCTCTCAAGTAGAGGATTTCCAGCACCACGCCTACGCAAGAGGAAGAAAATAAAAAGCTGCAGGTTCCTCAGTAGTATACATGTGCCATACAGCTGGGACTGCTTATCTCGGCAGCATTCACATGGCTCTAGCAGTACCAGAAGACGTTTTTCTCCTGGACAGGCCCCGCCTCACTCTAGGATTCACAGCACAGCAGTTACAAGCTTCCCCAAATCCCTGTGCAGCTCTCAAGGACTGCAGCAGTGGCAATGTCCAATCAAGGCAGTGGCATTAGGAGAGAGCAGGGCAGCACAAAGCATGGCAGGATGGTCAAAATCTTAAACACCGGTGAGCATGGACTCCAGCAAGTTGCATCCTACTTGCCTTCACAGCAGACATGTCCAGAGGTCCTTCTGCTATCAGCGATGGACAAAGTGAGAACCGTCAGAGGCCTGTTCATGAGGCTGACTCCATCAGCAAGCGGCCTCACCGTGCAAGGGGCATGCCTATCTCCTGTGTCGAGGGGAAGTGCTGACGTCCAAACGAGCACGTGCGAAGCGACAAGGACACACAAAGCATTTTGTGGGCTTGGAACAAAACCCTGTTTGTAGGATTCATTTAGTGAAAGAATGTATGTTAACAGAGCAAGCTATTTATAGCAACTCTCCATAGAAATGAACTGTCTCTTGGTTCCTGTCCCTATAAAATGCAGCTTTCTCAGTGGAGAATCCCCCTCTTTAATCCAAAACCATGGGAGAGGGGGGGGCAGGGGAAGGGGAAGCTGCTGCCTGCCATACCCCTGTTACCCCAATTATACCAGAGATAAGGTCTCCCTGTGCTGTCAGCACAAGCCTTCCCTCACGGCTGGGGCCCACGCACAGAGTCGCACCATTCTTCCCCGGCCTGTCTCGCTGAGGCAGACGTGGTGAAAGAGCTGCCTGTACAGCAGCCCATCCTTCACAGCTCAGCCGTGGCCTCGCTAAGGGATGCCACAGTGACCGAGATGGATTGCTCCTCTTTCAGGCCCCATGCATTTAATTTTGGGCTTTATTCAATATTAAAACATGCATACCTAACGAAGACTACAGTCTTTTGAGATGGGGACAGACCACTATAAACCGCCATCAGAAGATCCTAAGCCAGGGCATGCTCACACCTCTCACACTGCACACTCTGCAACAGAAGTATATGCACTGTGTATCACACACCATCAGCCAGCATGAAAGCCACTCCCCTGTGTGCACACCTGCTTAGGATGCTGAACATGTCTGCAGAATCGTCACACCAATCTCACCTGCATGCTACAAATGACCCAGATCCATGGCCCACTTACCGTGAGCGCATTTGTCCAAGCAGCAGTATTTCCCCTAATGAAGCCCCTGCACAGGCACAGACGTACATCATTCTCCTTCTGAAATAAACACAGTGACGTGGAGACTCCATTTCCAGCATTCCCAAGAAGTGCTGGCACTGACTGCTGGCACAGGCTGCTGCTCTGAACCCCGGAACTGGGGCACTTTTTGTTACACTTAGCCATTCACGAAGAATGAAAAAAGAAAAAAAAAACCACACGACAACCTATTTTAAACAAGGAAGTAATAGTAAAATGCTGTACAGAAATAAATGAGTTTTCATGGAAAACAATAGCTCAGTTTAGGTTTTCAGGCTTTTTTTTCCTACACGAGACAGCGATGGACCACAGTTAAAGATGTACCCTTCCTTTCCTCTAAAATGAAGCTAAAAGCTTTATCTGGGGATACCCTACACACCTCTACATTATCAAATTTTCTGATGGAAGAAAAGTTACCGTTCTTCATTCTCCCTTTTTGTATAACTGCTTTTCATCTCGTTTGTCCTAAGATCTTCTCTACTGCTTATTTTTCTACCCGAGCTTAATAAATTATTTCTACCAGTTTACTCAGACAAGAAAGAAGCTGAGTAAAGTGCAGTCATGTGGCTTTCCTTAATAAAACACACTGTTCTGAAAAAATAAAAAAGCAAAACAGAACAGGTTCGCTCGTTAAAGTATAAGAAAGTAGGTAAACAAACACATGAGAAACTAAAACACATGTGCAAACAGACAAACCACATAAGAAAGATGTCCAATTAGCTTTCCCTCTCCTTTTTTGCTTAAATACGTTCACAAAAAAAAAGATGCAACTAATTCTCCACATCCGTATGTACGGGAGCTCTGCTGCTGGTTTTTGGTGA
The DNA here is from genome assembly GCA_013396635.1 of Penelope pileata. Taxonomy (NCBI): domain Eukaryota; kingdom Metazoa; phylum Chordata; class Aves; order Galliformes; family Cracidae; genus Penelope; species Penelope pileata. The sequence continues at coordinate 303,515 of WBMW01000082.1, forward strand.
AACAAGACCGGGCTTTTAAGTGCTTGAGACCAGAGCTACCTGACAAAAAACTGCACCACAGCATTTAAAGATGACAGCTTGGACATGGCGGGGGGGAAGAGAAAGTAAGATTTTTGGTCTACAGAAAGTTTTTATTTCTTTGGCAAAAGCTTTTTTTCAGACTAAAGTAACCTCACGTTTTCTCATTGGGACTCTACACATCCTCACTGTCCTCCACCCCTTCCAAATCCTGGAGAAAGCACAGGATCTCGCTGCTTACTCTTGCCCCTAGGTATCATCCATCAACAGCTTTGCAATAAAATCCCCCCTAATTGGTTCCTGCTCCTTTCCAGTATCTCACTTTGACACTCCTTGTTGGTGAGAAATAAAAGGGCCTATCTTAAATCTAATGATAGTACCAATAAACCTAAATTAGACTAATGGGAACGCTGAACTGAAAATAAAGCTGTATAAGCTATAGGGCAAAGATATATCATGAGACTTTATTAAACTATAAATCCATTGATTACAACTATATTTTCTAAAGACAGAATTATCTTAAGCTAATTTGTTGCCCAGTATAACAGCATTTGGTGTCTATAATGAAAATTAGATTATATCAGGGTAATTTTGTTTATAATTTTAGATTAACAGAATTAGACACAGTAAAGTGCTCACATAAATGAAATAATGAAATGCAATATGCTTTCCTTTTATTTTCAGGACATAACATTTGGTGCTTTCTAGGCCATAAGCATTTCGATTCACAGGTCTTGAAATTATATTTGAAAAGAGCAATTTCTCCTTCTGTATTCCACAAAGACTTGGATTAAGCCAGGATATGACATTACTTATTGTAAAGGCGTAGATTCACTACCAGCTGGGAGTGCTGATGAAACCAGCCCTAAGCTGCTCCTATTCCTCAGCTCAGCATTTCGCCCATTTGTTCTGCTGCGCTGACTGCCGGCTCCCGGGGAGACCGGAGTTTAAAGTCAACCACTCAAAGACAAAACATTTTGTTTTCAGTTTAGATGCAGCAGTGGGTGAGCAACACAGAACGACAAAGCAGGAGCTTCAGAGGTTGGCTTTGCAGCCCCAGAAGACATCTTGAACCACGCACTTGAGGGAGAACCAGAGAACACCCAAATACGATATGTTTTTGGACAGTCTGACAGCTCAAACTTGGAGTCCTCCAGACTCACAGACCTGATAGGCATTGTGACTTGGAGATTTTTTCACCACCTTATTCACTGATGACTGACAAAGTCACAAATCTCTGCATGGAAAAACACTGTCCAAGCTTCTACACAGCCTTCTCTCCAGCAGTGGCTGCATGATCTGGTTGTGTCCATATTGCCCTCAGCTGCACTCAGATTCCTTCTGAAGGCAATCAACGATGCTTGCTCTGCCCCAAGCCATGGTTTTACACACAGGTTGCTTCAGAGGGCTGTGAGTGACAGCGTTGTGCAGACAGAGCTCCTCCTCTGCTCAGTCCTTCCACTCTGAACCTGTTTCTTAACAGTGACTGGAAATTAACTGCAAAATAAGAAATTTTTCTTTCTAACAATGGCTATTTTTAATTCTCTCTCTGCTCAGTTTTACAGGAAAGGAAAGAGAGATTCTGCTAGCTTCACTTCTTTCCTTTGACATGCCGCAAATACTCGGAGGTGTCAGTAGCCCTGTTATCCATGAGACAAAAAGCACCAGTGACACACTCCAAGGAAGCATTCCCCAAGCCTACTCTGAACATCAAAAATAATTACCACCAGCACCAACAGTCATTTGTCAAAACTCAACACTATTCTTGGATTAGAGTGCGGGCTCAGTAATTTATTTATTTTTTAGAACAAAGTAACTTCAAACCAGACCAACCAACACATGCAAGGTGTGTTGATGGCCTTGGCAGCCACTGGCTTTCTCAGGGATAATTACTGGCAGTTTATCAGCTTTAGCAGTTTGAGACAGGCAGTTTGACAATGTTAGTGCAGAGTGCTGAAACCAAAACCCAGTTCCCACGAGGACTCTGGTGCACGTTTCCTTTCCTGCTGTTTGGAGATTTTCTAGTGTTCTGCTGTGACGTGGCAAATCCTCATCCCGGCCCTGCACCGCTCCTCAGAGGAACGCCAGCAGGGCTCCATTACATCTCCACAGCATATGCCATTAAAAAAATAATTTATTTTCACAATGTATTAATTGTGCCTCCGCTGCCACGTGATTGCAAATAGCTCTGGCAAACAACTGCACCTCGATGAATAAAAAGTTTGTCTGACCAAAGAGTAATTGGAGTTGCTTGGCACTGAAGATGAATGTAGCAATGCTCCAGCTGACGCATCTTGCGCAGACAGCCCCATCCGACCCTCCGTACTCACTGGTACACACAAAGCACAGCAAGCAAGCCTTTCTTGAAGCTCTGGAGTTAAAAGAGAAAGATTTCTGGGCAAACTGAAATATTGGTCTCCTCAGACTCTAAATGACTGAATTTATCTCCTAGTCCTTTACATTCGGCAAGCCACAATAAAGCGCCTTTGCAGATGAACTTTAACAAGTTCTATTTTTTCCTTGAGCAGATGGAGAATTTTTATTAAACACATTCATAGTCACAAAGTAAACTGACATTAAAAGAATACTAGCAGGAAAAAGATGTATTTTCTATACTTTTTTTTTTTCTTTAAAGCCTGGAAATTGATCTTCCACATTGCATTAAAAAGCTACAAGACTCGGGTGAGATGAGCAAGTAAATCCCAAGCACCAAACCTCTGTCAGCCCTGCACACTCTTCCAGCCAAACCTTCAGTGCTACTGAAGTTTTTTGCTTCTGCTAAGCCAGTTTCACACTGTGAAGTATTCACATGATGCAAATAGTCATCAGCTATGTGCGGTTTTCCCCTCTCATGGGTTTTTACACCCTCTGTCTTTCAGAGTTTCTAACAGCAATCTCTCTATGCCAGCAATTTCAAAATTTCTGCCACTGAAGAGAAATGCACTTTTTATTATCATCCTGCATCCAGAAATCACCCTTCTCATTGCCAAGGATTTTATGGAGCAGAATCTTCACTAGGGAAAACCAGATGCTCTACATCAAAAGGACCAACACCCCAAGGGCTCCTAGAGACACTGAGAGCGGAAGCTTTGCAGAGCCATGCATTTGTCTGATCGTCCTTCCTGCCAACATCAATGGGAAAATTCCCACTCATTTCTATAGGTGCAGGCTCCCACAGACAGGGAAAAAACACAAAGCAGGCCAGCTGCTTCCTCCTGTCAGTAACATGGAAGAGGTTCCTTTCAAAGGACAAGCAGAGCCAACTGCAAAAGCTGCATTTAGAAAATTACAGCTATTCTCTTCCAAACTAAAATATGGCATCTTGGTGAAAATACATGGCAGCCCTTCAGAAAGGTAAAAGAGGCAAGCCTTTTATCCCTTGTCTGAAAACCTCAGATATGAACAGTGACCTTCAATTTCATCTTAACCCTACTATAGCGATCTCAATCCCAAAGCAAAGCAAACTTCTGAAAGAGAAAGAATATGAGCTAAAAACCCTGAACAAAAGCAAACCCTGGCACATACTTGAAAAGCAAACTGGGATGCTGCTCCAGGTGACCTCCCCAATTGCCCTGTGGCAGTGATGCTGCCCCCCAGCTCTGAAGGCCCCAGCACCGCAGTGGGACAGTGCCTGGCTGGGGAATGCCCCTGCCCACAGGCACCCCCCCTCCTTGGTGCTAAGAGCACAGCTGATGTTTGCTCTTCCAGCATCTCAGGGGAAACATTAGTTATAAAAAATAAGGAATGGGAGAGGAACGAAAGAGGAAACACACTGGAGGGAAGGCTGATAGTAGATATTAGGTAAAAAAACTACTAGCAGGCAGGAGGAAGTCTGTACTAAAAGGTGAAGAAAACATAATTTCAGTTTAAGTCAGAGCCAGGTGATGCTGCCCAGTTACCGTAGGGGAACTTCAAGGACGGTGAACAAGGTGGTGAGTGGGAGGCATGGTCACACAAAAGTCCCCACCAACACTCCTCCCTCGCACAGTTCCACCCACAGTCACTGTCAGCAGTCTTTGCTCTGTGAGGGCTCAGAACAGCTCTGCATGACCCTGCCTCATTGCGACCGGGGCAGGGAGCTAGCAGCAGGTGTGAAAGCCAGGTCAGAGACTTGAACCATTTCTGGTCTGTCTCTCCTTTGGGAGATGCCATGGGACTTTCACAAAGATTCTCCAGCACCGCATCTCATAACTAAGACTCAAGCAGCCCCATCTTATGCATGCACATGCCCTGACTGCTCACTGAGCAGAACGTCACCTGCTGAGAAATACCCTGACTCCGCTCAGGCGAGGAGGGAGGGGTATTCCCCGCAGAGCCTGCGTAGGCTGTCACCAGTGTTTTGACAGGCAATGAGAGGTGTGTGACTGTCATTCAGAGATGAACATACAGAATCACCTACTGTGTGCCACCATTTGGCACATCCCTCTGAACTAGGGAACGTGCAGGAGAGCCACAGGGGCAGTGGCTTTTGCACTCCCTTTTGCAGGGCCAATGACCAGTGCCGCTGATGGCTCTCATCCCTGAGAGGCAGTCCTTATTGTTGAGGACTTGGATTCTGGCCTCATCTCCTCTTCCATCACCCTGGTTACTGGGCAACAATTGGGCAAAGGAGATCACAGCCTCTTGGTAGAAAGCAGCAATCCAACAATTTCATGACTTCACTACTGCTTGCACTCTTCTGCTCTTATTTTTAAGCTCTCACACTAAAGTACAAAGTTTTCATGGCTGTAACAAATGGCAAAGATGGCAACTATTGTTAAAAGACTTAGGGACAAACTTGAAAAGTGTATTTATGAATCTGGCTCTTAAATTCTATTCAATGTAAATTTAAATTCTTAAACACCTCTTTGGCTTTAGCTCTACAATGTTAAGAGGGAAGCCAACATTTTGAACGACCACTTGACTTCAACTTCAAAGTTCTTTCAACTTCACATTATTTCATGAAAGATAATGTTAAAATAATTAGATTGTGCTTATTTATTGAGAAAATCAGAAAGCCTTTGGTATGCAAGTGATTGAAAAAGATGGACTTTCAACACCTGGCACATATATTTCTGAACATAATCTGCACTAGAAACACCCATCCAGACAGCTAAACACAACTGCACACAGCCACAAGATTTATGCATGCACATAAAACACAGAAGCTTTAGTTATTTGTAATGCGACTGACATGGGTGATCATGCAACGCTCAGCTTGCCAAACTGTAGCTGTGGTTAGTCATCTGTGCTTGGAAGAGGAAGAGCATTTAGTAACAGCAAGGTCAGTGGGTGCATATGCAGTGTGTTTCTGTGGTCACTCTAGGTTCCTCCATGCACGTGGCCTCAACGCGTTCAGATGAGCCCACAAAATAAATTCATGCAGTACTTGAACAGGCTTCTGCAACCAGCAGGAACGGCAACTCCCTAAACAACTGCCCATTTTGGAAAGGTGCTAAGGATGGCTTGAACATGGTGCTGGAGACAAAGAAGCAGTCATCAGTTACCTTTCCTTGAGAATGAAAAAAAAATTGTTTCCTTTCTTTCAAAGGTTGGTTCCTAACAGTTTGTCAAGGTATTTATGTTTCTTTAGAGAAAAAAGGGAGAGGAGAGAACAAACTCTTTCACCCATTCCGCTCCCAGATGGCATGTGGTATCTGAGATGCCCACTTCCAATGCCCCCAGCAGTGTTTGTAGGACTGTCGAAGAACAGAGAGAGAATAACCCAGGGTTCAACATGGGCACTAATGATGCTCTCTTGTATGTCACTTAGTAAGTTGAGACAGATTCCTCATGACAGAAAAGAGCTTCCAGTTTCAATAGCTTTTTTGTAGTGTTGCTTCACGAGAGATTTCTGTTGACACCGCCACCCCTCTGGAATTACGTGAGCATCAGCTTGTTCCTTGAAGAAAATGGTGTCCCAAAAAGGAAAATGCTTCAATAACTATCTACAGAATCTTGTAGCTCATGTCTCCCCAGCTGTCAAGACCAATACTGAAAAAGGGCAAATAAATTGGGATTGCACATGTGGTTTCCCTCAGCCACATGAGATAGTGAAAACTGAAGGCTTTGACTACACGGCAAAAACTAAAACAAAAAAATGAAAAAGCCTATTCATTGTACATATCCTGGGGAAACAGCACTTGCACAATTTGTAATTGTCTAAAGCTCCCCCAGAGCCTCAAATGGAAAAGCAATGAATAACTCCCACTCCTAATAAAATTCCACTCAAAAAGTTGGTATGAGATGACTCTACTCCATGCTAGCAAAGCACTTTGAGGCCTATGCAAGTAAGGAGTTGAACATTACACAGAACAGCTCCCAAACACTAAAAGAAGTATGCATCTAAATGTAAATTGTCATTTTTATTAAAAAAATAAATAATTTGATAAGTTATCCTAGATATACAACTTAGCATTTGAACAAGGTTGGATTTTTTTCAGACAGTTTTCTGAAATAATCCCAAGAAGCACAGGTCACTTAGTGACAGCGACACCTTTGGGAGTCCCCATAAAAAGAGATTAAAATCATGAAAACAGATTCTTTATTTTCTTAGAAAGCTCAGTACAGGGAAAGGCAGCTGGAGAAGAATGAAATCTTAAAAGCCCATCTGAACATCCCACAAGAGACACGTTTGTACAGTAACAGCGTGAATCTAATTTGCTCTCAGATTAGCCACAACTGAACATTTCCCTCCCAATGCCCAGGCTTGTTTGCCTTGCAAAGGGTATCTCAAAGACAAAACAGCAATCCTTGCTGCCCAGGCACAGCATGCCAAATGGCCTTCTTCCTTTGTACCCGAGCAAAAAGTCTTGAGCAGCACCACAAAAGGCACCACACTGTGCAGCAGGAAAACCAGAGACAGGAAAAACCAATTACTCCTCTTTCCTCAAGGCCACGGGATTGTCAAGACAGCTACGTTATTGCACCATCAGTTCATGGCGGCGAACTCTCTTCACACTTACCAGTGACAGCCATTTCACAGAAACAGATAATCTTTGCCTTTTATCCACCAGTTTCCTTTTACGGTTTAAAAATTGGTAGGCAGCATCGACACTTATCTGCAGATTTGTCCTCAGACACAACTCTGCCTAAAACAGTCACCTCTTTCTGTTCAGAAATGAAACTTTTTTCCAGTTAGAAGACCTTCCCAAGTTTGCTGCTCTCAGTTCCATTATCTCTTGCTCTGGAGTCACACCAGAAGAAGCAAGACAGAGCTACATGATTCGTTCAGATGCTGTGTGCCATGAGATCAGAGGTTTTATGCCGGTGCTTCCTCTTCACCCCTGCCAAGCCCACCATTACACGTGGTTACTATGGCCTACTCAAGCCAGCGGAGCTGGGCATAGGATGGCAACCACACAGCTGACCTCTGAAGTGCTTCTCTTTTTCTACAATAAAGTGAATATAAGTGGTTTCTTTGGAACTTCTGTTCTCTGTTTCCTTGGTGTATATTACAACACAACTCAGCTTTACTATTCTTTACAGGAAATAAGTCATTTGCAACCAGCAAGTCACATGGTTACACTTGAAACAACGCTACAGTTATGCCAACGGGTAGCTGAGAGGCAGCTCTACACTGCCTTGGGAGGAGAGTTCAGCACACAGTAGCAGCGACAGACTGACACTTGGAGACCAGTCTCCCACCTGATAACAAGACAGCTACAGTGAACGCTACAATGCAGGAAGGGGCATCTGTAAGCAGGAGTGGATATTATCATCCTGCAACACAGAATATCACCAACAAATCAGCTGACTTCAGAGGACTGAACACACTGAGGTTGACTCCAGCTCAATTGTTAGTATTGACAAAGGCAAACTCAGGCTCATCACCACCTCCAGGTCATGAAACAGTACTGTTTCCACATAGGGACAAGACCTTGGTTACTGTAACAGATCTGTGCCCAGCTTTTTGCTAACATAGCAGATCAGTATCTTGGTGCTTCATACTCAGGAGAAGTTGGTTACATTATAAATCAACTTACCTAATACAATCTACAGAGGCACTTATTTTCATGACGGGAAATACACAAGGAATCCTCTCCAAAGTCAAGCGTGATTTCTTTATTTTACTTATTCTGACTATGGGACACTGATCTCCTTAAATCCGTATGCAATTTTTATTATATTTAATACTGTTCAAGTAAACGGAAAAGGACATTCATGATTAATTGCTTTAAGGAAAAAGTGAGTCAGGATGTATAGGATTGTTTACGCTGGAGCAAAGAACAGTGGAAAGACCAGCTAGCTTTAGATTTGCTTCCTTTTTCCTCGCTCAGGACGAGGCTAGGAAATGGGAGACCTGCAGAATCCTCTTTGCCACCGAATTCATACAGAAATAAAAATGGAACAATATTCGAAAATAAAATCAAAACCAACTAGCTGTGGTTCTCTTGGATCATGGAAAGGACAAAACATGAGAGAATGTTAAATCTTGATAAATACAAACACCATGACCTCTGCATTGTACTAAACTTAGAAAAAGGACAGTCAGAATTCAATTCCAAAAGACCAGGCTCCTAACGCATCCATAACTTTAGATCCATCAGAAAGGAGTAGACAGTTGTGATTCTGTACAGTTCACCTGTATGGAAGAATTTGCTCTCTGAAGTATTGTTTTCATTGAAACAGCAAATTGCAAAGATTTTACTAACTTGGCAATCTGAAGTATTTGGAGATCGTGTCAGTAATTCACATACATGGATCAGACCACTTCCTTCCTTCTATCAGTTGTCCAAAAGTTCTGGGAAAGGGATACTTGGTATTTCCCATAACACCCAATAATATAGCACAGACATGCAGAAATACAGATATTTTGTACAGGGTACAAGCATGAAAATGTAACAGGATGTGCATGAAGGAAGAGCAGACAGATTTGAGAGCTTTCCAAACACAGCTAATTTTTATGGCATATAGGCTTAAGAAGTTCTCTACTTTGGTTTGCATTGCTGCATAATAAAGCATGGTCTGAGATGGTGTCCTTGCCAGTTTTCCTAGGCACTATGCAGAAATTAAATAAAAAAATAAAAAGATTCAGATGAATGAATAGATTAAGACAAGTAGCGCTCCTCCAAACAGTTTTAAGTAAGTTTCAGCAGACACATTGAATTCACAATCTTGATTCAGTCAGGATGAAGGTGGTGCATTCCTCTGCTCTTTGGCCAGCCTCAGAAAGGAGAAATGTAGACACAATACTGAAGTTGACCTCTCTGAGCTGAGAGGAAGGGACATGGCTGCCTGGAGAACGATGGTGCTGGGCTCCAGAGAAGTTACATCAGCTGCTTCAGAGGTTGCTGCTAATTTACGGGCTCTGAAGTACTGTTAAAAGTCTCGGGGAAAAGGAAATAGGCACCCTTCACCCACAAAACTGACAAGATTTGGAAGTTTCTTTGTGAAAATAACCTCACCGTCACTTTGCCAAACTAGACAGAAAAGGAATTAAAAACACTAATGTCAATAGTGAACTATCTGGAATTAGAAACCAAGATCCTTCTGGTTCTCAGGCCTTAAAACTTAATTCAAACAACTTCAGGCAGAATTATTTGTCCATCTCTCTGAGGAGTCATTATAATGAAGTTAGTAACGATGAGAAAGTAGATGATGAAATCACTAATACATTATGTACACACACATATGCACGCAAGCAAATTCCTTGGAAATAATTCTAAACTTCTAAACCAAACAAGGATGAGAAATTATGCTGAAAAGCACAGAAAAAGTTCAGCTGGACTGAAGTAATTTATATTTGTCTTGATCCATAAGCAATGAAGAGAGACACTGAACTGAACAGATGCTCTTGACAGGATTACAGTTCCTGTATTCCTGACTGGAATGCATAACGGCGCAAGATGGAAGAGAAGCTGTGGCTGAAGGGAAGTGCAAGCCCTCCCACTGTGCTGCGGTGTTGGAGTGTCCCTCTGGACACCGCAGGCCACATGCAGCAGCCACGTGAGGCTCACACGTGGTCCCAAGCCAGAGGCACACTGCTGGGCCCAGGCTCCTGGAGCCCGTGGCATGGAGCAGGGCAGGATTCCCACTGTGATGGAATCTCACGCACGAAACGTCATGAATCAGGAGACCTAATCGGTTAAGACATTCTTCAATGTGCAAAGAATAAACTGTATAATAGGAAAATACTCTGATCACCACATAGGCAGGACTGCCAGCTCAGCACAAAATCTACTGGGTTTCAGGTTACCCAGTAAAGATATTTAACCTGTAGTCATCAACTTATTCCATTCCTGATATAAACCCCTTCAAAAGTGGTAATAATGAAAAAAACATTTCCAGGGCACTAGGCGGGTTTTTATGTTTGTGCAAAGCCAAAACAAACATTTTAATGTTTGCTTGGACACAAAAAAAAATAATAATAAATCCCTATTGGGTTATTCTGTTTGTTTTAGGCTACGTACAGCATCTTAGTATTCAAACTGGTACACGTTCTCAACATAGTTTTAGTTTGGTACATTGACACAGTCAGAAGTTTGCTACTTTACAACCAGTGACTAGCCAATCTGTCACACAGAGCAGTGTAGCATGAACAACTAATGAGTAAATCTCAAAAAAAAAAAAAAAAAAAAAAAAAGAGGGGGGGATATAGAAAGGATGTTTACAGATTTCTTCATGGATGTGGTCTATTAGGAAGCTATAACTTCCTATCTATTGAGTGTTTACTAGAAAAGCCGAGAATTATGATAGAGTCTTTTGTGGGCAGGAAATGATCCAAGGAAAATTAAACAGATACAGCAAGTTGCTGTCAAAATGGGAGGAAGCACTTTAACCACTAAATAACCAAAAGCTTACATAGTACCAGAATACTACTCAAAATAAGAAAAAAAGATTTCTCTTATACATACACACACTTTCTGAAGACCTCAGATTTTACCCAGCTCTCCTTTATTTGATCAGATGGCTGTAAGTTCCAGTGGGACTTCGACAAATTAACAACTATAGAACGAGACACACGTTTAATTAAGCACAAAGCCATAGGATGTTATAGGTACGTTTTAAAAGCCTATTAATTTTAAGCATGCTTAATGAGATAACCAGAAGATACATCCGCTCTTAAAAAAAAAACTGCCTTACACACTCATACGTGAACAGAGAACTTACAGGAAACAATACTAAGTCATATTTCACCTCTGGGCTTACACCTAATAGTCAAAACACTGCTCGATTTTTTTCCTATAAAAATTTCATGAAGTGAAATATAAACAGACACCAGTGGTCTTGGGGAAGATCATCCAGAAAGATTATATGCTTAACATTTTAATATCTGTTCTATCAATTTAAACCTAATCTAGATTTTCAGACTGCAGAAGGATATTTTACATATGGCAATTTTAAATTCCACAGGAAAGGCACTTCCCATCTGCAGCTGAGCTCTCAGTACACACCCAACAGCTTCACCGAAATCTGTTCTTCAGCAGCCGTGATATCACCGCACATGCAGCCATGCACCCAGCGAGCACAAAGAGCTGTTAACTATTCATGATAACTGGCAATCAGCATGTTAAAAGGGACTGAAAATGATTACAGCCAGGGGTTCTCTGCTTTTACAGAAACACTTGCTGAAAGACTATCACAGAAGAGCCTTTTCTCCAAAGAAATTGCACTACAGATGTCTGGTTCAAGTTCCACTGATGTCAAATTGAGGTCTTCCCGTTAACTTCTGAAAGCTCGTGATCAATATCCACATTTCTGTTGCTACAGTTAAAACAGGATGGCAAAGAATCAAGATTCGGCTTACAGCTGAGGCTGGTGGTTTGTCACCCTGCCTGCACCACTGCTTGCAACATCACGGAAGGGCTCACAGCCCTCACAGCTGGGACGGAGGCTGCACGCGAGACTGGAGCGCTGCCGGTTCTGGATACAAGACAGCTGCTAATGGGGCTGCTCTGCTTCCAGCTCCTGCATCATGTCCTTCTGAAGCACAGAGGCAGCATGTAGGTCCTGTTTACCCATCATACAGATATTTTGGCCAAATTACTAATCTACAGAATAATTTAAAATGTTTTATAAAAATTATTTTTCATTAGCCATCACTTAACGTGACATTTGAATACTCCAATGGGGAAAAAAGTAAAATAAAAAAAAAAAAAAAAAAACTTCTCATTTCCATCCTTCTTCCTGTTGCTCCAGAGCTAAGCAGTGCTAAGTTTTTGGCTTCCTTGCCACAAAAAAGCTGAGGCTCCTCTACATTTTTGATCATGATAAATAGCTTGGCACATTACCAAGAAATGAAACTTGAGCTATCTATTTATATGCAGAAAAGCTATTAAAAATAAATAAATCAGGTTTTGATTTTAGAATACTCTGCTATTCAGAATCAGTGAAAACTAAACAAAACCATGTATCTAGTTCCCTTTGTGCTATTTCAAGTGAACTTAGTCTTAAGGCTACAGGTCCAACATGGCTACAGAGACCAACAAACAACAACAGCTCAAAAGAGCTCAATGATTAGATCCTGAATCCATGTGTTGTACATGACGATAGATGCAAGTTTATCCAGGAGTTTCAGATGTCACGGACATTTGGAATTGAGCTCAACACGCATACAAAGATAACCACAGTCCTCACCCAGATTAAATCAGAAAGCATCATTTACCATGGGAGGAACACGGCCTCCATCAAATTAACCTTCTGTCCTAGTCTGCACTGACATGATTTCAAGGAACATGTTTAACACAAACATCTTTGCTAATAGAAATACGATCTGCACAACCAAAATATCATAAAATCTGGGCCAGAATGCAACCTCTTGGTCCGAGAAGCTAACAGCTGCACAGTGTCTTGCAGCTTGTGAGCTTCTGCTAGGAAGTGCCTATGTGGTGGCACTGGCTCTCAAGCACGCTTTCACACTGTGCTGCAGGTGCAGAAGGGCAAGGAGCAAGTAACCTAAGGTAGGGGCAGAACACACCAAGTCAGATCATTCATCCAGCAGTCGCTGCTCAAAAATCCACCAGCTGCAAGCACAGATCCCAGCTTACCCCATACTGACTTGTATGCTGTTAATATTTTATTCCTCTTAACTGGGTAGCAGTCGCAGCACACATTTAGTGCAGTTATTACTAAAATAAAGCTCATGCTAAATCACCTCTAAACAAAATTGCAGGCAATTTTGTTTTCTTGCAGTTATTTACCAATGGCAAATATCTTAGAAGTTAATTTCCCAGTTGGAAGCAACCAAAAGGATGAAACTGTACTCCCCAGAATATACGAGAAAGAAATGAGTAGTCAAAAGCTGCACGCATGAGTGCTTAACAGAAAATTTTGAATTGCTCTTCATCCTGCCAGTCAAACTCATCAAATACAATCATATGGCCTCATTAGAGCTTGCATTCATAAACCAAGCATTTAGAAGTATTTTAAGAATGAAAATAAGGTTTAGACTCATACAATAAAAAATTAAACTAAAAAAGAAATACCCAAATGAAAAAAAAAATCACAAAAGTTTTCAGTACACATCTGAAATAGTTTCTGGAATAAAATAGAAAACCAGATGGAAGCATTAACAAACATATTGCTAAATGAACACATTCACATCAACAGCAAAGGCAACTTCCCGTGCAATTCTCCCTAAAAAAAGAAACAAATCCACCTACTGAGAAAATGGTATACGCAACTGCCCTTGTATTTGAAAACTTATGAATGCGCAAAAATGGGTCAATCTAGCAGTCATTGTGGCAAAGGAAATGTCTCTGAAGCTGTGGTGTTTTGCACGCGCACAGCTCCCAGGGCTCAGCTTGGGTTGCAGAAGATAAAGATTGCATTGCCAGGCACTGAAGAGTAGAAACACAGCTCCAAATAACGGACTACTAAAGGTCACATTCAATTAAGACAGATCCTCCTGGCTTGTGCAATAAGATCTCATCAAGACCCCAAAAGACATCTCAATGCTTCCATTGACTGGCGAAGAAGTAAATAGGATTTTAAATTTAATTTGCCCAAATCTAGCTCTGATTAGTGCTACTGAAACATGCACAATAAATTACTGAATTGCTTCAGTAGCCAAGATGATTCCAGCTTTCTTATGGCTGCCAGTGACATATGTAGTGAAAGCAGCTATCTTCAGCAAATACTTGAGTTTGACGGAAAACAGTTTCGCTTCTATCAAAATGACACAAGCTTGGTCTGACTAAATTCACAGGAGGAGAGAAGCTAGAAGTGGATGCTGACACAGATGCTGCCTGGGAAGAAGACTGGAAGCCGAGCTCTTTGCCTTGCTGTCAAATGTCCTAGTGTGAACCAGGAGATACAAAGGGCCAGTTCTGTCAGAGATGAACACTTGCTGGGATTAAGCCCTTTGTTTTACTTCTCAAGACTTGAGAGTCCCTGGCAAAGGTTGCCCACGGAGGTTGTGGTATCTCCTTCCTTGGAGAGCTTCACAAACCATCTGGACACAGTCCTGAGCAAGCAGCTTGAGCAAAAGGTTGGACCAGATGACCTCCAGAGGTCCCTTCCCACTTCAGCCACTCCATGATTCTCTGACCGAGTTCTGAAGAATCTCAGAAATACAAACTGATGGACGGGGGTCACTAACAAAGCCTCACTCAAAATCGAGGTGAGGGGGAGCGAGGCCTATTCACCCACGCGCCCTAATGTGGCTACCTCAGCTTCACACAGGGCCAGTGTGCTGGAGGCCCGCAGGCTCCCCTGCTCCCAGCTTGCTGGGGGCCCTGCTGAAATGGTGCAGGAAGGGGCCCCCACTGCTGGCCACGTGCATTGGCCCAGCTCCAACCCAACCACAGCCTCTCACCTCCTCCTACCCGGGTTAAAGCCGAAGGGCTTGCCCAAGGCAAGGCCTGACAGTACCAGAGAGTGCTTTAGCAAGCGCATTGCCAGAGCCTCCCTGGCAGTTAGGGACTGGAGCATCAGAATACAGATATTCAGAAACCACAAACACTACGACAGCATAGTAGAAGAAAAACTCTGAAATGAGCTATGGGAGGCAACATATCTATTTTGATACTATTTTCTGTCTTATAAACCATAATGATACTTGTTTATAAACTACGCTCTCCCAGAGGTTTGAAGTGGTAGGTTTACATGTAATTTTCTTTCAGAAAGTGGGGATCTGGCAGTTTTGACCTGATTTTGCCATTTCGCGAGGGTTGCCGTACTGAATAGCCTGATGAAAGGAATTTCAACTGAAGCCTTTCCATCCTTTCTACTTCTTAGAACTCATTCTGCAGCACTTCAGAGACTGCCGAGGCATCCCTGTGCTGCTGTCCTATGAGATACAGCGCAGACACAGTTTCTTCTTACGATTTCACAAATAATTAAAGGCAAGATACAACAAAGGAAATATAGAAGAAAGAAAAACGTGACAGAAACGTGACAGAAGGAACGTGAATCCATTATAAACCAATACCTGCACATCTAAGTTTGTTAAACAGATCTTTTTCCGTGGTATATGCTTATCTTAGCTAAAAAGCTAATTTGATAGAATAACCTCAGGGTTCCTTTATTCCCAGTAAGCAACATGGGCAAAGTTTATCCATTCTGCTGCAAAACTGCTACATTTCAATGCCCTTCCAGAGCTGAAAGTCATTCTATTCTTTTGTAAAATTGTGGTAGGGATAATGGCTGATTAAAATGAGTACGACTTCTGTGGTTTGCTGAAGGAAGCTTTCTATTTGACGGGATGAAGTTTACAACCACTGCTTTAGCTGTTCATTATCAGTAGCAGTTTCCTGGTTGTATAAAGAAAAACTAAAAGGCAACAACAAAACTAACCAAATAAAAGAGAAAGAAAAAGGAAGGCAGATGACCCCACCAGGAGGAGTGCCCCTGCCTCCTGGAGGTCTAAACCTGCCCACGGCCTGGTCACAGTAGCCCCAAAAGGCTCTGAGGTAGAGGACTGATTAGGTGCACTGCCCTAACCCAGCCAGTGGATGGTTAGGAAGTGTTCTCTTCATGAGCTGTAACAGCTTAGAGAGCGCTGGGGGCATAGTCAAGGGGACATTTAGGCATGGAAATCAAGCATTGCGCAGCTGCTGGAGCTCCCTTGCAACATCTTCCCCCACTGATAACACATTTGCCTGATGAAGTGGCAGTGTTGTCCCAACAGCTGAGTTCTAGGACTTCTGCATCCTCTACCCTGTCCAGGTCCACACAAATTGTGCCCAGGCAGTGCCACCTCAGGCACTACAATTCAGAAAGGGGGACCCACAGAAGGTCTCCTTTCTCCCGCAGCACGCTTGCGAAGCAAACCCACTTAGAGGAACTGTCCGTGTCTCCTGAAAAGAAGCCAACAGAAATATGACAGGCATTATCCACCACCCATCTCCCCCAAAGCAGAAAGTTCCTTCCTCAGCACTTAAATAATCACAGCTGAAAACAATGAGGGTAACACTAGGTTGGAGACAGAACGATTCCTGCACAGATACCACATAATGATGAAATACATTAACATAAACATGTATTATTTATGGACGAAATGCGTAACTTATCACCACTACTCTCTAGCGCATTTACTGTTTTCAGAGTGAGGGAAATGCTCATGAGGCATGAGCAGTTTGTCATTTTATCAACAGCTTCCAAACCTCCAAAAATACTTTTTAACTATATCCATAACAATTACAGACCACAGCCATGTTTGCCTTGTGATTACTTTAAAGCTAAATAAATCTTCTCTTTGAAGCAGAAACAAATTGTTTTGAAGTTTTTGACCACAGATTTTATATATAACAGTACAGATTTAAAACTTATTATACTCTAACCGGGATCATTTTCAGGAAACATCCTGCTTGCCTCTTGGATGGGTTTCCATTTGATTCAATCACAGTAATTGTACAGCTCTTATAGTACTCAGAACTTGTCAAGAATACAAAGAATATTGCAGAGGTTTCCATTTATAGATGAGTGGGTGCCAGCATAATGATCTTGCAACCAGAAGCAGGATAAGTCATTCTCTTCTTCTCAATATCACACAGCAGAAGCAACTAGAATTAGTATCAAGTGACATAACTTTGCTTTTCCCAATGTCACATATATGTGTGCATGTATGTATACATATCCTCTTATCTTAAGCCTTTTAGATCATCCTCAAGCCCCGGCTCCGAAAAACTAACACTACACTTACATCTTCAGCACCATCTTTGCAGTCAGCGTCTTCATGAACTGCATATATTCCTTGTGTTTTATTTGGAAAGAGTACTTCAGGATCATATCAGTCCTGAAGAAAGACTGAAGCCCAGATTAGCATTATCTTCAGAAAAGCCCACATGAAGAGACGGTGCTTGACAACATTTGGCCCCAACAGAGCCATCTGGGCAGGTGAAGTGCTGGTGAAGCGAACGTGAGACATGATTGTGGGTACTGGAACACCTCGAGGGGTGGTTGGGCAGGGAAGGAGATGCAGCACTAAAAGCAGAACAGGCTTGGGCACCATCTGGAACATCAGGGCACCATCATGATCATCCCATCAACAGAGGGACTGGCCTAAGGATAAAATGATAAAATGGACATGTGATTCAGAAAAGACTGGTAATGACCTGGTAGGATGGAATGGAGGATTAGGATTGTATAAACTGAGAGCTGCAGAATAAACAGGGACAAATACATCAGGAGAACAAAAATTAACGATACCCATCTCAAATTCAGGAAGAAAAGGTATGACGGAAATTAGGCCACAGTAGAAGGAATACATTTTCATATGAGCAGGCAGCCTGCTGAAATCACTGTCATGAGAAATCAGTGGGCCTGAAACATAAGTCATTCTCTGTACTCTGTTATACGTGAAACATCATCCAGTTTTGCTGTCATGCTGGTAGAAGGGTTAGAAGGGCTATTAAACATCACGTGTACAGTTTTATTGGTCTAATTACAAAGAAGCTAAGGGAAGATTTATTATTTTCTCCTTCTGATGCTAAAAGCCTTTCCTAAAGCACTGTGATCTGGTTAAGATAGAGACAAGTTACTGGACTAGTACTGCAACAGGTACAGTAGAGGTACAGCAGTTCTCTGGATTTTGTTTAACATGCAGAAAAAGTAAAGGCTATGGGATGATACCAGCAGAAAAGAAAGAAATGGCCTGAATTGAATTCTGACATGCAAATTTAACATTCCAAATCTTGGAATGAAAAGCAGTAATTTACATTTGGGGGAATCTATAGCTTCCCAACACATTGCTCTTCATTGCTTAGGAAACCTTTGCAACTCTTCAGACCTTTTGTGCTGAAGATCTATGTATCAAGCCTAGGCTGAGTTTTCTGAAGAGCTGCAGCCAAAACAACCAGGTCACTTCCAAGAATGTAGCTGGGAAAAAACAAGAACCTTTTATTTGGAGAACACAGGGCATTGAAAGTCGTCCCAATGCAAATACTTTTCACTACCCAACCTCTGAGTACTTGAGCTTCAAATCTGGATGCATCTCTTCTGTGCCATTTTATCCACGAGTTCTGGTAAGCTAAGTGAAATAAAAATAGCATCCTGACCACCCTTTTACAAACCTTGCCATTTAAAATGTGGTATAAGGAAATGCATGGCTGGGCTGCTAAGTCAAGAGACAGAATTAAGACTTCTCAGTCACTTCATTGGCACAAGTCCCAATGGCACTCACTAGCACAAAACTGTGGTGTTGGAATATGCAGTACTTACACCTCACAGATAAAACCAGCTTTAATGCCCCTTGAGAACCCTTATCAGATGAAGTTTGAAGAGATATATATTAGAAGAAGAGAGAACTATTTAAACTTCTATCACAGTCCATGTAATTTCTTGAGAAACTTTTGCTTCTACTCAAGGATTTTGAAGCATTTGTATAAAATTACCGTGTTCTACAGCACCTCTCCTTCCATTCAAAAAGGCTGATTCCCATTTAAATACAAAGCAGAATTAAATTGTGAGCTCAGCTTAGGATTAACTGGGACAGCAAATACAACACCCTAAGATAACACCTGTAACATACATAACTTATCTGTACAGAACAACCTGGCAGAGCAGTTACGTCTCTAGCAAACCAGACTTAATATAAAAAGGATTTACTTGCATGCAGGAGCATTTGCAGTCTCTATGCAGTTTTTCTTTGAATAGATTTAACATTTAACTAGTTCAACCACATTAATCCTGGAGCTCCAGACTCCCGGAGAAGTATTTATCATTTTTTATTTAGAACTAAAAATGACATTTGCAGCAACAAAATGTGGAATTTCAAGTAACTGTATGCAAATTTTAAAACATTGCTATCTAAGTAAATATGAAAACCTCCCAACTTTCTCAGAAAGAAAGATTCATAGTGAGACTACACTTTTCTCATTTATATCAGAATGAGTTTTAAGCTTTAAAACCCAGAACTTGGTGTAGCTTTTTCTTAGATAGGAAAGTCCATCATTTTTGAAATGTGCAGATTGCAAAGGCTAAATTGTAGCAGTAATGATGAAATACTCCAGTCAGAAGGAGCTCTAGATTGAAAATTTAAATGAGAAACCAACTCAGTGCAGTTACTGATAATGCAAGTTAATTAAGAAAGTTTTGAACATTTGTCCTATTTCTTTACGGTGATTTCCAAGTTCTCTAAACAGCTTCCTATTGTGCTGTGCACCACACTGCAGGGCACAGCAATCACTGCCCTTTATGTAGCTCCTTTATTTGGTACTTAGTGTTTCAAAGTTTATCTTGAGATAAAGGTATAGAGGAATGGAGTGAAAGAAAATGTGTTTTCCTCCATTACCCTTGCTTTGCTAATAGCCATGGGCAGGTGGGCGTTGGCAGGGCTGCTCCATCTCCAGCTGTCTCCCATTCCCCACTGTTATTCCCTGTGACCCTCTCCTCCACTGCAGAACACTTCCTTCCAAAACACCCCAAGCCACCCTGAAAGCAAAACATCCTCCCTAAATGCTAATGCAAGAGAAAAACACGAAGCAATTGAGAGCAAACAAGAGAGCTCCAAGCCTTCGCATCTCCCACTCTAAGCCAGTTAAAAATACACAGAAGCATTCTGCCATTTCATCACACGCACGTTCTGCTGCAAAGGCACGCAGGGACCAGCGGGCAGCAAGGCTGCAGGGTTTTATTATCCCAAGTAACTCCCATGTGAATCCCCATAGCACCTGGCTCGCAGCCCTGGTTCAGAAAGGTATGACCTGCTCTTTATCCTAATGTAATGCCATCCCTCTCACAGGCTTCTGGAACACCCAGCCTAGCATGATTTGGCTGCACAGGATTTCCTTGGAGGCCAAAGCCTCTTCAGATGTGGTGAGAGCTGACTCTCCCTCCTGCAGCCAGGCCTGATGCTTTAAAAATAGCACCGGCACTGATAAGTGAAACTGATCCCTGAAGCTTGCTTCCTCTTAGCTCAGAGCTCCCCTGGCTTCAAGGAGCCACAGAACAATACTAGAAAATGCTCTGTCAGTTACAGGCACATTAGGAACAGCCCCAGAACAGCATCTGAGACATACAGTGCCACAGTTCTCTTCTTGCACCCAGGCCCTGTTCCCCTGCAGCTGGCAGGGATGGAGGCCGCACAGCAGGCCGTTCCGGTGGTGATGCTCCATGGGCATGTCACTGCTTCTCCTCCATGGCTGGCCTTGAGGAACAGCAGCCTGAATGCATTTGTACTCAGGCACTCCTCCACCTCCTGAATTTCTTCCCTCATGCTTCACCAAAGCACCCAGATGGCCGCCAGAGGTCCCTTCCCATCTCAGCCACCCTGTGATTCTCCTTCCTACAGTCCCACCTCCCCACCCCTTGCACCAGGCTGTTCTGGCCTCAGCTTAGTTCAGCCTTCCCTACCTCAGCATCTTTGCCTTGGTCCCGGAGGCTTCATGTGTTCTCTCTGCACACGTATGCACTCCCACTCCAGCCACGTGCTCAAACTGGGACAATGCAAAAGCCCCTATCCCACTTGTGGAGGGCAGTTCAGATTAACCACAAAGGCTCTGCACTGCCACATCCCAAAGCAGGCCCACTCCAAAACATCAAAACGCTTAGTACTGCTTTTAATTATAACACAACCAAACAGACTTCTTGTCAACCAACTCACACCATCTCCTGTGGTTTTGTTAAAAACTTATTTTGACTACTTGGCTTCAATCCACTCTCATCTGTATTACACACTACCATGGGATTTAGCTCATGTCAAGTATATACTTTCTGTTTCAGCTTCAACACTCGTGTGCCTTCTGCAGGCCCGTTCCTGTCCCGGCTATATTTCCCATCTCCACCACCATTTTCTCAACCCAGCGGGCCAGCAAGCAGCCCCACCCAGGCACTGCTCTTCATTCCTCGGTCCCTCACAGAGCAGCAGGCCCCAGGCCGCCCTCCAGCAGGGCCGTGCCGTGCCTGTCCTCGGAGGAGGGCTGGCTACAGCGATGCTCTCTCACACAGGACCAGTTCACCCTGAGCAGATTCTAGCAAGTCTTTTTTTTTTTTTTTTTTTCCTTCCTAGCGTGACTTTTCCCCTGAACACAAATCAAGCTAACGTGGTTCTCGTGCCCCTTCATTCCCTGACCTCTCCAACACAGCAGCCATCGGATATTGCAGTGACTTTCCTGAGTGGAAACACTGATACCACAGGCCAGTGCGTTGGTGGGGGAGAGGGCCAGGAGGAACATACACAGATTGATTGTTTTTTTTAATGCTATTATTTATCTTTTTGGTCCTTGAAAAGTATTTGGAAATAACACAGATGCGGCATTTCTGTAGACTCCAGTGGAGTTTCATGAGTGAGATTTTTCTCTGCAGCGAGACTGAAGCACTGGCTGCACGGAACTCCACAGGTACAATGAAAGAGGTCTGAACTGAACAGCAGATGGCAGAAAAATTCAGTTATTAAAGAAGAAAAGACCCTCAACTCTACGGGCATCTATAATCTTTTCACAACGTTTGTTATTGCACAGATGCTTTGGTCACATATATACTATCATAATCTTGCTTAAAAGCATCTTTCCCAGACTTTATGAAATATAGTGCACTTGCATTACATTTTTATTAAATATTTCTTCCTATCACATGGCATTTTAATTGAAAAAGTCTCTCTAAAAGGAACCACTAATTGATCACAGCATCTCCACAGCAAACTCTACTGCAGTTAAGCAACTTTTTCCAATGCAAAGCCAGCATGCTAACAATCTTAAATAAAAGCAAGCAAGAAGACCGAGTAAGACCCAAAGCCCGTATGGTCCACTTGGGCAAGGTTTCCTGCAGCTGGACCGAGAGAGGTTTCGTGACGTGCTAACAGCTGCATTGGCCAGAGGGAGAAGTTATTTTCCCTTCTGCCCAGAAAGAAACAGAGAGTAGAGGAAATGGCAGAAGGCAGATAATCTCTACTTTATACTGACGGACAAAATGACAATGGAAAAGACCACTGTCCTCGGGAGTCCTCAGGAAATCAGTCACAGGATGTGCCCGTTCGAAATTAGTAAGTTAAGTGTGAGCTCTGTTTGTTTACGTCCTGAAATACAATCAGGATTTTGTTAAAACTATGGTGCAACTATAAGCAGCACCACATTCCGCAGGACCTCTCGCTTTGTATTTTAAAGAACATGAATATATCATGAATAAAGACTCGTGTATTTAAGTCTAGATGCACTGATGTAAAACCTGTTTGCTAAGCATATAGCACTTAGGACCTGGTGTACTTCGCACCATTCAGCCAAGAGAAGAAAACCTCTCACAGGTACATTTGACCTGTTTTTTTTTTTTTTTTTTTCCTTCTGTTGTTGTTTAAAGAAGGAAAAACAAAACCACGAGTCCAAGTTCCACCAAAAGGCTTTCACGTAACCTTTTCTCAGAGCGCAGTAGAGATGTTTACCTCCCTCTCTCAAAATGTCACCAGCATCCTGTTGGGGACAGGCAGTATTGGCACTGAGTCAGCTATTATTAATACAAAAATGTTAATGAGCACAAGGCAGAGGTTCTTTTTTTCCTTTAGACTCCTTAAAGTATCTCAAGTGCCCAAATACTTCTGACCAAGGACTTTGGGGGATTTTTTGATTTTGTATTATAAACCATAAGCAGATTATACAAGCACACCAGGGATTATATGAATCAAATGCTATTTTATGTCTTTAAAAGATATTTTTACTTCAAATAAAAGTTGATCACCAAACAAGATCTCCTCCCCCCAACTTCTTTCCTGCCTCTCACAACCTTCTCCCCTTGTCTTTCAAACAATGAGGGGGCAGGAACGATAAACAAGAGGAAAAAGCTGCTCTTCCTCCCAGTTACTCAAATAACTTTTCAAAATTCTATCCAATAATTTATCAAGTCTGTTGTCTTTCGTTCAAAAATCATCAAGAAATTCAAAAATATAATTTTTTAAAAGGCAGAGAACTTCACTTTTCCTTTTTTATTCCTATTTATAAATTTGGCTGACTGCAACATTGCCAGCTATTCAACGACTGCCTTCATGCGTTATATTTCTTTGTACTCGGTCAGTATGAATGGTGAAAAAAAAAAAAAAAATCAATTCACATTTAACAAGAGGCTTCATTTACAAACACCTCATTTAGCAAATAAAAGCCGTATTTAGCTGCTTCCTTGCATGTCTTCTGTGCTGTTAAGCAGGATTATAGGACGCACAAGTGCATCTCATAATGTTCTATTACCCCCACTGCAGGCACTGTAGACACACATGCATTTCCCTGAAGTCTTTTGCTGAGCGTCAGAAAGGGATGACAACTCAATGAGCTTGTGCTCTGACACACAGGGGGACCTCCAGACAGCTTTCAGAAATGTTTAAAAATAACTGGCAAAAGAGAAGATACACCAGGCTATGGAATTGAGAGTATTAACTCTGCAATGAGAAGAGGGAAGTGAGATCACAGGGCTGGAGCTCGGCACAGAAATACGTGAAAAGGGGTGGTGATGGTTAATTAAGATTGTGCTGATAAGTGCCACAAGTCAAGTCTCAATTTCCCGACACCTTTCAAGTATAATTAGGCTTAAAACAAAGCAGAATAACTGTGCTGACATATGTGGAGCTGCTTGTTTATGTTCGGACTTTGCTTTGGGTTACCTGTAAAGGACAGTATGGATTAATATATATGAATTAAAGAGCTGTTTCACCTTCTTAATTAACTGCAGAGTTTTTAGCATGATACAGACCAGACCCCTAACAATTAGTGTTTTAAAAAAATACAATGCCACTTTTTGCACCCGAACCCACATGCTGCAAGCCAGATGGTTAGAAAAACAGAAGTTTTAAGATCCCGCAGGGTGCCAGTCCTCTTCACACAACACCATAGCTCCCCTAACCCACCCCAGTGCCCCTCAAAGCCATTGTGGGGCTCAGACCCCTTCTCGTTCCCACTGGAGGGAACAAAGAGACGAGGAGCCCACAGACGCCCACTGTGGTAACAGCACTAAATTTCCATCCCATGCTTTGTCTGCCTGGTTTTGCGCTCACACAAAGGCTGGTTTGTCATCCTTGCCACAAACTCCGCGTGCAGCAGCAAAGCTGTGTGGCTCACATGCACAGACTTGCAGCACGAGCAAGCAGCAAGACCCTTGCTTGCCCAGCACCATGCCACACACGTGAGCAACACGAGGTCACACTCCGCAGGTCTCAACCTTGTACCTCACCAGAGGTTTGTATCCAAAGAGCAGCTACATGTCTTAGCATGACAGAAAGGCCAAGGCAACAAAATGGTGTGCGTGAACCCAGGGCTCTCCAGAGCTGCTCCCAGCCTTCCCTTCTCTGCCTGCCCATGGCTTCACACTGAGGTAGCTCTTCCCTACGGAGCACACTGAGAGGTTTCCATTCAAGTACAGTCTCCTTCAGTGCCTAAAATGACTGGTGCTTATTCAGTGTGGTCATTCAATACCCCCCTTTTTTTTGGGGGGGGGCATTTACAGACCGCTATGCCCATCCTGCTCTGAACACAAAACGAGTTTACTCACGGGTCCCTGCAGAGCTCAGGACTTGAGTTTTGCCTCACAAAGCATGCATTTTTTTTAAAGCATCCTAAGACACCAGGAGCATTATTGGCACTTTATGACAGGAACTGACAGTGAGAAGATAAATTCAACAGTGCCCTTTATTTAGGTGCCCAGTTGGAGACAAACGAGGCCTGCCTATTCAGTACACTCGGAGCAAGGAGCCCATTGACTCCACATGCAGTTGCAAGTACTCAACACTTCTCCAGTCACCCCACAGCCTATGAGTGTGGGTGCACAGGGAAAATCAGTCACTTTTCATAACCATGTGCTGAAGCAGATTGTGTTTCCCAGATGCAGAGTGGAATCTCTCCTTTCCCCTCCCATAAAGCTCCCCACCTCCTTCATGCGGCACCTCCCAGCTCCTGTAGCAACCCATCTCCCTCCTGACACAGGCTGGGTCTGGAGCAATCCAGTGGGGAAAACAAGGGCCCTGACAGGCAAAGAGCCCATGGCCACACCGTACAAAGACATTGTCACGCACACAACCTAACGCTGCAAGCACTTCTGCGTCCTCGACTTAAGAAAATATCATGGAAATGTTCTTTGAAATGAGGCTATTTTAAGACTGTTAAAAGCAAACTAACCTTTCCCATCCCCGGAGGAATGTTCATCACATGAGCGCCTGTGATTAATCAGCAGGCTGATGCACAGTCTCTCCTGCTTAAGCTCAGGGAGAAATTGGAAACTTCATGCTGCTTCCATCTCTGTGCTAGGCAGAATGGAGGGATGGTGTTATGCACAGCACTACATTTATTGACAGATTTCATGCGTTGTTGTTACCAGCAGAAGGAAAGAAGCCCCCAAATCCTCAGTTCAGTTACCTGCAGAGCCTGAGGAAAACAAAAGCCCAGCAGGTGAAGGTTTCTCTGCTCTGTCTCACCACAGCTTTGTTTTGCCTGCCTCCTCCCCTCTCCTCCCTGGCACAACATCACGCTGCTCCTCAGGACTCAGCCCAGCAGCAGTCTCCTCACCCAAGGAATCCCAGTCAGACAGACTGAGACTGCTCCCTCAGCCTGCCTGAAGTCTTCTCCATGCCATGGGCTAGGCAGAAAGCCTAGAGAAATCAGCCAAGTTAATTAAAAAAAAAAAAANAGGAAGTATCAGAAGCCTTGAAGGGAAGAAAAGGCTGTTACAAGGATGCAGACTTTGCACAAAGTAGCAGGGTATTTTACTAGCATAAATAATGCAGACAGGAATAACATAAGCTTTCAGGAGCTGTGCCCTCTCAGTCTTCGCATTTCTCCATGTACCCTGAAGATAACAGGGACACTCTGTACAAACAAAGCAGAAAGCTGGATACCAGAAGCAGCTTTCCCAACACTGATATGCAGAAGAGAGCAGCAGGGCACATTGGAGATGCCCATTCCTTGAGCTCTCTGAGATGGGCAGGGCTATGAGGGGTCAGCAACGACCTGCAGTCAGCGTGGGGGCAGCGGTGACTTAAGATCCCTTTCCTGCCCTAAGTTTCCACAATGCTGTTCTCAGTAAAGCAAGATGCAAAAAAGCTCGCTTCGCACCCGCCCACCCTTATTTCGACATGCCTGTGTGCTTTGCAGTTTAAGACCCAGCCTGAGTCAACACCAATTTAAACACATGCATGTTATGGCAGTACTGGGTACAGACACCGCAAAGAGCCAAGCGAGATACTTGGTAGAGATTACGGGCAGGCATCCCTCCCGCTGAGCTCCCATCACTGCACGCTGCCCATGCACATGCTCTGACAGTGGCCAGAAAGCTCAGCACACATTTGTAAGTGAGCTGGTGACACAACTGCTAGTTGCCTGTCTGCCATACCAGCACTTAGGAAAAACAATTTCCCTTACAAAAGCAGTAGGTTATTAGGACAGAATTATTGGCAATACTTTTAGAAGCAGCTCTTCTCTAAACACTTTACTTACCTCCACGGTGAGTGTGGAGGGTCTTTCTTAAAGAGCAGTGGGGCAATTGCAACGACCAGCTCCTGACTCTCAGTAGCTGTGAAATGATCTGTTCTGGACACGTACTGGCAGCCCACACAAACTTGTAACACAGGGAAGATCATAAAAGCAAATGCTCGAGTACAGATTTCCTTCTTCTAGATTGTTAGGTGTTCAGGTGAAGACAACCAGGAAGAACAGGTTTTGCCAGAGGGTACCACAGCTGAGGGCGCTATCACCTCCTAGCAGCAAGGGCAGGTTATCCATGTACACATCATAGGTGCCTGCAGCTGTCAGGGTGCCCACACATCAGCCTCGGAGCTGTAGGAGCTGAGCCATGGGAGGACAGACACTCCCTTCCCCTTTTTGTCAAGAGACGGGCCAGCACTCTGCTCTGAGCTGGCTGCCAGCCGCTGAGCAGCCTGCGAGAGGCAGGCACACCCCCTCCAACCCATCATGGGCACCTGCATGCAACACCAGCATAAAGCCAGCACAAAGTAAAGCTCAGTGCAGCCACAAAGACTCAACCCAGAGCTCTGCAGGGATGAGTGCTACTGCATCCGCCTTTGTTGCGCCTCCAGCATACACCAAATTAAGCCACAATGGCACGACTCGTTCTGCTCTACCCCTTGAGGACCACTCAATAAAAACTAGTGCTACAAAACACAAAAAGAGTAAGAGATGATCAACAACATCAACACTGACAAATGATCCTGTGTTTAACAAGAGCTCCTAAAAAATGCTGTGGAAGACCAAAGAAAATCTGGTCACCCCTTCCCTCCCCTTAGAGGCAGGACGTGACAAACGCCAAGTTTCTCACCCAAACAAAATTGCAGCAATAGTTTTCTTCCTCTGCCTCCAACTCCTCCTTCCTTCCTTGTCTCCAGAGGCTGCATTTATCCTGAAGCCCAGCAAAAGCAGCATGCTGGCTAGGCTGAACAAGAGGTACCTCGCTGCTGTTGAAAACGCAGAACTCAAATGATCAGAAGCCTGATGCTCCCACTGGAAAGAGCTGACCCTTTCCAAAACTGCCAGATTAAGTGGCAGAGGGAGAAACCTCAGCCTGGAAATAGAATATAAAAGTTTTGCCTTTCCTCCCTCTTCAGCCCCAGGCACTCTTACACTAAGCAGCCCCTATAATTGTCACTGAACTCAGGCAGGGAAGCCTGGTGAGGGCCCAGGCAGACAACTCCTGGAATGGTGAATGAAAGACCTACAAATGAAACTTGACTTTTAAAGATGTTAAAAATCCCTGTTCCTAGGAAGAAGAGACAGAGAATTAGTTTGACATATCCTGCCTATTAATCACATGAATTTAAACTTAGTAAGACATTATTTCTGGTTACACACAAGTCGACCAATTTTCCGACAGACTTCAGAAGGAACACTACTCAGCCACAGATGCCTTCAATTCCCATCACTAAAATGCTGCAACCAGCTGGTCTAGCAAGCTGCTGGGGGTGCTGGGTATGCCTAGAAGGCAAACTGGTTATCAGCTTTTAACATCCTGCATTGAGCATTGCCAGTTGAAGTGGCTTGTGGCTTTGTCTGCTTGTGTTTTACAGAAAACAAGATAACCCTTTACTTGTTCTATAAAAGACTGATAAATGCGTCTAATGATAAAAATTCTGCCTTTAAAAATTTTGTTTCTTCAGGAATTCGGGTCCCTGAATTTAAAAGCCAAGTGGCAATCCTTGGGCCAATGAAGCTTTGCTTCCTACGGATGTGCCCCTTCCGTGCCCCCCGCCTCCCAGTCCCCGGGATCCCTCAGTCTTCCCCTTTATCCACTGTTTCCTCCCATGTCTCCTGGCACCCTAAAGAAGTGAGAAAACAGCCTCAGCCAGTTGAGCAAAACCTGTGTGCTGATTTGGTTTGGCAGCAGTCAGTTGCCTGACACCCAAATGCTCTGAGCCCAACAGCCCCTCCAGGAGGAGGGCAGAGACCTCCCCTGCCTCCCCTGGAAGAACCGGCTGTGGAAACCGCCCGCTGCCGCACACAAACCTGCTCCAAGGGGTCCAGAGGCAATCCTGCAACGTAAAGTCAACTGTAAGGCATGGCCTCACACTAGAGCAAGAGGGATGGGAGAGTGCAGGTTAACAGCTCCTTGTCAAACGTAAGGTATGGAAAAATAACAATCAAGAATTGCCACCAAGGAGGCTCATGCTGCCTTTTCAGGGCTCAGCCTCTGCTAACCAGTAAAAACCATCACCCAGGTCTCTCTCCCTCCTTTAACACATTTTTCCTACAAGAGAAACCCACAACAACAACAAAGAAAGCTGTTCAAAACCAGTTATCCACGTATACAGGCCACTGCACTACATCCCTAGTACAAGCAGGAGACATATACACAGATTGAAGTACACTAGCAACTCTGGTTTGCAAAAAGAAGTTTTAGAGATTATATTGTATATAGAACCTCCCTCTTT
>WBMW01000082.1:332765-344062 GCA_013396635.1 Penelope pileata
GCTTTGGGTCTTCAGCAGATGTGACAATTGTTTTCCAGTTGCTAAAAAGTAACCCTTGACAAGATTGACACTCGGAAATCACTATAAGAGTCAGAAGAAACAAGGAGCCAACTCAAAACAGCAGCCAGAACTTGGTGTGCTTAGGGGTGAAAACTAAGAAGCCTCATTTCAAGTAGAAAGCCACCATAAATTTGTCAGTGAATAAAGCCCTGAGATGATGGAAAAAGAAAAAAATCTGACTCACACCTATATTATAGAAGGCACATTTCTGACATTTTTGTTACACACATCGCACGCAGTCAGTGTGTACTTGACCAGGTCAGGGTGCACTTGACCAGCCCGAGGTCAACTGTTCTGGAGGAAGGTGTGGTGCTCCGGGGAGGGAGGGAGCCTGGTGAACCTGCCTGCGAGGGCAACGCTGACATTGCTCTAACAACTGCAAAACAGAGGAGAGAAAGTGGTTTTAAATTACTTATCCCTTCTAAACAGCACGCTGGGACAGCCTCAAGTGCCTCATCCTGAGTAATGTCCCAGCTCTTGCTACGCCTTTTATAGAGACCTTTGCTTGGGTTTATTTATTTTTTATTTTTTTTTTTGCCAGAGAGATTAAAAATGATATACAAAGAAGTCAGTGTATTGCTTGGAAACATCTGCCAACATCAACAAAAGAAAATTGGGAACACTGAGGATCAGCCTCCCTTACAGCAGTCCGTGTACCAGCAACTTCCCAGCAGCATATATCAGCCACAGATCGGCTGTAACAACTCGCCTTCCAGACAGCACAGTGAAATGCATATATCAAGCGTACATGAACAATACCTGAGTCACACTGGGGGAGCCTAGCTCCAACACGATTTGAGGATCTTAGATTTAATTACAAGGTGTTAACAGAAGCACAAACATTTACTGCACAGAAAAAGGCAGCAGCATTTGAGACCCTCAGCAGCAGCTCCCCTAGCCTGGATGGGAGCACTGGCTGCCCCCGGCAGTGTCCCCTCCAGCACTCCCAGATTTAACATGGGGAAGCTCCCAGCTCTGGCCTCTTCTCCCTCCTCTATAAAGCCAATGAAATGTTCAAACACCTGGGGTTGGGTAACACTCGGTTCCAGTTCTGTCGCCACCCAAATTTTACTCAAACGAGCATTTGTAGGACACTGAAGGAGCTGGTGTTGTCTAGAGGAGGTATTAACCTCCTGTGCTTAGTGCTGTTCCCCTGTCTCCTAGGGCTTCTACCAAAATAACGCAATTTCTACTCAAAGAAGGACATCTTGTGACTTCTCTAGTTTGCTAACAATAACCTAAATTATTTTGCATAACCCATTAAAACAAATATTAACTACAAGCTGAGATACATCCCCCTCATCTTCCCACTGGAACTATTTTACTCAAGCTGCCACTCAACACCAGAAAGCTCGTGAGCTCTTCATGCGAATTAAGTCAAAACTGGAACAAAAATCTGAAACTCTTTAAACGCTCAGCATCTCCCCCACAGGAGCTTACATATGGCACAAAGCCACCCTACTTTCTGACTGAAAGCAAGCAAATCAATACAAGTGGCTTTTCTGTTCTGGAAGGAGCATGCACCCTCCCGAGACAGCTGGGCCCCACCTGAGCCCACCAAGAAGGGCACAAAGCCATCCTCCAGCACTGCCCATGGGCTCCGGGGAGCATCCAGGCTCCTGTGGGGTCCAGGAGGGGCCATTTATTAAAGCCAATAGGCAAAATTTCACCACATAATACAGTGATCAGTTTAGGAGCGAGCCTCAGCTCTATGTATAGCTATCTCACACTCTTACTGTACTGCACAAAGATGTCCAGACAACCAGCATGAGCTATAGCATGCAAGGCTCCTTTCCACACCAAAAGGGGCTTCTCAGTCACCTCTGAGTCCTATTCAACATAACCGACACTGCCAAGTGTATGGATTGAAAACATACAAGTAATTCTCTGGGGCAGGGCAAAAAATAATCTGCCGTTTTATTTTTTAATTGCTGTGAGTATAAGCAGTTTTGTGGCATTATGATCAGAGCATTCTGAGCGACTGTTAGCTCGAGGATAAACAGCTTGTTGGTGTGGGACACCATGTGATTCAAGAGTGAGGAAAGAAAAGTGAGTGACAGCAAGGACTGAGGTAAACAGGCACAGGGACAGGATTGCTGTAAGCAGGGTAAACAGCATAAAGGCCTTTGAAAAAGAATCACTGAACAGTTTAGGTTGGAAGGGACCTCAAAGCTCAGCCAGTTCCATCCCCTGCCATGGGCAGGGCTGCCACCCACTGGGTCAGGCTGCCCAGGGCCCATCCAGCCTGGCCTTGAGCACCTCCAGGGATGGGGCATCCACAGCTTCTCTGGGCAGCTGTACCAGGGCCTCACCACCCTCTGAGTGAAATATTTCCTCCTAATACCTAATCTAAACCTTCCCTCCTTCAGCTTAAAACCATTCCCCCTTGTCCTATCACTACGTGCCCCTGTGTAAAAAGTAATTCTTCATCTTCCCTGTAGGCCCCTTCAGGCACTGGAAGGCCCATCCATTCCTCCAACAACAGGCCAGGAACTGAAGTTGCCACAGCTTTTACAAAGCCAGAATTTCCTAAACTACATACTAATAGCTTGTGTTGCATTAAAGCAGGCATATGCACATGGAAAGTTCATGCCTTCAGCTGCTCTCCCACACCATGGTGTGAGGACACCTGAGCTAAGTGATGTGAGCCACACATACCGTGAAGCAACAGCAACTGCAGGACAAATCCCACACACAGGTTTGGCAGTGGCTGTGGGTTTTGCTGGGATTCCACCTGCTCTGCTTTTTTTTTTTTTTCCTCCAAGCAAATGCACATTTAAGTACTTAGACTGCTAATCACAACATTTTCATTTTGTGTGATTAAAAAATACACATAAATATGTGTATAAATCTTCTCACATACTGTAAGAAGATGAAGCCTTCGAAAAGCACAGACCCCAGCTTGTCACAGGTACTCCTGTCACCAGTGACAGTGCAACATGCAATGCCTAAGTCTCAGGAACCCAGTGGGGAAGAAAGCCCTTCTGAGTGCACTACAACCTTAAGCAGGTGCAATTGGGCCCCAGCTCCCACGAGGCTCATCCAGGTGGCACATCTGCTGTTTCAGGCCTCACATGTGTTTCTGAACACTGAAGTGGGTAACTTGGCTAATAGGTAAGGTACTGCCAGGAAAACACACAATGCCTTGGTTTGCGTGTGTTCTTTACTACGCATTTTCCTCACTGCTTTACTAAAACAATCACTGTGATACCATCTCATTGCTTCAGGTTATAGTGCTGTATGCAGCGTCAAAGTCTGGTGCTAAACCTCGCTGCAGGGAAATGGAAAACATTACAGTTCTGCGTGCGCGAACGCTGGTTGGGTTATCTGCTTCATTTCACTTGAGCAAAGCCCTGTCTCGGTTCCAGCTCCTTCTGAGGTGACAAGAAGCCTACAAGCACTAGTGACACCGCTCTCCAGCAAGGGAGAGGTGACAGCAGCGGAAGATTTGGCTCAAAATAAGCCACATAGATCACCAGCAGGTGGAGGGGACTAGTTATTCCTCTGCATGCAGCATCTGTGAGACAACAACTGGAGCGCCTGGACCGGTTTTGGTAGGATGGGAAGAGAAAGGTTGACAAAGCCCGGCCACCAGGATGCTGGGGCACTTGATGTACAAGGAGAGACAGAGAGAGAGCGCTGGGTTTGTGCAGTTTGAAAAAAGAAGGCTGAGGGGTGGGGAGCATTGCCCTGCAGACACCCCGTGGGTGGAGGAGAAGATGAGGCCAGCTTCTTGGAGGCACAAGAAGTGAAAAGCTCAACAGAATTAAGTGACAGCGAGGCAAACTCCTGCCGGATAGCGAAGAAAATGATGCTCACCATGAGGAAGGAACAGCACGCTTGAACACATTGCCCAAGAGGCAGTGTGACCTCTGTCCTTGGAGATAACCAAAACCAAACCATGTGAGGCCCCAACTTGCACTTTAGGTTAGCCCTGTTCTGCAAGGGGAGATGGTTTCCAGAGGTCCCTTCAAACCTCAGTTCTCCTGTGATAAAACTTTAAAAGGGAGAATAGCACTTCTCAGAGAAGCTAGAAGGACTACTAAAAGGTAGTTTTAGAAGAGAAGTGCATTAACTCTAGAGAGAGCTCAGTTGCAGAGAAGAAATTGTTGCAAAATGATAGCAGGAAGAAAAACCAACAACGATAGTAGAAAATAATTGTAGGTGATCATTTCCCCAAAACAAAACTAACTTTTGGGGCTTTTTTTCTTCCCTAGGTTCAAAGCACGATGCAAGAATCCGAAGCTACATGCTTGTCAGAATACACACAGTTCAGCATGTTCCCATACCAACAATCATAAAGCAAATCTACATACTGTGGTTTGACTGACATTTTCAAGATATTTGCTCATAAGTCATAACTCAGTAGCAAAATACTGCTGATTGGGAAAAAAAAAAACCTTATTATTGCAGTTTTGGGTGGCTCCCTTATTAGAAAATGCAGACCTGATTTCACCTGTAGAATTATTTATAGCTGCATTCTCTCAATATCTGTGATACTTCTCTTTTGTTAACACTCTCTTCCAATAGTCCAGTGTGATATTTCTCTTTTGGAAGAGGATGTTAACAACAGGCCAGTGAAACTAAGAAATCTACAGAAATGTATCAACACTTCAAAACTAAATTTGAGACAGCAAACATCCTAAACCAGTTTACTTTGAGAAGTCCTCATTCATCCTGGGCAACCTGATCTGGTGGTTGCCAACCCTGCCCAGGGCACGGGGGTTGGAACTAGATGATCTCTGAGGCCCCTTTCAACCCAAGCCATTCTATGATCAAGAGGAGGACTCCCACATCCCTCTGCCACTCTCATGGCAATATGAGCTGAATGGCTAATCCTTAAAAAATAAAAAAATAAAAAACACCCAGCACACAAAAACACAACACCCAATTAACGCAAAGTAACAAGAAAAAAACCCACTACCCTGAAAAAAAAACCACTGTATACAATAGCAGCATTACACCATTTTAAAGCTTGTGGGTAGGAGTATAAATCACTCTTCTTTTATGGGGCAGATGATGTATAAAAAATAAGAGTTAGAAGCTAAAAAAGAAGTTAGTTTGGATAGTCTAGCACTGTGAAAATGAACATTTATCCAGTAATACACTCTTTCAGGTCACTTCTCCAGTGTTTTGACACAATAGGAAGTGCAACGCAGCCTCTCTGGCCCAAGCCTGCTGTGCAGACACGCTGACAGTAAGTACCAACGCATCTCTGTGCCCTGGATGTGGAGCAGGCACGTCAGTGTGATTCTCCTCCTGGATTGCTGGGGATACCCCAGCTCTTATTCATGAGCTCTTCTGTTCATCACTGCACAGTGCTGCGGAGGTTCACCCAACCCTACCCAAATAAGTACAAAGAAAGCAATGCTTTTCTGATCCGCCCTCTGCATTCAGTTCCAGATTATTCTCAGCAGAGTCCTGCTGTGCCACGTTAGCTCCAAGAGGACAGCAACTGGTTTTAGCAAGGCACAAACTTACATGGCAGGTTGTTAGAGCTGACCACAACGACAAAGTTTTGCTGGCTTTTTTAACATCTATAGTCATACAGCCAGCTTCCGACAGCAGAACTAATTCTTTTGCATTGGAGAGAAAATAAAATAATAAAAAAAAAACAGACAAAAAAAAAAAATCAACCAACCTAACCTTATAACAGTTTAAATTAACACTTGCTGAACACACAGCCAGAGCAAAGACAAGGTCACCTCACCCTTGAAGAAGTCACTGAATCACACCAATGCCAGAGGAAGCCCACAACTAAAAAAAGCCTGTAAAAGAAAAATGGTGTTTAACCTTTTACAGGAGTGGCAGCAATTTGCTCTGAATGTCAAGCATCAGGCAGCACAAACCCATCAATGCTGTCGCTGTTCTGCCGGCAATGACTGAGCAGGAGGAAGAGGTACACAGCCTTCCTTACGCACTTCGTCCCCAGCCGTATTTGTTCATTTTTGGCAGCCCCACTTGAACATTAGGACAACAAGTTCTGCAGTTTTTAAGCATGTCAGTAATGCTGTCCTAAGCAAGAAAGACAGTCAATGCTTGTCTCCTACCTCTCCCAATGCACACAGTGTAATTTTTGACCTTCTGAACTGAAAAACATCTCCTTCACAATGTTGCATCATCTAACCAAATCTTTGGGTTCACAACACAAAAGGAAAACTAGAGAGGTGGTGAAAAAGAAACCAAGGCCAATGCTACATGTTTCTAAGAGTATACAGGCTATTTAACACAGAGAGTTAAACCTGGTTCTTCAGCTTGCCAGCTTCTGTACGCTGACCTTATGTGAATTATAGGTTGATGAGAAGATGAAAACCCTCCTTCAGGTCCCAAAGCATTGGGTCTTGTGAATATAAGGTCACTGACCACTCAGAAACACCTGGAGAACTTAAGACCTGAAGAACAAAAGGACTGCATATTCAGCTGAAGGCTCTGCATGAAAATTATGAATGGTATCAGAGCAGGCAATTGAAAGGATTGTTTAAATAGTTTTATTCCATCCTTAGGAGTAGAACCAGCAAAATATTACTAGTGAATTTGAAAATAGGATCTCTGACAGAAACCACCAATTCAAACACTGCCTGACGTGACAACGACCAGAAACTTTGTCATCTATTCACATCCAAACTCCAGGAGAAACTTTAGGAGTTTTCACTTACTTTTTAGGAAGGCAGAGAAAACAAGCATTTCTGCTGGTCTGTAGAGAAAAACTTTACTGAAGTTGGGGGAGGTCTAAAAGCCATGCAAGAGGTCATTAAGCTCACCATAAAAGAAAAGCCAACAAAACACCATTAACCTCACCACTAAAAATAAATACAGATCACTTATATATAGCTTAAGACATCAAAGTCCAAAATCCGACAGAGAAAACAGAGGTTTTCATTCCAAGACGTAGAGCTGCGTTTTTCCTGGAAAAATCATCATTGCTTCCTAGCAAGAGGCTGCCCACAAAGGAAACCCCAGCCACAGTAACAAACAAACACTCCTCACTTTAATGAAGTGAGAGCTGCTTTCTCTTACCCCTGCTCTCCTCCTCAGGGGTGAAAGCAGCTGCTTACAGGATTCACCAATTCCATCCTGCAAGCAGGGCTTCCATCTGGTCTTATGCTAAGGCATAAGGTATGGAAGGAAGTTGTCCTAGAAGGAGGGGAAAAAAAAAAAGTACTTATAAGTGATACAAACCCAGGAGTTAAGAAGTAGCAGGCAAGCTTCTGCCATAATTTTTTTTTTGGCAGTTAAAGCAGCCCTGAGAGTCGCAGGATGTTGGTTGATACAGAGATAGCTACAGCCCTCACTAAGGCAGCCATGAAGCTTTGCACAAGAGCAACAAGAAGTCCGTCAGTGCTCACTGTGCACCTGCTGCTGCAGGCTAGGGGCTCTCAGGCCAGGACCTCCAACTTAATTTGGAGTGACAGCATCTAACTCCTTCAATCACAACCTCCAGGGCAATTTTGCAGTTTAAAGGTCAGGCCTAAAATGGGTAGGGAGAGAGTGGAAAGCAAACCAACTTAAATAAAATCAACAGCTATCTGTGCACCACCACCAGAAGTCGAGATGGGGACTGCATGATGGTCCAAAGCCATGGCAGGAAGACCTTCCCTGCTGCCTCCTTTCTAAGTGCTACAGCTGCAAGTCAAAGATCAGAGTCACACAAAGCCTTCTTCCACACTCAGGCTGCTTTGCAGAAAGGGGGGTTGCAAGGTCACCATGAGTACAATAAGCAGGCTTCAAATGAATGTTGAAGCCTCATTAGCTGCTCAAAAAAAAAAAAAAGTGAACTACTAAAATAATAGAAAGCCTAAAGAAGAAGGATAGTAGGAATCACCAGATACAGTCATCATTATCCAGTCGTGAGAACTCCCATGGAACAAAAAGGTTTTTTTTTTTTTTTTTTTATGGGTATTTAATATTATTTTTCACTATCAAACCCCGCTTAACTTTTCTGTATAGTACACACCAAACTGATGCTTGACAAGGTTAAGAATTAATTGGCAATAATACTTCCATCCTATACTGCACCAAAAAGCCACAAAAATAAAATACTTAAGATATACGTACAGAGGGGCAACCTTCTCCGTCCCCACCAAATGGTTGTCCCGTCACAGCTGCCTCGTGATTACACATTGCACTGTGTCAAAATGTGGAGAGCACCAGCTCACTGGTGCTAAGAACCCCGGCTCCTGGCTTACCCAAGTAGGATTTACTACTCACAGATGCTCTACAAAATTACAGCATAGAACAACGAGCAACCTCCGGAGGCACAAGACTTCCTCCAGCTGGCAGAGGCTCAGCTAGAAAAGCTGGGGTAACCTCTCCCCGTGTCATGCTGTCACAAGTGACACCAGTAGAGCCGTGCAAGTTGGAACGCCTTTGGTATCACAAGGAAGCTGTGGTTTGGGAAGGACAACATGCCTAAGAGGCACCTTCTGTTCCCTCCTCCGCTGAAAAGCTGAGTGCACTCAAACCACCTAATTCAGCTCAGCTGGTGATTAGCTTTTTGATGGCTTTCTCAGGTGAAAAATATTCATGCAAGTGCCTGGTATACAAGGAGCAGAACTGGTAAGGGAAAATCTGAGTCATTTTCTGCAAGAATAGTTAGTTCTATCAACGACTAAGAACCCCTTAAAATTGTTGATGGTTTTATACGTAATTGGAATCTTCAACAAGAAGTCAAAGTGTCACAGGTTTTATCTTACTTCAAACATGTACATATTTTGAGTTGCAATCCTTTATTTCTGAGAGGGTTACAACTCAAAGCTGTTGGAAGCAAGATGAGGCAGCACGTCTTGGGTGATCTGAAGTCATTTTATTTCTTCATTTCCTTCAGTGAAAGTAATGATACTGTTGGGTTTTGTCCCAGTTCCAAGTGAAGGAAAAGTTCTGAAAATTCTCCACAAAATGTCATTGTTCTCCTGCAGCCAGTTGTGAGGAGAACAACGGGGCACTTCTCCTCGGCTGCAAATCTCCACGAGGTCAAGCTGTCCTAGGGCTGTGAAGCCAGAGAGCATCTCCCAGGGATGGGCTCAGCTTTACCACTCTCAGACTGAGAGCTTGCTTCCCTCCAGGAGCCAGGAACACTTCCGAGAGGCACTAAAACAAGTCAGGTTTTGTTTGGGTGGCCTGGCCAGCCCCTCCTCAGCACACAGGGACATGGAGCATCTACATCCCTTGCTTGGGACTTGCAAACGCCCTTGCAGCACAGCCTAAGGATGTTCCATGCTGAAGCACATGAACCCTTCTGTGGCTTTCACTCGAAGTAAATCGCTGACTTGCGCTACACAGACCTGTGGGCCTTTTGTCACCAAAGGAGCCCCTAATTGCTAGATTTCAATGAGACTGCTGGGGTGAATAAGATTTGTCTGCTTCAAGTCCTGTCTGGGGAGTAATGGGTCGAAATGACTCGTGAAGAGACTTGTGTGGGAGCGGGCAAAGAGTTATTCATTTTCTCCCTCTGGAAGACAGTCACTCTGCCAACGCACGCTGTCAAGGCAGACCTGCCCACAGAGCAAATTACAAAGCAGTGGCCATAGCAGAAACAAATTCCATCATTATACATTCAAATACCACCCAGCCCGACTCCAGCAGAACTTTACCATACAAGTTTGGATCAAATATTCATGCAGACCTGAGAGACAGCGCGCGAGGAAGGGAAAGCACATGCACACAGCACATTCTTCCCCTGAAGTCAAAGCTCTCTGACAAGGGAAGGCAGCAAAGCGAAGATTACCAGGCAAGCAGCAGGAACGGGGGATCAAACAGCTCAGCGTAACCAAGTATACAATACTGTAGATACATCGTACCGTAGTGTTGAATTGTCAAGGAGGCACTGGACAGCTTTCATCTGCCTCACCACAGTTTTATTACACCAGAAATCCACTACAGGCCACACCACGTCTGGATTGGTGCATTCAGTTTAATTCAGGTAAGCAGCTATTCAGAAGCCCTTTCCATATCCAACTGCGCCCACCCATTTTGGGTAACGCTATTCAGGCACTTCAAGCAAAGTTACTGTAAATCCTATAGCACCTCAGCAACAACTATAGCTCCTCAGTAACGTCTTGTTTTACTCAAATGAAACAGAAATTTGTTGGGGGGTCCCAATTTTTACAGGTACTTGAATAACAAGTAAATTTTCTGTACCACCTCCATCACTTCAGCCTTATGCCAAGGGCCACGTCTACATGCCCGCGTCATTTATCATTCACTGAAGACACGTACTCAGCCAACATCACAACAGCTCCCAGAGGAGCCTGGTGTCCAGGGCTCTGCACCTAACCACTGCTTCACGCCGCTGCCCCTTCCACCAGCAGGTAGCAAGGAATTTCTGGAACCATGCGCCTGATGCACAAACCACAGAACACCCAAGTCAGCAGCTCCAGCTGGGAGGCTCTTACTTCTGCCAAGGACAAGCCATCCAGCTGAGCTATTAGAGGCAGAAGAGAAGCAGGCTTGTAGGCAAGCCCTGCAAGAATCACCCAAAAGTTTCAACACAGTAAGCATGGAAATCCGCCACCTCCTACTAGTGAAATACAAATTTTGAAGGAATTAACATAACTTTCATTAAGATCTCAGCTTCAGAGGAATAAAAAGGGTCAAGAAGGAACCATCACTCCCCCTCTCTTTCCCAAGGTTCTGAAGAAGCTGTGAGAAGCCAGAGATCTCCTGCCAGCCATCACGTGCTGCCAGCTCTCTGAGCATGTACACCAGCACGCCGGCTGCTGTCACCGGGGCGGGGGAACCTCCTTCCACTACAGAGGCCCTATGGATATGCTCCATCTGAAAAACGAGCGCTGCTCTCCCCACAGAGCTCCCCACTGCGCCGAGCTGTAGCTACAACCAAAGAGCCGGGGACGCTTCCTTCCCATCCCACCCCGATGCTCTCCTCCCGGCTTCCTTTGTTCGCTCCAGAACTTTGTCTGAGGGCCGCTCTGGCTGCCACGGGCCCACGCAGCCGCAGGACGGGGGCGGAGGGCTCCGGTGGGCACCGGGCTGGGCACCAGCCCCGTTCACCTTTCCCGGGCCTGGGGCCGCTCCGCTGCTCCCCGGAGACAACGGGAGCGCTCCCCCGCACCGCGGCGGGTCCCCGCGCACGCTGCTCCGCGCCGCGCTCATGCGGGCACCGCGGGGGAAAGCAGCGGTGCGGGGCTGCGGGGCGGGACGGATGCGGGACGCTCCCGGCTGCCTCCTGCTCCGCTCCCCGCTACCGCCCGGGGCGCACCCGCGGGCGGACGGAGCACGGC
>WBMW01000082.1:344339-409151 GCA_013396635.1 Penelope pileata
GGGGCGGGAGGGCCGCGCCCCAGCTGTCGCCCAGCGGGGAGAGGAGGGCGGTGCCGCCATCGCCCCCCGCTCCCGGCTCCGGCGGCCGACTCGGGGGTCCGCGGGAAGCGGAGGGCGCTGCCGGGGCGGCCGGGAGGAGGGGTCGGGGCGAGGCGAGGCGTGAGGTGGCGGCGGAGGGAGCCAGCCCGCGGCGGGGGTCTTCGTGCGCGGGAGGGGCGCGGCGGGGCGGCCCCTGCCGCGTAGGGTGCGCGGCGGCGTGGGCTGAGGGTCTCCGCGGGGTGAAACCCGCGGGGAGCGGGGGAGCGGCCCTCAGGAGGGGGCGTCCGTTTGTGAAGGGCGGCGGCTTTCCCCATCCCCAGGGCTGGGGCTGGAGGCGGCGGGCTGTGGGGGAGCGGCCGGCGGGCGAGGTGCGCGCGGCCCCCGGTTGCGCCCCGCTCTGTGCTGTAGCGATGGGGAAATCGCGTTTTAGGCTACAGCAAAAACGTGTGAAATACAGGTGCAGGCAGAGGGAAGCCCAATGAAACAGCAAAGTCTGTAATACGTGTATCCAATAAATGAGGTTTACATGGATCTCCTCCCCAGCCTTCATTTTTGGCTGCCATCCATTCACCCAGAGAATCGCTTCCTCTCGATGATTTGATTTCTTGATGAAATTACGTTTCTTCATGTACAAACGTCACCATGTTTCCTATCAGCGTGCTTACAGCAATGCAATCCCAACCAAAAACGCTCCACCTGTCTGTGTCGGTGGTCATGAACGTTGGCTGTGTAGGTGTTCTCCCGATCCCATCCTGTCAGGGCCCTCGGAGTCCATCCCACCAAATCATGTCAGTAAGTCAGAGAGGACGGGGACCCCAGAGCAAAGTGTCACGCGCATCATTTCTCATCTTAAATCTGATTATGGACATACAAT
This sequence comes from Penelope pileata, assembly GCA_013396635.1. Classification (NCBI taxonomy): domain Eukaryota; kingdom Metazoa; phylum Chordata; class Aves; order Galliformes; family Cracidae; genus Penelope; species Penelope pileata. The sequence goes on from WBMW01000082.1 coordinate 345,253, forward strand.
CAAACAAAATGCTCAGGTACTGAGGCAGCTTATGTTTTGTTTCCCTCCTGGTCTTCTGATTTAAAAGGAGATACTTCTTTATACATTTTATTTTATCATACGGAAGGTACAAACAGCATACGAGCAGAAACGTACAGATCAATTGAGGAAACAGTTTTTCCTTTGCATCCCAGCAGGCGATAACAGGAGTGCGGCAGGGTGCCCTGGCTCTGCTTTTCCAGGAGCACGATGTGGAGTCCTGATCCTGTTGGCGCTGAGGAGCTCAGGATTCATCCACTGGGACAGCAGCAGCTCTGGCAGTGCAGAGCCACAGACCGGGCACCAAGGTGCATGGCTTTATGCAAAGGCTCATCTTTGCGTGCCCCAAGTTTGCTCTTTTTTATGGGGCTATGTGTAATCCTACCTCCCCACAAGTCAATAACCCGTATTTATATGGGTTTATGTTCTTGTGATCTCAGACAGCCAGGAAATTAATCAAAGAACCAGGTGTTCTGCCTGCGAGAGATACAGGAAAGAAATGCACTTCATTTTATAATCACGAAAGTGAGGGAAAAAAGGATGCTCGTCCAAAACTTTGGGTGTTCTTTGAGTTCTGCCAGTTAAAACCAGGACAGCGCAAAGAAGAAAGAAGGAATACAGAACAGCCGCTCTTTTTTTCAGCCAAACCAGAAAGTAACCAACTAATCAATGAAAGCAGACCAGAACAATATTGCACATCAGCCACAGAGCCGCCGTAAGCCTGGGCAGATGAACCGGCTTGGCAGCGTGCCGCGGAGAGCGTGACGCTCTGAGCTGGTACGGCCAAAGAGGAACAAGGTGGGGAGTCAAACCAAGCAGTGCTGGTTGCACAGGAAGCAATGGGAGGAAGCCTTGGGCTTCCCCTTTCGGGGAGCTGTAATTCCTTCAGGATCATAAAGGCTGGGAGAGTTGCTGAGTTCCTGTGCTCCCGTGGCAGAGGTCAGCTGTGGTGGAGCATCGCCTCCTGTGTGAGCGGAGCCTGCTCTCGGACACCACACAGCAGCTCTCCCCTGCAGCAGTCGTGGTGTTTGGCCCTCACCACCATGTCTGGATGATGTTAGTGTCGGCCTTTAGGAATCACCTGGAAAATCTGACAGGCATCCTCCCAGCTAACAGAAGAAATAAGTAAATGCACTTAGAGAATACAGCTCTTTACGTTCTTCCCTTCCTCAAGTTTTCGAGCATCTTAGCTGAAGGTTTGTACAGCTGCTTTCTCCCACCTTCATCTGAGTGGCCTTTCTCCTCACTGCAAACGACTTTCTCCTTCTTTCTCCAGACTCACCTTCAAACACTTAGTCAGTAAAATCTTGAAATAACATCCACTGAAATGCTCCCTCCCCTTTAGCCTGTATGGAAAACATGAAAAGCAATGTCAGGATCTTAATTCTGCAAACAGTTATGTGTGCCGAATGATGTGTCAGGGTTTTCCCTTTTCCTTCCCATTCTTTGCTCCCGTCATCTTCCAGAGTAACAAAACCCATCCCATTTTTGCAGATGAGCAATGTGGAAATCATGGAACCTGATTAAGATTTATGTATATTCCTGATTTAGCACCTGGGAACACAGTGCAGCAGTCACAAAAGGAGATGTTATTGCATTAGTGCCTGACGAACTTCTCTCGGCGAACAAGAAATCAGGAACAAGTACCATGAATGCATGCTGAATAAATCGTAATAGCTCCAGTTTGTAATGAAGTGTAATAGTTTGAGATGCAAAACATGCTGAAGTTTGTGGCAGCACGGAGATGTAAAGGTGGCTCTTTTGTGGAACAGCACAGGACATCAGTTCTGTCCTCTCGGATGTTTCAAACTCCTGTTGGTAAAGCCAGGCTGCACTGAGAAGGACACACATCAGCATTACTTTGTGGATTCTTCCAAGCCATGTTTTGAAAAAGTGATAGCCCAAGAAACTTAAAAAGATCCGAAGAGTGCTTAGTTTTACGGTGTCTTTTTTTCACAGACTTTTTGACTGAGCCTTTCAGAAGGAAACCACACGTTATCTTCGAGTTCTTCATTCAAGTCGCCGTGCAGAAGTAGGCTAATAGGTCACTACCCTAACAGCCTCACTGCTTCGTAGACTCTCGTATGCTTCCTCCCTTTTTACGTCATTAACTCAGTGATGCATCCATTTATTTTAGTTTTGCTTGTGTGTGTTTTACTAGCGATAGACTGCCATGTATAGCGTATTACAATAATAATTACAGAGTAGTGGGGAAAAAAATGATCAGGACTTGCCTACAGTATTTTAAGAGGCTGACAGTATTTGCCTGAAACATCCCACTGTGTTTTCAGGAGTTGCTTCGGCTGGGGAGTGCTAAATGGGTCCCGCTGACTCACCGATGATTACTGCGAGGGGATGTTGAGGTGGCAGATCTGGCTCCCCGGGGACACTGTCTCCGATGTGGGAACAACAGCCTGGAAGTGGAAGGGAAGGGTCCAAGCGGAGCTCTTCATCCTGCTCCTGAATGCCAATAATGCCATAATACGCTTAAGCTGAAGGAAGGGTATTGGCAGGAGCGCAGAAAGCGTGACATTGCATTTTGCATAAGATGCATCTCGGGCATTTGAGAGAGCAGGTAGGCAAAGAAGAGTTGATCACAGCTGTACCTTTAAAAAATAAGCAGAAGAGGCCTTCCTCGCTGCTGCACAGTCTAATGCCAAATGTTTGTTTTCCTACCAGTCTTTTTATGTTATTGTCTTAGAACAGCTCTAAAAGACAAGCTGGAAGAGGTGTTTCCTCAGATGCTTTGCAGACGTTTTCCAAAGCCAGCCAACCAGGTGCTGAACTGCAAGAATAACATCTTTAGATGAGATCATGCCGTTTTTGAAAGTTAGCTTTCTGTGTTTGTAAGGTCCGGATGTGTTTGCAGTCTGTGTGGCTACACGTGGACATGGGGAAAAAGAAGGAACAACATGTGGAGTTACCTAAGAAAATCCAGAAATAACATGAAAAATATTAAATCCATCCTTTCATAACTTCCAGACAAATGTCAGAAAAACATTCTCACTTCTGTTTTAATTACTCAAGTAAACATTTTAAACTCTTTGTACAAGTTCATAAAACGTATTGACTTTCTGAAAAAATATTTTTTTTACTGGCAGTGAAGAGGCTGCAGGAGAAGAACCCTGGGAGCAGCCGTGCGTCTGTAGTCCAGCCAAGAAAGAGATCAATTCTGTTTTGGGGGCAGTATCTTTTGGAAGATACAGGAGGCAGCACACATTGCATGATCTCACGGAAATGAGGGCAGTTCATACAATTCAAGTTGCGTCTTTGTTCTCCCGCTGTCAATGTGAGCCCTGTGCTGAGCATCAGAGGAATTCTTGGGAGGCTGGCGTTTGTGGTAGAATAAACCTGGGGAAAAAACCCTGAGTTTATTCCTAAGTATTTGTTTCTCCATTTACTGACAGACCCATCCCATAGCAGATAAACTGCCCCCGTGTACTCTGCTTTAGTTCCCTATGTATAAAATGGGGTTAACAATCTCTGCTTACTTGTGTAGCATGAAGATGAATTCCTATTTTAAATCGTTAAAGATATTTTTGGAAGGCTGTACTGCTGAAGCGCGTGGGGAAAATTCCATAGGTCGCTCCAAAAGTAATGCCTCCTGTTTGTTTCCACAGGAACTACAACAGCTACAAAGAGCACAATAATGCTATTTGATAGAGCAAATTCTTGGCTACAAAACACTATTTTCCAATATAGTCACCACCATTAGCTGTGCATTTTCACCAGTGATGAACAAGAGCCTGCATGCCATGCTCCTAGCAATCTGCACCAGCAGAAGTGCCCTCCTGTCACCACTGCTGACACGCACCGCCTCACTGTGCTCACAGCCACTGCTTGGTCTCCATCAACGTTCAGCAAGTGTTGATGAATGTCAGTGGGGGCCATTTTTTCCATACAGAGGAATTCAGTTTCACACCTTTGCTCCATACATACTCCCACACCAGATGCCATTGTGTCAGAGTGCCCCTCTGCTGCCGTCTGTCACATGGCAACAACATGGAATGGAATATTGGTGGGAAGGTTCAGCCTCTCCTGCCACACCACCAACATCCACCTCTGACGTCATGGGCGAGCAGAATAAATAGAAGGCAGTACTTTCAGAGCAGCCCTTGTAATAATTCCATTTCCAGTGTGGGGCTGGTTTTCTGCGCAAGGAATATTGCACAGTGTCACAACCTGAATTAGAGAAGAGCAATATTTCTATTTTTTTCTTTAATCCATTTGGCCATTACGTCACTAAATGAGTCAGGATTCTCTGGAAAAAAAGCCCCGATGTCTTGTGACTAATGACTATGTTCACTCAAAGAGGTTAAAATAAGGTTATGTAAGGAGTCCAGCTTCTGGTATTATCCAACTGTTGAATGCTTGACCTTCCCATTCTAATGTTCTTTTAAACTACTTTTGGATGTGATCTCCCAGCTTTTCCTTTCTTTCTTCTTTTTTTTTTTTTAATGGTACAATAACCCAGCGTTCTGTCATATGGAAGTAGTCTGGTTCCATATGCATCATTAGCAGAGACACATGCAAATGAGCCTGTGAGAGGGATGGGAGGGTCGCTGCACTGCCTGCACTCCTCCCCCGGGATGCTGCAGAGCTGCCACCCAGGAGCAGTGGCTGTCATCGTCCGTGTACGTCAGCAATCAGGAAGGTACAAAGCGCGCATTTCACTGGCGAGCTCCCGGCTCTCTGCTGGCAGTGGAGCGCTGCTGGATGGTGCAGGGGTCCATCTTCTCATGGATCCTCTTGCTCACCTTCTTCCCACATCTCCCCTTTCTTCTCACAGTCAGGCTCTCTTCTCTCCAATGTCCTATCGGCTTGTCCTCATCCCATGCCTGAGGCCTTGAAGCACTGCTTTGCTGATTCTAAAACTATTTCTCATGATGGGCTGTGGACTGGATTACAAGTAAGGATTAATAAGTCTCATATTTACTTTCAGCTTATTGATAGGAGCTTCCTCTTGCTGTTATCTCCAAGGAAAACACATCTAAGCCAGCAGAGTGCTTGTCACAGGCTTTGCCCACACCACATTGTTGGCAGCTGCGAACGGATGTGACTCAGTGCAAATCTCGCACGAATTACCCACCGCCTTGGCAGCCATCATGTTTGCAGCACTGTGGGCTGATGTTGCAGAGCTGCAAGTTTTGTTTCCACCACCCTCGTTTTGCCCAGTTCTCACCTCTTGTAGCTTTTGGAGCTGGCTATTTTCTCAGTCATGTCGAAATTAACACGTGCCCTCAGAGGCTTCACTTCTAACTGCGTGGGGGTTTTGCTTGAAAATTGTGATTTCATACATCAGAAAGGATGAACTCTGGATCTTTCAAATAAAGAAAAAGTGAAAAATATGGCACCGTAGCTGCCGCTGGGCAGAATAGACCACTCTCACCCTTTGGTCATTCTCTGGCTTGCAATGGAAAACAGATCCAGGATGTAGTGAAGCCAGGCAGAAGGAGAGGGAAAACAAGCCCAGCCACACCACTTCCTGCAGCAGACACGCAGCTGCATGCTGAGCAGAGGTTTTGGCACCGAGCTGGTGAGTCGCTGGTGAAGTTCTGAAAATCTCTCTAGGAGCACTTCTAACCAGAAGGATTATCTGCTCAGTGCATGCACTTGGGAGACTGGAACAGATGCTTGTCTTGCCGAACAGTTCAAGATTCACGTGATTATCAAATCTTAAAGGACTTAAATGTAAGAATTTTTAAGACTTCTGGATGCTCAACAAGCCTACCAAAGCTGGAAACACACGTGAAGAAAACGTGTGGTTTCCCATGTAAATGCAAGGTGTGAGACGGTGCAGAACTAGAATTATTAACACACTAAGTAGAAGAGAAATGGAAAATGTACCAATCTGAATGCAAAAACAACAAATGGATAGAGATAAAAAAAAAAAGAGACAAAAATTCAAAGAGAAGTATGAATAATCTGAGTTATAATAAAGAGTGCCCTGCATAAAGACTTTGAATACAATAATCATGGAGAGAGAAATCATTGAGCTAAAATATACTGATAAAAGAATAAATTTTATCAAGGAGGCAGGAACTGACACCAAGTGTAAGGGGTTTTGCAGGCTTATAATATTAATGCAGTAAAAAAGTAAGGAAAAAGAAATGCTCCTGTACAGCTCATGATGCAAATACAAGATGGCATCTAAAAAAAACCCACCCAGATCAAACCCAGTGATACAAACAGAAAAAAATGACTTCAGGAAATCAGATGGCAAACAAACAGTGGGGCAGTAGTAAATATGTGACGCTACAGAGACTTCCTCAGCATTGTCTGGAGAGAAGAACTCAGTCAAACAAAGCCAGCTTGAGTACTACAATGGTGGTAGGATGTCATAAATTGAAGCTGCCTTCATTATTCTGAGTCCTTTGAGGATGAGGTCAGAAGTGCTGTAGTGGATGTAGTGGATTCACCACGTGAATGACTGTATCAGCTCAGGCAAGATAAGCATCTTTCCTTACACATCATGGCTGCATGAGAACATGAATGTTTTGCTGCACCCTTCCTTTGCACACTTTCCTACCCAACAGGACGCTCTTTCTTTTCAGATGCCTGTCCTTTGCTTCATTTCAGCGCTTCCTTTGAGAGCTTGAAAGAGTTGGTTGGTAATCAAACTACCTTTACCCAAAAGTGTCTTTCATGTGTTCCTGAAGCTCTTGTGTGAGCCTACTTCCATTTTACCCGTGCTATGACTGGGTGAGGAATAGCTAGGCAAGAATTATAGCCATAAAACTTGCGGATAACTGGAGTTTATGACTAAATATTTTCCTGCATGAGTATTATCTACTTTGGAGAAGTGCTGTCTACTTTGGACAGTGCTTCACGGCAAACAGTACTGGCAAGAGCGCTCAGGTAAGTCAAATAGCTCCCCTGCAATATTCTTACCTCAGGTAGGCACAGAAAGTTGGGACTGGAGTTTAGGATCCCATTTGCAGAAGAAGGGCACAATTATCAACAATAGAAACGTGATTAATTGGATCTACTGGCAGCAGAATTTGTTTCCTGAATTTCTGCTACACCAACAAGGAAACACGTCAGCAGCAGCTGAAGCTGACTATGGCCATGACCGGCTTTGAGAGAGTTTGGGAGTGGATTGAAAACTGGCTGGAAATGTGATAAATCACACTTTTCTGCCATGTCATTCACAAGCATTTGCTGACCTCCCAAAGACTATGTGCCATAACGGCAAAAACAATACAGCCATGTCTAGAGATAATTTCTGAGGGGCTTTAATTGTAGTTTTTAAACTAGCTGTCATTATTCCTACTGTTTTTCCACCATCAGATAGCCGGCGATTTCTCAAAAAAAATAATAATAAAAAGATAACATGAATATGGCTACCACACGTAACCATTACATACCACCACCACAGAACAGGTGACGATCTGTCCTGTCCCAGGACATGGTAGTACGACTGAAAAGGCAGCCACACGGTGTAACGTCAGTGAGTCATAGGTTGGAGTTTCCTACAGCAGAGACAGCAGGAAGCTCTTGGTCTGAGTTTGTTATCGCCCCAGAACGAGGAGACACCCAAACCAAGTAAAAATGTCTAGTGGTCATGTTTGCTGAGTGGTTTTATCAGTACGTGTGAGGATATAAAGCCACTCAAGTAGAAAATGACACCAAATCACTTGGGAGCATTTTTAAGGAGTTACTGCTAGTGACGCTCCATGATGCTGAAACTGCAGTGCTACAATTTTGAGACACACATCAAAAAGGGGGAATTAGTTATACATAAATGATTTTGTATCCCGGTTGTAAAAGTACAGCAGATGAACTAAAATATGAAAACCTCAACTTGATAGAAAATCCAGATAGCAGAAAGGCACAGAAAGCAATCAAGCCAATTATTAACGATTGCCAAGGAAGCACCAGAAAGGCATCTGAGAACAAACCATATGAAACAAGCACTCATATCTATCATTTTGTAGAGCTGGGCATATGCCAAAGGAGAACTCCCACCCCCATCCACAAAGAGCTTGAATTACCAGGGCAGTCTGAGCATGTGAGATAGCACTGTACTTAAAGGCAGTTGGCTCACAGTGCTCCGATCCCAGAAGCTTTCTCAGAGTGCTTTCTGAAAGTGAAGTGTCTCTCCAAAAACCTGGAGATGTCACTGTTTGGCAGACATGAGCGGGGATATCAAAGACCTGGTAAACAGTTGGGGGTTCATATGGGAATGTGCAAAAACAACCCAAAGCTGATGAAATGTATATAGCATTTGGTTTTTCTGTGCTCTAAATATGGGACAGCATGAAAAGGAACTTGAACATTGGTAGCACACTCTCCAATGTTTAATTGTCAAGTCTCTTGCCTTTTATCATAGAATATCACATCCTATCATATAGAATATTCCAAATTGGAAAGGACTTGCCAGGTTCATCGAGTCCGGCTCCTGGCTCCACACAGGATCACCCAGAGTTCAAACCCTGTGTCTGAGAGCATTGTCCAAACACTCCATGAGCTCCGGCAGCTTGGGGCTGTGCCCACTGCCCTGGGGAGCTGTGCCAGGGCCCGACCACCCTCTGGGGAAGGGCCTTTTCCTAACCCCCAACCTGACCTCCCCTGACACAGCTCCATGCCATTCCCTCGGGCCCTGTCGCTGTCACCAGAGAGCAGAGCTCAGCTCTGCCCCTCCGCTCCCCTCGTGAGGAAGCTGTAGGCCGCCATGAGGCCTCCCCTCAGCCTCCTCCGCTGTGGGCTGAGCAAACCAAGGGACCTCAGCTCTTTCCCATACACCTTGCCCTCTGAATCCTTCACCATCTTCGTACCCCTCCTTTGGACATTCTCTAATAATTTTATATCCTTCTTATTTTGTGGCACCCAAGCCTGCACACAGTGCTTGAGGTGAGGCCGCACCAGGCAGAGCAGAGGGGAACAATCCCTTCCCTCGCTCAGCTGGCAGTGCTGGGCCTGGTGCACCCCAGGAGATACCTCTCGGATAACTCAAACTTTGCTTTCTTCAAGACAGTCTTTTCTTTTATTGGTGACTATCCCAGAGATGTGTGGACATGAGTGAGCCTGTGCCATGTCAAAATAGGGACCAGTAATCACTCCCTGACCCTCCCTTATTCAATGATACAGACAAAGTGTGCTCACCTTTTCCTGTCCACACCATAGATGCTTCCCATGGCTGCCTAACAGAGCTGACCTAGCAGAGCCTCTGATGCAGCTTTGCCTGCTCATCCCTCCCTGCTCACATACATCTCAGTGTGTCTTTCTGGCCACTGGGAGCAGACATCTGCTGAACACCACTGCAATGACCACAGCAGGGATTGCTTCAGCAGGCCTGATGCCCTGTGCCTGGTACCTTCAGGTAATGTCCCTGCCTTTGGCCACTCTGTTTAGATGATTTACCATGGGATAGGAGCTCTGCGTCACTGTCATGTTGCAATGACAAAGCTTAATCGCTGCTTAAAATTGCTACGGTTCTATTAAAGGGAGCTGCTAAAAAAGAAAACATGTCAAGCTGTTGCTGAATGGAGAAATCTTCCCTGCAGAAAGTGTTAACAGCAGGCTGGTGAAAATGCTTGCTGTCAAGATGAATATATACCTTGGTACTCAGCTACTGCAAACAGCTCTGGTAGCGACAGCAAAAAATAGGACAAAAGGGAAACACCTATGGGCTAAAGCCTGCCGCTGCAGGCAAGCCACAGACCCCTGAGAACTATGTATTAAACTGATGAATCCAGATAAAAACGTATCAGCACATAATGATTAGATATCACAGTGCCAGAAGTGTAAGGCAATTGATTGTCAGTGAGAGAAAAACCTGTCCGTATTTCAGTATCGAGCACCTGGAAAGTGCACACCTGACATCTTGCAATAGCTCACATACCCAGGGGAAAGCAGCCAAGCAAGCAGGTCAGCCAAAGAGAGATTATCTCCGTAGATAGTAGGCCAAGTGCTGTGATACAAACAAGGAATTGTGTTCACTCTATCTCATGGGATTGTGCCAAAAAAACATGGTACAGTGAAAGTCATCCAAGCGGAGGTTTTATACTGACAGGTTGTGGGACCACATTCACGGACCTCAGAAACTTGACTTGTGGTGCTTGGTGAATGCAGAGCTGCAGTGGGGCTTCTGGCTGTGCTGGCATCTGCAGCAAAGGGGCACTGGCTGGGCAGGCTGCGGTGCCTGCAGTCCTGCTTGTGAAATGCTCCTGCCCCGCGGCCAGGGCCTGGGGAAGGAATTTGGCTTGAAGGGCTTATTATCTGCCTGCTTCTGCCCTTGGCTGTGTATGGAGTGAGGGGCACAGTGTTTGGGAAATGCTTGAAGGCCAGCCAAAATGAAAGTGAGAGAAATTGTTGGAGCAGCTGATGACTGCACTAAGAGGTAAAAGGGGACACTGAAGCAAAAAACACTCTTTCCATTAATTTCAGGGCAGGTTGGATCAAACCCATTTAAGGCCAAGGCTAGAAACAGGAAATGTCATGCTGAATATTAGGAAACAAACTCTGGCAGTGAGTGCAATCAAGCAGTTTGTGCACAGGGAGGGAGCAGAACCTTGCCCTCATCTGTATGTCGACGTACTATTGTGGTGTGCTAGGATCCTGTAGAATGAGTTCTCTTGTTGTCTTGTTACAAAGGGTGTTTTTGTTTTGTTTCTAAATCCATTGTACTCTGAATGAAAAATACAGAGAACCCTCTTCTTCCCTCCATCCTTGGGAATAAGAGGCAGTTTCAGGCAAAGAAACACTGACACTTCAAACAGCAGCAGTAGAGCAAACATTCTGTAATGAATTATTTGGCGACATAATATGACAGTGCCCAAGAGATTCACACTTATAAAAATGTTTTTGTTATTTAAATTTAAAGGGAGAAAATTGAGGCTGAGAACCAAATTTAAATCTCAAGTCAGGAGTCTCCCTTTTCTCTTTGGAGTCCATTGCTTTGTTCTGCTTTGAGGCGTGCAAAATTGACGTCCCTTGTTTTTGGAATATTTTAAGTGAAAGCTGTTTTCTGACAAAGCAATCTAATTTGCAGAGGTTTGTGTTTCAACACCTCACAGATGCTTGGAGTTAAATGGGACAGATTCTCAGCCCTACAAAATGTGCAAAAAGCCGTGATTTCTGGCCACTGAGCTGATTCCCACAGGACAAAGAGAATCCTTACGTTCAGCACAGTGAGAAAAACAAGGGACTTCACAATGGGTGTGTTTCATGGCCATAAAGAAAGAGGCCCAGTTTGGTAAAACTGGTGTTTTACATCACACTACGTGTGGTGTGTTCTTTACTCACTCAGTCTTCTCCTGAATCTCTGGTGGAAAGATTTCTCTTTAAGATGTCCATTGCTAAATACTACCACTGAAAACAACTACAGCTGAGAAACCATTCATAAGCATTCTCAAAATGCACTGAAAATGAGCAATCTATTGCTTCTCCCTCTTGTTCTCAGGACTCCTTTTGTGTGCTGTTGCTGGCACAGGGCTTGTGTCATTTTCCACATGTTTTTTAAGTGCAAACTCAAGATCTGGTCAGTATTAATGATGGTAGAAAACAAAGCATTGCCTCTCACCACTGTGCAATGAGCACACTGCAGAGATCCAACAGGTGACATCACGTGAGCTATTCTGGAATGGGAGAGCTGTATCATCATGCTGGGTGGGTTTTTTTGCTTGTTTGCTTGTTTTTTCAAAAAATTTTTCTACTTTGCTGAAGCCATGTTGCTTCTGGAATGCAGAAAAAGATTTTTGCTAGGTGCTTCATGTGCCTCATGCAAGGTACCAGCCATGCAGAACAGGGCGTCTGGCATGAGGTGGGTTTGGGAATAGCAATGGTGTGCTCCTTGGTATAGATCTGTCTATAAAAGCAACCAGGGCTGCCAAGTGCAAGATTATTTCAGGAAAGAAAGGCAGATACTAAGATTTGAAGGCTAGCCTGGGTTAAAAAAAAAAAATAATAAAAAAATCATCAAATGCAATAGCTTGTATTGTGCTGTGTATCTACAGTTGTCATTTTCCAGCTTTCAAGTTATGTTAGGTCTCCAAATCTAAGGATCAGTTACTGGCATGACACAATCCATGCTAGGACAATTAGGGAGCTACAAATGAAATGCTAGGATTAGTTCTCAGGAGTGTTTTGTTAGTCATAATGCAGGTGAGATTCTCAAAACTGTCCAATAAATACCATCTGAGGATGTATCATATATCTAATAACTGCAATGTTTAGATTTTGTATTTTAAAATTCACAAGAGTGAAGAGCTGTGAAGAGCTAGGCCAGCTCATATGCAAGAGTACAGATACGTGGCACAGGTTTAGGAGACTCCAGGCTGCCTGACAGATAATTAGCAAAACAAATAGGGGACCTGGAAGTCCCCTGTATTTTAGGTATCTCATCTCATTTTCTCATTCATGGGCTCTGTTCGGGGTCAAAACATCTGAGTGAGGCAGCCTGGCTACCTGTACTGTGCAGCAGGCAGTTGGAATTGCTTCCTTGGGCTAAATGCAGTAAAAAAAAAAGGAAGCAAATGACAGTGTTTGTCTCCAATAGTTGGTGTGTATGGAATTACCCATCTGCACTTGTACATGAATGGACCTGTTGCTGGAGATCAGGACATCGGTGTTATCACCCTCGCTGTCAGCCACGAAGGAGAAACGTGCTCTGTGGTGAGCCCCTGCTCCAATGCAGTGCGTGCTGGCAGCCCCAGTGTCCTTCACTGCAACAGCATTCAGGCTTCCTCCTGTAAAAGAAAGCATTTCCTATTTGTGCTGTAATTTTGCTCAGTATGTTATGTCTTATTCTGAAAAAAAGCTTTTTCTTTTAATGTATTTAATACGTACATACAAACTGAATGTATACGTACATTTATATAACTGTGACTAATTGTGCTCATTGATAGGAATCTGTGATTTTTATTGTTATGCAGCATGGGTTTTTATATGCAATTCTGGAGTACCGAAATCTTGTCATTTCTTTATTCTTCGCCAAGGGTGTTTTCCTCCATCAAAAGTATTCATATATCAATGGCAAGAGCATTCAAAGGCATTCATGCCCCATAAATTATTCCATACAATACAAACACACAGTGTTCACTTTTCTTCATTCATCTTCCTCTACTGCTGTCATTTAGCTACGAAGCCACTCTCTACCTTTTTTTTTTTGTGTTATGCAAACTTGGCAGATTTAGGCTGTGGATTAGATATGCTTTGTACTGCATGAACTCAAAACCTAGTTTTCTGTTTCAAGAAAAATACCCAAGAGCTTGAAACTACACTTATTGGAAACTCAGGTCTGTCCAGCTTTTCAGCTGAAAACAGAGAAAATTGTTAAGTTGCACGTGCTTTGAGAGAGATTCCAGTGGCCCATAAAGCCTGATGAAAAAGAAACGTTTCCTAACCTAGAGTTACTTGAAGTACAAACCATCCCAATTGGTCAGACCTGAGTTTAAGGCTTACACCAAAATACAGGAGGATTTCTCCACGTTCTTTTGTCTTTTGATGAGTTTATTGGAAAGGGAAACATTAATTGCTATTACAAATGCACTTCCCATGGCTTGAAAACGTCGGTGTTTCACCAGCCTGTAGAGGCCTTTCCAGCAGACCTTTTCTCCTTCATCCCCAGTGTACCTGCAGCCTATCAGTTGCCATTCTTCCCTCTACTCAGCCACTTTTCATATATTATCTCAAGACCAACAGTATTTGTCTTGGAGATGTTTTGTTGTTTCAAGTGCTTTGGCTTCACTGTACGCATTTGGAAAGCATACTAAATGAAAACACACAGGTATTCCCTTTTCATAAAATTTCATTGTGCAGTGAGTAGGACTGCAAAGTGCCTTTATTTAGGGTTGTGTTTTTTTCTCAATTATTGCTAGAGGCTTTCAAGAAAGGTAGCATCTAAATGACAATTGATGAGAGCGTTTTCAGGACTGATTATGCTGTCACAGTGGGACTACACTGATGTGCTCTTGCTATATTTAGTGTCATTGCTCCCAGTTTGTACTAGCACAGATGAGAACATTCACAGAAATAAAGGCTGTGAAGCCCTTAGAAATATGTCATCTTATGTCTTTGCTGTTTTAGACCTCAATTTTCCCATCATCTGAATTTCGCTTTGAATCTTAGCAGTTCATTAAGTCTGTGTGCCAGCAAAGTCAAAATTTGGAAAATCTTTTAATGAGCTACTACCGGGGAAGGCATTTTAAGATGATGGATATAGTATCGGATTTCACCAGAGCACCAGTGAAGAAGATTTAGGAGGCTTATGTAAAAGTGTTGGATAATTTTAAGAAGGGAAAGAAATTAACTGGAATCCTGAGATGGTCCTCTTGGCTTTGCAAGACAGACAGTCTTGCTGCTTCCATGGGAAGGCGGGGGATAGCCCAGCAACCTCCTCTCAAACCCCAAAATCCTTCTGCGTAGCATGAAGCATGATAAATTGAGACTCCACAACCTAAACTGGGACCACATCTCTAGTATTTTTTTAGCATAAACATTTATGGCCTGTTTAATTCTCTCTTCCTTTCTCTAAGTGGCACTTCAGCTTTACTTCAGCTTCCTGGAGCTGGGATTTTGTGTGCATGTTTTTGTTTGTTTGGTTTTTAACTTTTACTTCAAACTTTGAATCTCTTTTAAAATATTTCTGAACGTTTTACAGCACAAGCCTTCTCTCAGCCAGGTAATACATGCACTTCCTCTGATGAGGCCCATGACTGGGGCAGGTAAGAGAAACCTGAAGCAGCATCTGAAATGGCTCCAGAATGTGCCCAGATTACCTCCCTTAAGTGACTTTAAGTCAACAGGCTTCCTAATGCTGCCTACAGAATTATCATTTATATTAATGCAAAACCAAGACAGAACAGGCAACTCTTTGAAGACCAAGGCACACTCTCCCTCTCCAAACCTTGGTAAGTCCAAGGCCTTTTTTCCCCTCTTCCTCTCGTGATATATTTACTCCTCTTTATATATACAGCACAGTATCACCAAGTATTAAATAAATAGCTCTGGAAGCACCCTGAGGAATAAACTCGTCCACAGTCCTTGCCCAAAGGAAGGTCCAGCTATACCAGAATGATTCCTAACTTGCTTCTGTCACATTTATTCTTAGAAACCAAGAGTGATGGATATTCCTCACCCTCCCCAGGCAACCTTTTCCACTGTTTACTGCCTTTATCACTACAGTAGGCTGTCTCTAGCACCAACCCTCAGTCTCTCTTGGTGCAATCAAAATGCATTACTCTTGTCCTACCTCCAAAGAATGTATTAGTAATTTATTCTCTCCATTTTTGCATCTCTCTTGTCCTTCAAGGCTTTTCATGTTTCTCCTTCGGTGATTTTTTTTTTTTGTCTGTTTTCTTTTTAGAAAAACTGATCAACCTTTCCTAGTAGGTCATGTTTACTACAGCCTCAGATTTTTGTTTCTATCCAATTCCTCTACATATTTTTTGAAGTTTGGTGCCCCAGACTGGTTGGAATTGTCCAGCAGGGGCATTATTGGCACTAAAAAGAACAGTAAGATTATTTTATGTGTTTCAATAACAGTTCTTCTACACAGCTTACTGGAGCCCATTGGAGCCTATGTAACCTGTACCTGTCTTGTAAGCCAAAATCTCCAAAGGCTGAGGTGCAAGTCACTTTCTTCGATGGACTGCTCAGGACCACAATGGCCACAAACACAGGTGCTATTTGAAGACGTAGTACAAAAAGCCTGGGAGTCAAACCAAAGGAACAGAGATCTACTGTAGCAAGCATTGTGCCAACAGTTCTTCGCTCTCTGTTTTCAGCCTGTTTGGATTTACGGAATATAAACAAGTTAAGAGATCTTAACTTGTCCTAGAAAAAAACCAAACATGCTGGTAGCCTATTTAAGATGCAGATATGACAAGCGCTGAAGGAAGTCAGGAAGTTATCCAAGATGAAAGCAACCGGAGTCATCCCAGTCATCCGAAACTGCCAAAGTGTGTGGGGAGTGTCAGAGAGTGTGACACAAGCACTCTGGTTTTAGGAAGCGAGCGGCAGCAATGGAACAAAAACTTGTCATGTGGGATGCTGAACTAATTCTGGGTGATTAATAACAGCGACATCATTCTTTACTTACATAGATTAGAGAAGTGAGCTTAACAATTATCCGCTTGCTGTGGGTGAGATAGTTTGTCCACGGGACGTTCAGGAGCTACCATCTGACCAAAAGGGAACATTCATTTTTCAGATGTTGTAAATTAAGAACTCTGTCTGGAAGTTAACTTTTCACTTAACGATGAAACCTCCCTCTAATCCAATGCCTGTCTATTATAAGCAGAGCTACCACGAGCCATGCCTTTCCTAATGCAGTGCTGACTTTACGAGTTGCACATGGTTTGTAAATGAGGGGATAAATAGGATACCAAGTGCTCTGTGCAAATTTACCACAGAGACATCTGGATCTGAGATCCTCCCAGCAGGCAAATTGCTAATGATCTCGAATGTTTCCTTCAAAGGGAATGACTTGCTTGGGTTTCTGTATTATCTACAGGAAGTTCAAATAGGGAAACACAGCATAGGTTTATTTTTAGTCATGGACAAAGCTTTCTTCATAACAATATGCATCTCAGTCTTGTGAAGGAACCTGCTTCTTGGTGATGCGCATTCTCAAAATGCTCGTGCCTTCCTGCCTGTCAGAATTAACAACACTCCGATAGAAGTAGCAACATTTCAACACGGCAGTCACAAATGTCCCCGCTTTATGGATTCTATTCTGTGCAAGGATCTGTGTCTGTAAGAGAAGCATAGTTTGGGTAACTTGGCTTCAAGGATTACTTTTCAACAGCCTTGGGGTTGAGAACGAATGAGGCATGGTAGAGACAATGATGCTGTGGCAAGTCCTCACCACTGGTGGAACTAAGCTGCGCAGTTCAGCATATCCTGCTCGGTTGCTCTTTGGGACCGGTCGCTACTGGTTTCACTCTCAGCCTTGAGGCGCTGGTTCAGTTTCCTATCTCTGCCCTAGCAGGACTGTCTACACGAGAAATCACAGCAGCCGATTAAGCCCGCATTCTGCTTTTCCAGTAGAAATCAAGGGTGAAGCCACAAAAGCATAGCCATGGGTGTCCTAGCACAGGTCCTTGGAGTCAGAATAGCCCAAGTGTCCATAAATCACAGACCACTGCTTTCCTGAGGACTGGAGCAGCCATCCACAATGTCGATGGAGATGGATCCTGGTACAGGATGGGATCCAATGGCCCCAGGGCTTCCCTGCACACTGAAATGACCTCGTCTTTGATCAGTCTTTATTCCAGTGAAGCAGGAACTGTTGCTAAATACATCCTTAGAGTACTCAGAGAGCTTTATCTGTTTAGTCTGCAAAATACCTTTTAACTTTTTTTTTTTTTTTTTTTTTTTAACCCACAAGAGGGGTCTTTTTGCCTTTAAGCTCAGTCCACACAAACATGTGCACACAAAGAACATCTTTTCCCGGAAAGAAAGGCCCCAGATGGAGGATGTTGACATTGGAAAGATTTCCTAGTCAAACTGTTTTCCTGCCTCGATTCCTCTCTAGGGTCCCGAGCATGATGTGCATGTGGTGGCAGGGGCAGAGAGTGGGAAAATAAAAGTCTTCAAAGGCTTTGTGCTGCAAGCTGCCAAGCTTTGTGTAGTAACTGGCTGCAGAAACTGAGCTTCTTTTGGAGAGTCTTCCTCAGGGAGATCCCTTCTTCCTAGGGGGAATCAACACAGGCTGTGCTGTAGCTGGATCACATCCAAGGAAAGCAGAGCTACTCAACTCTACCAGCGCCAATCCTGCTGCTTTCTACCAGTCTCACCAATGTATTGGTGAAGGCTGGGGGCTCCCAGCCCTGCAGTGCTGCCGCCTGGGCAGTTTCATATCACCTTCTGGAGGTGGCCTCAGCTGTGCTCTGGTTGATTTTTGCCCACTAGCTGTATGAACAGTCAGGCTTTTGATGATATCCACAGCACCCTTAAACATAGAAGTCCACTGCAGTTGTGGCAGCGAGAGACTGAAAAAGTCATTGTGAATGTGATGAGGCTCTTCCAGCTGATAGCAAGACAGGAACATAGCTGGGATCCCTCCCAGTGTTGGTACCAAGTGGTCTCAAACCCCAGTGCTCCTCTCCCCTCTCTGCAGAGTTGCACAAATGGTTGAGACCATGGATGCCCTGCTGAAAAGGACAGAAAGGCAAAAATGCCTTTGGAAAGATGCAGCTTTTTACTCCAGCTGCTCCTCCCAGGATGCAAGCTTGTCTATTTGCGCTGTTTGAAAGTGGCTTTGTGCAGATGTCCCCAAGTAGGTGCTCCTTTCTTTCCTCGACTGGAAACATTTTCCAGGCAAACAATATTAGTTTGGCTACAGAGCTTTTGATCTGTGAAGCGAAGATTAAAAACCCACCCTGTATGAGAAGCACTGCTCTCTAACATCAGGCGGTTTGGAAACGACACATCTGGGCATGGTTCCTGCACGCCCAGAGTCTGCCTGCGCATCTGCCAGCTGATGGCCATGTGTTGGAGAGGGCTTACTCACCAGTCAGAGCTCAATAAAACCAAAAAAAAAAAAAGAAAAAAAAAGAAAAATATGGTGAGAATTAAGTGTGTGCAACCTCACGGAAATCCTGGTTCAAAATCAGCAGTGAAATGTTACTGCAGCTGTGACTTGGAAAGAAAAGTGCACAGATAAGGACACAGCACGACTTAGAACAAGACAGCATCAATGTGAGCTCCACGCTAAGCCTCACAGAGCAGCACTCAGTGGGTACAAAACAGGCAGGAGGGAATTCCCTGGCAGGAAGGTGGGAGGGAGCTCGCACCGCAGCTCTGCCCTCACCCTATCCAGCCCCTGGGATGCAGCTTAAAACTGCCTGGCAGCAAATGTAAAGCAGCAAAGCAGCAAACTAGATAAGGTTGCTTCCTTGCCCTGTTCTACATCTCCCTGGACCCCCCATAGTGCTCCCAGGTTGGCAGCTGGAGCTGGCAGGAGCAGCCAGGTGCCCAGATGGCCTTGGTGGTGTCACCTGTCTCCCTGGCATTGCTCATCTTGCTCTTCCACTCCCTAACCTCCCCTCCATGCTGCTTCATCCGTAGGTTTGCAAGCAGCCCTTGTTAGTGGTAACGGATGGGCAGCACATCCCCTGTGCAGCTGCATGGAACTGCAGAGAGCCGACGGAGGAGCTGTCACGCTCCTCTCAGGGCCACCTACAAGCACCTTTGTGCACCCATTTTTTTTGGCAAAGACTGGGCTCAGCCTGTTGGCCTTCCACTTCTCCTTCTGAGGCTGACAGTTCCTCCTCTGAAAATAGACTGCTGAGGTGGGTTTTGATCCCCGCAAATGGGCAAGGATGTTTGTGGCTCCCAGCAGGACCCCTGCAGCATGCTGCCTGAATGGAAAGAAAACAAATCTGCGCGCTGCCACCAGAACAGGCTGCGACAACAAACATCACTGCTCTGATGGTCTGGGGAGTGCAGGAAGCAGACAGACAGCAGCTTTTCAGAGTGGCTTTTGCCTGATGCCACCTGCATAGACAGCAGCAGGCTAACAGCTGTGTCACCATGGGGGAGCTGGGAGGGACGATGCTTCTCCAGCCACCCTGTGGCCTGGCAGCATCCTCCAAATGGTGTCATCTCACCCGTCCCTGCATGCTGTTCAGCTCTTCTCTCTTTGCCATACCTTTCACAGCATGATTTCTCTTATGGATGAGATCCCAGAGCGACCAGCTGTAGAAATCCAGTGCTCAGGAGAAGCCTCTACTGTTTATAGGGAAGCACCCTCATGAGAAATGACAGGCTTTGATTTAGGATGTAGGACATTGTACAGGGAAGCCAAAAAACTCTGGACTCACTCTTCGTTACACAGCTGAAGAGCATTTATTTGCATGCAATGCTGCAAACTGACCTGCTGAGATGTGCTGCTGAGATGAGCCAGGCTCCAGCAGGCAGATGCAACCAGACGTTTAGCGGACGATGCCACTGACGGCTCTGTTGGGGAGGCAGATGGACAGGAGATGTAGAGAAATCCCAACGTTTCTGTGCTTGTTTGCACAACCCCAGCACTGGAAGTCTCCAAACCACCCTTTGAGGGTGTTCCCACATCCTTCAGAGCCAGATTGGTGCACCAGGGGTGGGATTAAGCCATTACTTTCACTGCTTGCAGCTCTCTGTAGCTGCAGTACAAGCTGGCACAGGCCTGGCGAAAGCTTTTTTTACACCGTACAGCAGGGGTGTCACTAAGATGTGACCACGAGCCAAGGGCCTTCCTGCTGATGTGATCTTGGCAACTAAGAATAAAGTGAATTTGGATGGAAAACAACAAAAGGGCTCAATTTAGAGATCACTGCTTCTTAGGGCAGCATGGCTTCATGCTCTGTGCGCTCGCTTCAGACTAGGCCTGTGGAAACCCCCCCCGAGTCCCGTGGTTTTCAGATTTCTTGCTCTGTCTTTCAGTTTTGGAAAGGAAGAGCTTCATTTTGGGAAACTTTTATACCCTGTGGTCTGTACTCTTGCATTCAGCATTGAAAACTTGTATTTTAAACACCTATTTCTTTACCAGCGCTACTAGAAATACCTGAAATTATTAAATCTGAGATGACATAAAAAAATCTCCCTTTACATTTTGTTTTGTTCTCAGCTTAGGGACTCAAATGCAGCTTTGTGTTTGGGCAGTTTCGCTGTTAGGGCTGCATTGTTTGTGCTGTGGATATTACATAGTAACATAATATTTATTTGTCTAAACCCAGCTGTTTTTACTGGAAAACCAACTCTTTCAAAACATTTCTATTTATCTTCAAGTCCTGGCAAAAAGGAAAAAAAAAATAAAGGAAAGGAAGCAAAGAAAAGAGGGCCATCTGTAAACTGACAATAGCCTTTTAAATGCAGCAGTAATGGTCCAGCTAATTACTGGAAGCACTTTTCCAGCCAGAGGGAAGCTGCTGCTGTAGTCAGATGCCCACAGGGGCGGCTGCACGGTCCCAGCTGGGTGGGCACAAGGCCCCATCCCGCTGCCCCACTCTTCAATTGGGTTTGTCTGGCTGCATACGGAAGGGAAGAAGTAAGCTGCGGCACTTCCCTGAGTAATTTTCAGCACTTATTTTACATGCCAGCCCCGTGTGCTGGTCCTGGTGACGGGAAGGATGAGGACGATGGAGAGGCCATGCCCAGGGAGCCTCCTGTAGCTCAGCCTCTCCCCTCTGCAGGCTGCAGCCTCGCCTGGGCCACCTCACAGCCGCATGTTCCTCTTGCAACATCTCTCCTGTCTGAAATAGCTCTTCCTGCTCCCTGCGGCTTGCCCCCACCCAGGGTATTTATAGCGAGCGGTCCTACTGCCTCTCAGCTGGACAGAGGCCATCAGGCCTGGCTGCACTGCTGTCACACTCCGGCATCCTGCACCTAATGCAAACACGATCCCTCCTCTCCAAGTCTAGATCTCACATCAGGATGCAAAACGAGTGTCAACAAGGGAGAGGTCTTGCTGGTTATTGGAGGTGGTCACGGCATGGTGTTGCCCTTCTGTTAATCTTTTTCCCCTCTTGCCTTTCATTTTTGACCTTATTGCAAGCCTTGGTTCTGGGCTTTCTGCTGCCTTTTCCTGCAGCATTGCTTGCATACAGACAGATGTTAGCAGTCATCCAGTGGCATCTCTTTCACTCCGGGACTCTGCAGCTCCTGGATGTCACCTCTCCTGCTGATTGCTTTGAAGCTATTCCTTACCAACTCAAAAGTGTTGACACATTTTGGGATCTCTCCTTGCTAGGAAAGATGTAGACATTGCTGCTCAATTTCCTTTCCATTTCTCCACTCAGTTATTGTTCAGTAGAACTCATTATAACATGCAGCCATGCTTTCAGACCAATGCGGATTCCTGCCCGTTGATTTCCTTCCTCATGCCATCTTTGCTATTTTTTTTTTTAGTCTACATAGCACATAGATTCCTACAAAGCCATCAGTACAATTTTCCAGAATATTTCTGTAGCATCCTTATTAGTATCTAGCAATATTAATGTAAAGTTCATTTTGAATGCACATATTTTAGAGCCTCTGTTTTTGGCAGTCATGGTCTACATCTGGGTCATCAGTTCATTGTTGATTTTTGGACTGCTGCTCCTCTGTCACACTGCAAACACTGGTTTTGGTTAGGGGTGGGCAAGCCAATTTATTTCAAGTAGAAGCAGATCAGAGCCATCCTCCCTCGCAGACTTGGAGGGGAAACAGGGAAAAAAATATGGGAATAGGATAGAGCTTTTGCAGCCGCAGAGAAAGTTTAATTTAGGGGATCCACTGTGTTCCTTTTCAGGCGTCTGCCAGGTAAATTGTTCCTTCAAGCTGGTATTTTTCCATGGCTGAGAGCAGCAGAGAGCTCAGCCTGATTGTGCGGAGAGGCGGGCCTGCTTTCCCTTTGCAAGTAAAACAGGTTTACAAGTTCCAAGGGGCTCACTGAACAAATAACAGGTGGATCTGAAAAGGAACTCTGTAAAGTCTCGACAAGAGACAGACTGGGAAAAAATGAGCAGGGAATGCACTGGAGGCACCCCCCTTACTGGGCACCGCTCATCCCCAGAGAACACAGGGAAGGGGACGATGGGTGAAAAACCCGGGAATGGCGAGCAGGTCCTTGAAGTTTAGGCAAACTGTGTGGAACTTTGGACTTTGTGTGGTCATCCATACTTAGGCTCAGATCTCCTCCTCCCTGAAATTTCCAGGGTTCTGCAAAGAGTCCACTTTAAATATAGATGGGAATTTGCGTGCTTGCTATAAGGATCAGCGCAAACAGGGAGGTGGCCATCTAAAAATGGGAGATGATGACTTTTCATGTAGTTGCTAAATGAAAATGTGACAGCACAGAGCAAGGTGTTAAATTACTTGGTTGTCTTTGAGGAGAGTCCCACTTACTGTCTTTAAAAATGTAGTCTCTACCTCTTTACCCTGTTGTTGGTAATAGGATCTGCTACCGGTGCCATGGGATCAATCTCCAAAAAGGATGAAACTTTTCCTTTTTAAGAAAAGAACTTTCAAGAGGATCAGTTGGACCTGATTCCATTCTCGGCCCTTAGTTTCTAACTCTTCCCCAGTCTGTTTCTGCCAGGGCTGCCCATGGGGAGGTAGGGCAGCATGAGCCGGCCCCACTCAGGGCTGTGGGGTGAGCTGGCATAGGGTCAGAGCGCAGCCTGCACCCCGAACTGTGCCCAGGATCCAGGTAAAGGAATGGGATTGCGGTGCCCTGGGGCAGCCCATTGGCCTGTTTGTAGCTGAGCTGAAATGCCACAAGCCTCTGACATTAAAGACAAAAAGCCGACACAAGCTGAACCAAGTCAAACACCACATCTAACAGGAGGATTTCAGCCCTTTTCAACAGGAAACTCATCTGGCAGCATTTGCCCTGCTTGGTTCAAACTGGGCGAGGCTCAGTAACACCATGGTGCTGGGCCAGGAGCAGGGTGAGCTTCTGGACATGGGCTTTGCTTGCCCACCAGTCTGCCTGCCTGGTGTTCCTGCCTCTTTTGATGATGCCTGCAACATGCCACAAAACTCTTCTGAGATGCTCAGAGACCTTGCCTCCTCTCCTGGAAACGTGGCTGGAAAAAACCTGTGTGAACAAATGCTGCTTCAAAACATGCAACTCCAGTAAGCAATTCCCACTTTCATCAACAATGTGGGCATGGAGCCTACAAATGCAGGCTGAGATGACGCCTAGGACTGTGCAGTGCCCAATCCCCTCATCCCTGCTTTCTGCCCAACTGCCTGCCCACCCCAAGGGAGCAGGTAGTATGGCGAGTTTACTTAACAAGGATGAAAAACAACATTTAATGAGCAGCGAGGCCGACGGGCATCCCCACGTG
This sequence comes from Penelope pileata, assembly GCA_013396635.1. Classification (NCBI taxonomy): domain Eukaryota; kingdom Metazoa; phylum Chordata; class Aves; order Galliformes; family Cracidae; genus Penelope; species Penelope pileata. Next base: position 369,030 of record WBMW01000082.1, read on the forward strand.
GCCAAGTGGGACTGGCGCCTGTGCTCACAAAGGTGCTGGTTGGCCAAGTCCAATCCACGGAGGATTTCTACAATGGATGTTTCTGTCTTAGGAGAGAGGTCCTTCTGTGAAAGCAGCTAACCCACCATCAGTACAGTCTGGTGTGCTGCGAGTGGTGTTTTTTGCTTTAATTACTTATAACTTTTGCTACCGGTTCTCTGGCCAGCAGCACTGAAGCTCTCAGTGCAGGCTACAGTGCCCATGCGAGGTGCTGTGGGCAGTGGCTGCGCTGGGCACAGCTCCTCTCTGCTTGTTTCCTCTGAGTCAGAGGGCCTGGAAGCCATGGGAAGGCAGGACATACCAGTGGCTGGACTGGGGTTTCATTCAACATAACCTCAGCTGCCGCCTCTTCTCCCTCAGTGGCTTCCTGCGAGCTTTTACCAAATCTAAGCCATATGTTGAGCTCAACATATAGCCATCCTGCTGATATGTAGGTTCCCTGGAAGCCTCCTTCCTGTGGAGCTCTGTACCCACAGATCAGTTTCCATAGTAACTAACGTGCCTCAAAGAGGGGAAAAACCTAAGAATTGGAGAAGCAAAGACTAACTCTCAGAGGGAGAGAGCAGACGAAACAGACTGTGCAGTGGTTTGGAGCACACGGCGAGTTTTGTGTATTTCAGGGAGACTTGCGCTGCTTGTGAGCCGTTTCTCCCCTCATGAGACGTGTGGTTGCGCCAACAGCTTGGCAGTGCAAAGGAAAGCGGTGCCTCGCAGTGCTGCACACGTACAAATCACATGTCACTTTGTATTTACTCACGCACTCGTGAGCACATGGAGGCGAGAGGAAAATGAGTTCGTATTGGTATTTCAACAAGAGTTGTCACAGCGCTATTTTATGAACTGTGGAGAGGGAAATACGCATCCTTCCCACCTTTGTTCCTCATCCTCGCTATGACAGTGGAAGACAACAAGCAGCGGAAAGGAACAGGACTTAGGCAGAGCCACTGCAGAGCATCTGATTTATTCCGTGCTGTCATGAATGCCACCACCAGTGGGTATAAAATTATGTTGCTGCTACCGTTCGTTCTTATATATGCTGGAGAGTCCTTGCTGCTGACCCATTTCTGCTAGAGCAGCTGAGAGGGCTAACTTAAAGGGGTGCAATGAACTGGGGAGATGTATATATTCTCCTTCAGCCATACGGTATATAACTCAGGAAACAAATATGTTGGTCAAAAACCTATCTGAAATTCATTTATGACATCAGTTTAGAATCAAGCACATTGCAGATTGTGTAGCGCAACACATAATCCTCTGCAATGGAAATGTTAAGGACATTATTTCTGCAAAAAAGACCATTCAGGAGTCAGGAACCGTCAGTTTAAAAAATGCACAATAGCAAACTTTGCCTTTGTACATTTCCAGCAGCAATGCAGCAGTGTGACTGCCTGTGTGCACACTGCCTTTTGTTTCCAGACTCAGCAAGGTAATTCTGAGGCAAAAACACATAAAGCACGATTCACATCACTCAGGTGCAGCTAGGTGAAGATCGGTGTCTGAGTTAGTCCTCTGGGCTCTGTCTTTAATTAGTGGGTAGCAGCAGACATCTCCTGTTGGTGACCTACCCCATCTATTTTAGGTTGCCCATTAGAGGTTCCTGTTTCTGTTTCTCTACTAAGAAGAGAGACTAATGATTGCAGCTTAGGTTTCAGCAGCTCTTTTTCATCTTTCTTGAGGTGAAGCCCACCTGAAGGTGTACATCCAGACAAGGTCGGGAGGGGATAACTAAGGATAACAGAGCAGCTTGGCTTGCTAGCCCTTATCCCTGTCCATAAAAGAGGCCGGGGCCTGTTTGCTGTCCCCGTGGCGTGGTGTGGGCTGTGCCGGTGCAGTTTGCTGTTTCATGCTCCAACTCAGGGTGCCTGCACCCCAGTGCCCATGGGCAGTGCTGGCCCCAGATCACTCTGGGCACTGCCTGGGAGAGTGCTGGGGGGCGCAGGTCCCAGCTGACAGAAAAGTGGCAGTGAATTAAAAACCAAAGTCCACGCGGGTGGTAAAGATCTGGAGAACGTGCACAGCACTGTTATTCTGGGCCGAGAGCAATGTCTAGACCGCTGCTTTTTTGGACAGCACGTGCAGAAGCAGCCACCTCATTTTCAGTTTAGATGTGCGGCCACTTCTTGCCCCCACAACCCAAACAGGTGGGAGCAGTGTATGGGTGAAATGGTAAAAAGCCACCTGGGCCGGCAGCTCTGGGTGCCCCTGCTTGAGCAGGTGTTGGGCCAGACAGCCTCCACAGGTCCCTTCCGACCTCAACCATGGCATGGCTGATGCTGTGACATGGCACTGCTCCAGCACCCAGAAGGAGGAACCAAAACCCTGGAGGCATGGCAATGCCGCAGGGCTGGCGATGCGAGCAGCGCTTTCTGATCACTCCCGCTCTCTCCCACGTGTGGGTCCGTGTCCCCGGGGACCTGGGCAGGAGGAGCAGGTGGCTTCCTCTCCGAACACTGCTGCAGGAAGGCACAACAGAGAGAAGGACATCAGGCCCAGAGGCATGGACACCCTGAGGAGCGCACCGAAGGCGAGCACGGCTTCTCGAGGGCGGTGGCAGAGGGAGCCCAGACGGGAGCCCACATGCAGCCTGGCCTTTAGTGCGTTGTGCCCTGTGATAAAGAAAGCCAAAGACGGAAAACATGACGCATCCAGTCCCGAAGCACCCTTCCGCCGTTCATAGCAGGCCCACAGCGTCTGACCGCAGCGCTGAGGGCACGAGGCCTATGCCGCCATGGCGGGGTGTCCCCGAGCTACCCGTTAGCTCCATCCCGCCCCCGCCGGTTCCTGAGAAAGCCGAGCGCGCTGACAGCCCCGTAGCGCAGAGGGGAAGCGCTCCGGAGCCCGGCAGCAGCAGGACCGCGGCGTGCCGTGCTCCCCGAGCTCCCCCTGGTGCCGGCCCGGAGCCAGGCCCCGCGCCTCGGGCCGCCATTTTACTCCCGGCGCTGCTGGGGGCAGCGGCCGCCGCTCGCGGCCGCCGCCCGCCCCTCCCCGAAAGCGACGCGGGGCCGCGCTTCGAGCGCCGGCACCGCCGGGAAACGCTGAGGTGCCTAGTTTTTACAGATAAGAATCGCGGCCCGTGTGCAGAGGTGCTGGAGTTTCCTGTAGTAACATCACTGCGGTTGAGCGCATTCAAAAGGAGAGTGCTGAATTTACTTAGCTTGCTTCCTGGGTGTGCGCAATTGAAAGCATTAATTGTGCTATTGAAAACGAAGGAGTCACATCCAAAGCATCTTTATAGCTCCAGCTCAGGTACACCCATGTATGAAGCAATGCCTCCTATTTTATCCTGTTGGCCCACAACATCAGAGGCAGAGGCAGATGTTGGTGGGATGGCAGCAGAGGCTGAACCTTCCCACCAATATCCTGTTCCGTGCTGTTGCCGTGTGACAGATGGCAGCGGAGGGGCAGCCTGACACAATGGCGTCTGACATGGGAGTACAGATGGAGCAAAGGTGTGGCACTGAATTCCTCCATGCAGAAAAAATGGCACCCACTGACTTTCATCAACGCTTGCTGGACGTTGATGGAGACCAAGCAGTGGATGTGAGCACAGTGAGGTGGTGGTGGTGCCTTTCAGCAGTGGCGACAGCAACAGTGGAGCACTTTGACTGCTGTAGATTGCTATGAGCATGGCATGCAGGCTCTTGTTCATCACTAGTGAAAATACATAGCTAATGGTGGCGACTGTGTTGAAGAAGAGTGTTTTGTTGCCAAGAATTTGCTCTATCAAATAGTGTTATCGTGCTCTCTGTATCTGCCATACTTTCCGTGGAAACAAACAGGAGGCATTACTTTCAGAGCGAGCTACGTACACCATTGCTGTTGATGCTGGGCAAATGAACAGTTCTTATTGCTTATCCGCCAGCACTTTTGATTTATGATAGCCACATGGATTTGGAGACTGCAGCAAAAGTGCTATCAGGCTTTGCATTCCTTGCAGGAGTTAGAGAGTGTTAACTGTGTGAGAGATCCAGATAAGAGCTGAGAAATTGCATCAGATTGGAAGAGGCTGAAGCTTTAATATTTGATTTTCTTTTTCCTTCATATCTGATCCATTGCCTGATTTTATTGCCATGGGAGCCTCGGGATCCATCAGAGCTCTTAGGTTTCAATTAAAACACTGTCATTTCACATGGCACCATAAGAAATAAGTAGCTCATTGTTCAGGTGTGAAGAAACAGACAGCACGTAATCAAGTTCAGGAAAACTAATTGTGTACCTCTCAGCCCAGCTGAGATGTGCTTGTAGCCTTCCCCAGCACAAGGTACCAATCCAGGGAGGGTGGGTTAACCGAACAGGTCTACCTTGCTTTTGTGCAAGTCTAAGGGCTTAACCTTCCTCTTCTCCCCAAACATTTGCATAGCAAAACCATATGGAAATAAAATATTTTACTGCCACTTCCTACCTACATTCTCTCCCAAAGCATGTGCTATCAGACCTTTGTTGTTAGTCCCACAACTGGGTCAAAACAGGGACCCTTGAGACAATCCTGACCTGTCTGGATCCAGTGGTGAAGCCTGGGCTGCTGCAAGGGCTGGAGCGAGCTAGTCCAGGGCCCATGCACCCAATGATGGGAGCCCCAGTACGCCCCACTCCACCTGTGTTACGCTGGCCAGGGTCAGAGGTGGTGATCCACAGATGAAAAACAGTCTGAGAAGTGAATACGCACTGAGAATTTTGCCTGCAACAAATACAGTGTCCCAGCAGACAGGCAGCAACACCTAAAGCCACTGCTTCTGGCTTCACGCTCAACGAGGTGCCCATGCTTCGAGTGCCACAGGGTGTGAGCAATGCTGAGGAGTGACAATACTGCAGCTCATATGCTTGTCTTCTGAAGGCCAAACTCCCGTTTCTAGATGTACCCCAGCCTTCTCATACGGCTTTGGGAAAATGCTTAAAGGCACATTTTTTCAGACTAATGCATTGGAAACTTTGATATAGCTTCTATGAGCATCTGTGAATTAAATCGTAGAAGCTTGTCAGTGAGAAAATATTTTAAATTGTGTTAGATGGTGAGATATGCTTCTCAATCCAGTGAGGACAATGCCTGAACATTGGTAATTCCCTTTTTGTTCTCTGTGATCTGATTTTCACCAAAAGAAGACCTTCATGTTGGAAGAGAGGGGAGCATCTTGTTCCACCCAGCTCACCCACCCTCAGGGCACACAGGATTAGGTTAGGGGAAAGTGCTTGTAAGAAAGTGGAGTGAGAGCCCTAGAGACATCAGATATTTTAGTTACACAGCCTGCTTTGGGTTTTTAAATGCATGCGAGGATTAACACTTTAACACTGTCCACCCAAAGTCAAAATGTCAGCCTAATAAAGTTTGCAAAAGTTTACACAAATATTGGAAGTGGAAGATTAATGAAAGACTGTTGGAAACAGAGACCTTGGATAAGTAAAAGAGCCTTATAACTTGTTACTGTTATTTTGACCTTTCGATATATTTTCCTGAGTTTTATTATGAGGCAATAATATGCTTGGAAAGGAGGTGTATGACCTGAGGTAGTGTTCAATGGGGAACATTGCATAAGCAGTGAGGAACTAGCTACATCTCTTCCACATTGGGTAGGATACATTTAATAAAATTTTATTCATCTGGCTGTCTAACTCACTTTGCTCTCCACAGCCCAGCACATATTTGCAGAGCAGCCATGAGGTTGTAGGCTTGTGCACTTTTTCTGAAGGGAAAATGCATGCTTTTTTTAAAATCCCACACAAATTCTTCCTTCTTTTACACAGGAGAATGTTGGGAATGAAATCACTGAGGCTGTTGCCAAGCAAGAGCACTATGCCAGATAACCATTTTAACCTCTGAGCTTGAATCTTTTCCTGTATTTGGGCAACATAGTTGTCCTTGCAAGCAGCCTTACAGCGTGCTTCTTGGCTGTAGCTGTGTGTCTGGTTTTCTCCATGGAGGTGAGACCCGTTAGGAGAATGTTAAGTGCTCTCCTCCCACAGTTCAGTGTTTCAGGCAGTGTTCAGCATTGCCCTACTCTGGTGAGAGCAATCCCGAAGACCTACAGTTTTGCTTGTAGGTGGCTGTTTGACGTGGGCACCCAGCCTGCATAGCTCTGGGGCTCTCTCATGAGCCTTCCTGTTTCTGTTCCTTTAGAAAACCATCCATTTGCTGATATTAAATAGAAAATACCTGTCTTCTTCCATCTCTTAGACTCCATGCTCTGGATTGTGCCTGATGGCTCCTTCTCCCGCAGGTTTCTCGGTGCTGCATCTGTACTGTGCAGTTTGCAGTGCCCCAGGTTTATGTTACGCTCCCTCTTGCTTGTGAGTAGTATTAATGGTTTTCTTGTGAGCCTTCTTAATTCTACCACATGCAGATTTTACCAGGCTGTTTCTCTGATGTGGTGTATTCATTTTTCTGGAGAATATTCTTTTGAGATGATCTTTCAAGCTAAGCGGGAAAATGGTCACCTGGCAGTTCCTCGTCCAGCCTGATTTGCAGCCGTGGGTACAGCAATGCTCACGATGCAGCTGCTGGGGAAAACGTCATGTGCTCTGTGCTCCTCTGGACTTGTCATGAGAGACCTGTTCTCTGTGATGGATTTCTTTGCCTTTTTACCCAAAACATTTTGGAAAATGAGTTTGGTTTTAGATTGCAGGCTATCTGTCTACTTCAGATGCTGTAAAGATCAGCTCTCTTACCTCCTTCTGTTCAGCTCATTTCTTTGCAGTGCTTTCCCTGTAAAATCTGTAGGTAACATTTCTTGCACTGTTCTGCATGAAAGAAAGAAATTTCTTTTTTCTGATATGAATAATTGTGTTGATTTAGACTTCACAGAAATGGTAGTTCGCACAGAATAGGTTTATTCAGTGCGTTTTCATTAACAAACCTCCAGACACTTTGCCCTCAGCATCTCAGCTAAGACAGAAAGACACGAGATTAGTGACAACAGTGTAACACCTTCTACCTTGTGTGTCTCTTAAACAACGTGATTGACCAGTCACCTAGTCGTACATGAATCAAATGTAGAGGGGATATCCTTACAGTTAGATTAGACACTGACTCTGGAGATATTGGATTAGCTGCTACCATCCTGGGAAACACGGGTGCCCCATTAAATTGTGCTTTCTTTTTTCCTCTGCACTAATTAGGACACTTGGCACTTCCTTGTTGCCTCCCTTTTTCTTGCGTATTTGCAATATGTACTCATGGGCAGGGAATGTGCTGTAGGGGCCATGCCACCAGGCTCTCCCCTCCCTGCTGGTGGCACTGGGAGGCCGTACAGTGCCCTTTCCTTCCTCATCTCATGCTTATTCCCAACACTGAGGTGGGGGCTGTGCTCCTCCTGCCCTTGCTTCTCCAAGCCAAGGCTTCTTGGTGATATATATTGTCACTCTATATAGAAATAACTATTACAGCCCTTCTGTCCTGACAAGAGGTGACTTTTTATGTCTGATGTGACAACAGGCTTCAGCTCTAGCTGGATGTATTCAGAATGCATTTGCATTTAAGTGCTTTACACTGGAATAAAGATTTGCTTACCAATTATGCTCCTCCCCACTCTTTACAGAGATTAACTCTAGCTGTTGGTGCTGGTGGTATTGCAACGTAGGAAAGGGGAGGATGTGTCTGACCACAGCCCTGGGTGTGAGCTGAGGTCCTGCCAGTGTGATATGGTGGCCAGTGGTCACCCATGGGGGAAGGGTTGGCGGCCCTGTTCCACACCTGCTGTGTTACATGGGCATGGGAGCATGTAAGCTGGCAGCAGTCACCTTGTGCTGTCTCCATAAATCCTACATTGCTGGGACCACAGAGCTGCAGTTCATCAAACTCTCATCACCTGGAGTGGGAGATGATCATTCATCCAGGCACCAAAAGCATTAGAAAAAAGAGTCAGGTCCGTTTGCATCAGGTCACCTGTCAGCACAAGCCTCCCTTGCATATTTTATTTTAGACTGAGTACCATTTCCCTTGTATTTTGTTTTCTACCAAGAGTGAAGGCGTTGGTGATGCAGAAGTAGAAGGTAATTACAGGATCATTACTGCAGTCAGAACATCTTGGAAATAAATTAACAAACTTCCCCATCCTCTGAGACAGAGAGGCTTTGTTAATAGTACCCTTTGCAGATAGCTTGCTGTTGTTTTGACGTTTTTCCACATGCAAAAGACAGCAATATGCTTACAATCAGTACACTTCTTTTAGTCAGGGAGGGATGGAGTGGGAAAGGAGGAATAGCAGGTGAAAGCCAAAGCACAGTCTTCATGACGATGCACGCTGTTTCCTATGTACCATGGGGCACCTGCATCACTTTGCCAAAGGGCAGCAGGCCTGCATGCAGCAGATCTTTAGCATGTGGTGGGGACACCTTCCATTGCAGGCACAGGAGCCTCCACAGCCTAAGCCTGTGATACACACCAGTCAGTGAACACAAAAAGATGTGAAAATGGGTTGTAAAAGTAAGAGAAATTACTGCTCAAAGGGCCTAGTCATTTAAGATCTTTCTAAAGGTTCCATGAAAGCATACCTGCAGTTTCCAGGGAAAACACCTTGTAAGGATGTCCTGTTAGGATGGTGGCCAGCACATGTGCTCAGAGGGGCAGCACTCAGGGGCCGCACGAACCTCCTCGCTGTTTTTATACCACAGAGACAGACTGGTGTCCTCAATGGCCCCAAATCATGGGGGATGTAGAAGTGGTTTGGTGCCTCCTGTCCCAAGTGTGGGACTACATGACTGAGAGTTAGATCTGTGGTTCCTGGGTCTCCCTGTGCAGTCTGTTGTCAGTTTCTATGAACTTTTCAAAATCATGTTTGCAAAAAAGGAGAGAGCTGTTAGGAGGTTGGTTTCAGGCCTTTTACGTTCTCAAAAGACCACCTGGGAAAAAAGCAAAAGCCAACATCCTTCAAACTCCTGCATGGAATTCTCCACAACTCAACAGTACATCATGCTAAGCGTTAACAGTGACTTGTTTAGAATCCAGAAATTCATCATATGCTTCCATCTCAGCCCCAAGGAACATTCAGCCAAGTGACACAATGAGATTTTGAGTGTACAGTTGCAATCCTACTCCTTGACATCACTTGAAAACAATGAATACCTCCATCCATACAAATATCGTGTGGGAGCGTGACCTCGCTCAGGGAGGAGATCAGGCGTACCACTGGGGAGTGGGGATAAGGCAGATGTGGAAATCCTGGCCCGGAAGGGACCGCAGGCCCTGTGCTTGCAGGAAGCCATGACATGAACCTCATTCCAGTCCCATCCTAAAGCTAACATAGCGCTTGTCATCCCCCACTCTTTAAAATCTGACATCAGAGTTACAGCTTCCATTTGCACCCAAGTGTCGTCATGCAATCTGGGTAAATTTTTGGTGAAGAATTACACATTGAAATTCATTTCTTCTCTTTTCACACAAGCTTAAAATTTCTGTTAATGCAAGTGGGATGCCCAGCAGAGTGTTATATAAGATGTGGAGCTGAAATATAACGTATCTGGCTTTTAGCCTTACTAGAGTCTTCCAAACATTCCTTCTCAGGATGAATTTGTATGAACTAGAAAAATGAATGAAGTTACTACACTGCTTAGCCTGATTTTGTTTCATCAAAGCTTAAGAAATATACCTATTATGGTCTTCTGACAAATGCTCTGTCCTTCCTAGGTGTCACATGCACGTTACCAAAAAGCTTTCCAGAGAAAAGTATGGTGATGCTGAGAGCTCAGAGCTCAGGATCCCAAGTACTTGCAGATAGAGAACAGCAGCAGGGGCACCCTCTCCACTCAAATTTGGATCCTATGAAGAAGAATGAAGACCATGTGTTGATTCAGGGCATGTACAGCAGCCCAGACTTCTGCTCATAGATGTATGGCAGAGCAGAAAGCATTTCTGTATTTGCTAGAAAATCTTTGCAGTTACTGCACAATAATGGGAGAGTTGTGCTGTAACATGAACTCCTCAAATGACCCGCGTATTACAGTTGACTTACTCTGCAAGATCTGGAAAAGAATTGGTGTTCTTTTCTTTCTAGCCTGTCTGCATTCCAGCAGTATCACAGCAAGGTTTGTTTTCAATTACAAATAGGTGTCAGGAAGGTAATTGACATGATCAGAGACATTTTGGCAGAAAGTAGTGTTATACTGTGCAGAAAACACTCTCCATACTCATAGTTCGAGATTGCTCCTTCCCCAGATTTTCTCTAGCACACTGTGTCTCATATAGAAAATACTACTTTAAATTAAAATTATTAGACTGAAATAAAATGCAGTTGTCCCCCCCCCTCCCTCCAAATTAATTATTTATTGGACAGGGAGAGAGCCATAACAATGAGATTGATGTTGGAAACAATCCAGCCTTTCAGTGTCTGGGGTATACTAACTCGAAGCGGATACTCAGAGAAGAGAGGGAAGTGATTGTGCTGAAAAAGGCATATAGGAGAAATAACAAACACAGGCAAAGGATGAACTGAACCTGAAACCGTAATATGAAGTAGTTTTAGAAAGCCGAACGTTAAGTTTCAGGTGCAGATATAAAGCCTAAAAGGCCTAAAAATATATGAAATGTCAGAAAATAATTTGCAAGCATTTGAACAGTGTTGCCACTGGAGATGAAAAAATACTGAAATATTCTTTGACTACCTCTAGGTGGGGAAAACAGGCACACTCGGGAAGACTGTGTACAGATAACAAAGATGGTAGTTAGAAGAGAAATAGATACAAGTGGGTGTCATGAGAGTGTTTGGCAGAAGGCTGTGTAGGGCTGGGGTAGCCTGTGTGGAAAGATCTCAGGTAGTTTCTGTGGTGGTGATGGGTTCACCTCGTGGCATGTGACATCTGGCCGAGATGAAACGTGACAGAACACACAAGAAGTTAGCACGGAGGTGGGCCAGCTCTGTGAGATGAGTTGGTCTTCTGATATCGGGGCTTCCTGCCATGAGAACACCTTCCCCTGTCATGCGCCTGCCTCATGTGCCATTTGACACAAGGAAAGAGCACATTTGTGAAAATGAAGTAAATGGGGTAAAATAATGCCAAGGATGTGAGATACTGGAACAAAGGCTGAGTAAGAAGAAACAGCTGACAAAATACATTGTTGACTGCCCTGATAAGAAATTCCCTGGAGAGGATGTGCCACATGGAGATGTGCAAAATCATCAGGAACCATGGTTCCTATGAAGGAAACAAAACAGGAAGCTTGTCATGAATCATCAGCAAGCAGGCCCTTGACAGGTTACATGGCTCAATCCATGATGAAATTAATAATCTGCGAGGGTCTGGGAAGAAGATATTTAAACGACATCCTAGCAGTATGACAGAAACTTCCAAAAGGCAGACTGAAAATTCAGGCTGATCATGTCTGCTCGGCAACAACATGTGACAGAGAGAAGTTACCACTGCCTGAGTGCAGCAAGCCTCATTAAATAAACAGTTCCAGACACTAATTATGAGTATACAGAAACAAAAAGATGTAAAAACGTGAACATGCCTGGACACTTAGGAAGCCTTGGGATAAGCTGACTGGCATACAGTTGACAGTGACAATCTCTCTACAGGCATCTATTTCATTAGCATCCCACCTGTAATCCTCAGCTAATTACCCACTGGCTTGCATCTGTGATTTATATCAAAAAGTGCCCTATGACCATTTACTACCGGCACTGTTTAGCACTGTTTACCAAGTGAAACTGATGAAAATGAACTGGTATTTCAAATTAAATTGTCCCATTCCTCTGTCTTTATGCCTTTCTCCAAATTTCTGAAGATCTCTCAGTTTTCATCTGTGAATGAACAATTCTGTTCAGTGATTCTTTATATATGATCAAGCATGGCATAATTCAGTTAGCTGTTGCTTTTCATTATGAGTCACCTTGTAAAAAGGTGGAGAACAAAACCTGCCTCACCTGCTAGCTCACTGTTTCTGTTATTATAGCAGTGACCCCTAGTGTACAGCTCTCAGTATCCAGGCCGAGCATTTCCAGCACACAGAGCAAGGCCGTTTTCTGCCTGATGGGGAGGAAAAAGCAGCACAAAGTGATCTTTCTGTTTATTTTGGATTCTTCTCAAAGAAAATAAAAAGTGCTCCCTTGAGACTTTGATAATTGATAGAAGAGCACCAGCAGAGTGTTGGGTCTGCCATTGCCCAGCCCTCATGCTCTAAAGCATTCTCATTGTGGTATGGCTCAGTGAGAAATTTTGTAGCCTGTAGCACTGTCTGCACTGCTATTTTATGTTTTGACAATCTAGATTACCTGCATGTGAATAAATCTTTGTTAGAAAGCTAAGTCTCAGATGCATTTCAGTGCAGGACAGTAATCTAGTGTCTAGTAGGTGAAGTCAGATGGGATTTCTTGAAATGAAAAGTGCTAATTACTTGTAAGATGAGTTATGTTTAATTTGTTTCTGCTGTAGAAATTCCAGGGGATTCACCAGGAGACACAGTAATAATCTTTAGCTCTGAGCTCTGCCTTTGATGGAGGCCAACACTGGACATTTCCCCACTTGTATTCCTACAGGAATATTGAGCATTTCATCGTGTGACGCTTCTTCTTGACATTGCCTTCCCAGTCGGTGGGGATGGAGATTGTCCTGCCCAGCTGCGGCTGCCTGAAGGAAGATCTTTCATGCAGATTGGTTGTCTGGCCAATGCAGAGGAGTGGGATGGCTTGGGGAGGTCAGAAAGGTGGCCCTGAGGTGCCCACGTCCCTTTCCATGGACCATGGAGACACCAGGGATGTCTCCAGGCCTCTCTCTTAGCTACTGAGGTCCATATACAGGGAGCAGGGCTACAGGGATGGGCATTTTAACATGGGGCTTCCATGACCATAAATCTTGCCCAGGGTTTGCCCCTACCACAATGAATCCCGTCATCTGAGATTTTATATTGGATCTCCAGGTGATGTGCTGGCAAGGTGTCCCTCCAGCCTCCCTCAACCAGGTTTTCCTGGCTTCGTTTTCATCTTCAAGGGCTGTTGATAGTTACCGATATTATTTTAGCTGTAAGGACATAAATGACCATGTGAGGAAAACAACTCTTCCTAAAAACATGTGATTGTATTTCAATTTGTCCATCTTGACAGCCATTTCTATCCAGTAGTCACCGATGTTTCAGCGTAATTGATAAAAAGAAAACATAGTGCAGGTAATGAGGAGGTGTGTGGTGGCTGTTAGGTCTATGCGTCATCGTAAGTAAGCCAACATCACCTGCAAATCCATCTCTAGTTGGTGAAGTTACAGAAATTCAAGGGGGAAAGGGTCAAGAGCTGGTTGCAAAGAGAAGAAAACACATTTCAGTGTGGTTGGCTTCCTGCTGCAAAACATCCAGCCTTATTGCTGAAGTGTTCCAAAAATAGACAAGCTGGCTCATTAGCCTTATGAGCATTTAAATAGGAGAGGGATCGTTACCCAAATTATATCCCTTAAAAGGGACTTTCACACTGGGGTAAACTTAAAAGAGAACATTTACGCGAAAAGCAATTTTCTTTGCCTGCAATCTTCTGTATTCCCCTAACTCTCGTTGGAATAAAAAACTTCCTCCCTCTCCAGCCTGATTCTCTTTTTTTCCCTCTTAATCCAGCTGTGAAATCATAAAGCTCAGTGTTTATGACAATAGTTTGCTGCCATGGAAACAGTTATGTCGTCATAAATTCAGCCATATGACATGACCTCCCTGGCTGCAGGAACAAGTAGGAAGGGAAGATATGCTAGGAACGAGGCTTTGTTTAACCAGACATGTCTATTTGAAGCCCTTTTGCATAGCACACTCAGCAGCCCTTTAATAGGAGGACCTTTGATACAAACTGTGTACCTAATTGCATACTGCTTTATTATGCCATTTGAATTGCTTTTGAAAGTCACCTTTGAATGCGAGCTCTCTTTTTATTGCTGAACATTTTGAATTCCCAGCCTCCTAACACAGCGCTGCGATGATTTCTACGACTTCAGATCATCGTCCTCCTGGGCAGTTTACTGTGCCATGTGGTTTCGCTTGTTTTCTTGTCAAACGGAAGAAAATTTTGAAAAAGAAAAGTCTATTGTGGTGCAGATGTTGGAGTGAATCTATTAGGATTCTGGGACACCTCCTGCCGTCAGAGCGTACATGCAGTCCTCTCATTATCTTTGTACAGACGAAGGGTCTTTTGTGCATTGTACGGCTGTGCATTTTCAATGTACACGGATGGGCATATCTGCCACGCCCTGCTGCCTCCAAGTGAGATACCTTATACATGCACGTATACCCATGTGGTTTCTCGTATGGGAGGTGCTGTCTAAATATAAAAACTAAACAGCAAAGGGAAAGACGGGAGCAGCATGACCTTCTCCATGCAGAAGCAGACATGAGGTTTGGCAGCTGAAGTCGTGTGCTGTCTGGTCCTCCCATGTGCTTGCTCACTGAGTCTGTGAGATGTTTCCCCGCAGATCTCTTGCTTTCTGATGGATGACCCCTCTGCCTTTGTCACAGCTCTGGGGAGTTGCAGTTATGTGGGGCTCCAGGGGGCTCCCCACTCCCCAACGTCAGCAGGACTGGCCCCCCTGGGGGCTGCTGTGTAATGTAAGCTTCCCTATGAATAATTTAAAAAACTTTCAGAAAGTCCACATTACAACATTTGGGGGCGGAAAAAGTCCCTGTAGTTAGGAAAAAGATTAAAAATTTACCCTCAGGATTTCTAAGTAGCCATCTGCTGTTTCCACAGAAGATGATGTTCAGTTTGGACGTGGGGCAGAGAGGGCCTGCTGAACCTGTCAGTGGTGGGAAGGCCCCTGGGCATGTCTCTGTGTTGGCTGATGTGTTGCTTTGGATCTCCGCTCACAGGAAATTCACAGCAGTTTCACATATAATTCTGCCCTCGTTTTCTTTACTTGCCCCCTGCTTCTTATAAAAGACAGTGGTCAGTGCAATTGCGGAAATACTCTTCTATACCTCTCTGACTTCCCTTGGACCCCTGCATGAGCATTCTTGACTTTACAAACTTTCTTCATAAATTGGTAGAGTTTTTAAACTCTTTGTCCTTTTTTCATATCTCTCTTTGAACTTCTCCCAAAGTTTCTCTTGTCAGTTCTGAAAGAAGGATGTCCCCAGATGAAAGCTGTGTTCAAACTGAGTTCCCTGCAGCTAGGGAAAAGCCTCCACCTGTTCTGCATTTGAGCAATATTCCTGCTTGGGATCCACCTGCCCATGTCGTGGTGCAGCGCAGGATCCGTTATCCAAGCTGGGATCCATTGTTCAACCCATGATCCGTCACCCTTCTAGGCTGGACTGTGCAGTGCAAGCAACATCTCTACTCTATATTTATACATCTGATTATTCCTGTCCATAGCAAGCATTTCCCATTATCTTTTAAATCTCAGCTTGGTTGTGCCCTTATTTCTGCAGTTTATCTAGCTCGTGCTGTATTTTAAGTCTCCCCTCCAAATCACTCCTCAATTTTCTATCATCCACAATGCCTAACGTATACGTCTCCATATGGTACTTCCATAACATGTGAAAGTATTGAGTAGAGGTGAACTCGAGGCTTTTGTAAGATCCCTCAAGGCCCATCCCATCATCTTCACTCACTGCAATGCTGACTTAACTGCTAAAGTTGTCCTCTCTGAGATTCTAGAGCAATCCTTACCTAAAGAAAGGCTCCTATTCCTAAAGGTTTGCCAGACTACCCAAGTGCCTTATGCGCCTAAGTCCCATAGTGCCACGTAGCTGGCAGGAGACGTGTGCTGTGTGAGTATTCCCACAGCCCTCCTTCAGCCTGGCACCTATTCTGGGGAGGCTTGTCAGCTGCTGGGGCGTTCTTTTAATGAGTTGCTGTTTTCCCCTCTGGTGCTAAGCAAAACATGAAGGGCTCAGTCCTCTTGGTTGCTGGCAGTGGCTTGCAAAATGCAGATGTACAGTAAATGACAGGCCTTGTGAGGGGTGTTGAAATGAAGCAGTGGTGGGAAGCGTTTCAGCTTAAGGAGAAATAGTGTGGGTGTGGTGCAGTACAGAAAGAAAATTGGATAGAAAATGAAACTGGGGAGTGAAAACCTATTTGTAACAGGGCTTTGAAATCTGGCTGTGGCCAGGCCCTGTCTGAAATGATTTAGAGCCATAACTGTTTCCTGGGGCTTGCATTTTCCATAAGGGAGAACATTTGATAGCAGAGCAAGGGGTTTGTTATTTCTGAATATACCCAGAGAAAGCCTTATCGTTCTTGTGGGAGAAAACAGAGGACGCTTGCTACCCTGAGCATGGCACAGATGTCTGGCTGTTCTCCATGCCATGTGTGATCTTCTGAGCATGCAGAGAAAGTGAGAGCTTGGATGGAGGGAGATGCATCCTTTGCGGCAGGGAGGAGACAAGATCTCAGCCAGGCAGACGTTGCATTTGATAAAGAACTGTTAGGAGAGAAAGAGGTGCATAAGAAGGTGATGCATGTAATTGCTCTATCCACAAAATTTGCCACTGAAATAGACATTTTTGTTTCTACAGTCTGTGTACTTGTTCTTTAGATAGAGTTGTTTACTCTGAAGAATACGATCAAAGAGAAAGCCCGCTTGCTGTTCAGTGTTATGAGCCTGGGAGAAGAGTTTGGCAGGAGTTAAGAGTGAAACTTAAACCATGGTAGCCAGAACACATAAACAGAGAGCAATGGTACCCCTGTGCCTACTGGCTCTCTGCTTCACCTCTTGCAAGCTGCACTTTCTCTGTCACTTGAAATACATCACTTGCTCAGCCTCCTGGTGTGCAGAGAGCCTGTTCTACAGCCAGATAAAGAGGAAGGTCTCCAGACTGTCAGGTTCTCTTCTTTAGAATATGATCTCAGTGCTCTAGGAAAATCTGCAATTCTCTGTAAAAAGGGGTTTTCAGCAGGTTTCACAAGATGGGAAGTGGCCAGCTGACCAATTTACTAATTTGTCCCATTGGAGTCTAAGATCTTGATGGTCACTGTTGGACTAAGATACTACAACAGGATAAGAAGCAGCAAACACTGAATTTTGCCTTGAGGCTGTAGAGTGTGGGCCAGCAACAGACCAATGTAATTACAGTGTGTATTTGTGACAGCATCCTTGTTTCTTCTTTATCTTCACTATTTATTTTTTTTTTTTTAGTTCTGCAAGCATTCTCTCTCCACTTCGTTCACCTGAATAATAGCTACTTATGGGTTAGAAATACCATGCAGCACATCTGTAATAGTGGTGTGTATGTGTATGCACATGACAACCTTCTATTTCTGGTACGATAAGCATCTTTTTGGAGTGCATCATTTACTGCTAACAGCCAGTTTTTAGCTGTGACACTGAAATCTCCTTCCTTCTACCAGAGGACAAACAGCAGCAGCAGCCGCATTGCTGATAATCCAAAGGAAATTCACACGAGAGAAAAAGTCTTTCAAGTTGAAGCATATTTCTTATCTCCACATGCCCATGACCCAGGTTTCCTTGCTGCCTAACGAAGAAGTCTAATAGCTTCTATAGATTGGAGCTGGTGGAGCAAGCAGCAGCCACCCAGAGTCATTGCCAGCCAAGCTTCAGGTCCCCTGGGTGGCCTGGGGACCACCACCCATGGTTGCCCATCAGCCTGCTGTGGTGGTGGTGTGCTGGAGGAGGGAAAGGCTGGAAGCCTTTGGCTCATCACAAATCATTTCTTGAGGGGAAGGGAGAAGATGGAGAGGTGCTGCAGGACTTCATCATCTAAAACTGGATTTTCCCTGAGGTCTAACTAAAAATAAATTAGCTAATATTGTATTCAATTAATTTTGCCAAATTTGAGCAATTCTTTTAATTAGGAGGGAAGAACTTAATCTCACAGAAAACAGACAATTTCCAAAGGCTGGCACAAGAGTATGCCACAAGAGTATGTCCCTATGAATTGCTGTGAGATGAGGCACTCACAGGCTTACAGGGAGACTATAATTACATGCAAGAAGCTGAGGCAGCAGCGCAACGTGAGATATTTAACCTTGAGGAGGTGGCACGTGCTGTTGGGAAGACAGGCATTGTGGAACTTCTCATTTCTTTTAGGGAGAGAGAGCAAGAAGCGGGAGTATTATGGTAACATCAGAATTTCGTTTTATTAGTGGGGCCAGTAATAGAGTGTCCTTACGCATGTGCTGGTGAGTGGAAGAATTGCAGCTTTCACAGTCACATTTCTGAAAAGCAAACTTGCCTGTGGCTGAGGAAGAGCTGTAAGATGTTTATGAAACCAGAGGGAAATAGGAAGGAGTGTCCTGGTGTGGTGCTGATGTTATTGGAGCTGCAGGGGAGAGGCACCAGTTTGCAGACTGAGGGCTCAGGGCACGTAAGGGCACCAGGATGGTGGTGCCCTGTGCTCGCTGGCCTGGAAAGCCTCATGATGGTAGACACAGAAACTCACAGCTCTAAAAATGCGCGTGCTCGGTCGGTTATCATGCCTGGTACCACATGTCCATGCACCACATATCCGCACGCCAGAGGAGAAGGTGCTGAATTCTGACTTCCAGCTGTTCCTCTCCACTATCTGACTGACACTGTAGGCAGACAAGATGCATGGCAATACATTTTGCTACCTCCTATTTCTCAGTAGGGCCACATTAGTGAGCTATGTAATTTTGTTACTTCTTTCACCAGGTCAACAGAACTGTGTGTAGGGCTTCAAATGAGGAAATCTGACAAAACCCTTTTTGCCTATTTTAAAAATTCAGTTTTCTTCTATACTATTCATTATGACTGTTTTCTGTCTGTCCAGTTGCACAAGAGTTTAGTGCATATATATATATACTATATATATATATACACTATATATATATAGTGCACAGTAGGAGAAGCCAGTTTAGTATTTATTCCACTTCCATGTTGCTTGAGAATCTGTATTAGGGAATATATTGCAGATAGCGGTCAGAGGTTCCCAGCTGAGTCCAGCTGGATGGATGGGGAAGTGCCTCTTTCTGAATGCTCCCTGACATAGCCAGCATCTGAAATGCTAAGTACATAAATACCCTAAGTGCTTCAGGCAGCAAGATCATCCCAAAACAAACAAACAAACAAACAAACAAAAAAACCCCAACCAAACAACCCTAGAAATAACCAACCAACCAAACAGAAAGGGAAAAAAGAAAAGTCCAATACTCAGTTCTCTAGGAGTTTTCATAAAAACAGGGAGCATTTCTGAGGGTTTTTGAAACCATCCTTCTCTACATACAGACTTGCATGACAAATCCCATGTGATGACAAGTCCAGAAAATTATCAGAAGTCTTGTGATCTTTGGTGTTTTTCCTTAAAGTCTCAGTTTCTGTGACTAAACAATCCCTTGACAATCTTGGCTTTCATTTTTGGAAAAAGTCTGCAGCCCTTTGGCTGCAGATCCAACTTCAGGGAATGGCAGTCTAGAGACTGAGTAAACAAGAAAATAATAATGAAGTTCATTTTTAATTACCATGTGCTTTTCCAAACAACTTTATATGAATTTTGATGTTTGTGGCATGATTGCTGAGCGTGGTAATTTGTCAGCATTGGTTCACATTTGGGAGGACAATGCCGGGGACAAGCAAATGGGGCTCAGATGCTGCTCCAAGGAACCCAAATCTATAACTTTTCCAGGAAAATTGCAGAATTCTGCTGCCCTTTGGTGGAGGAGAGATGCTGTCCTGCTACCCTGGAAGAAAATGTGGGCTAGGGCACCTGACCTGGCTGCTGCATTCATTTTGAAGATAGGTCCCCCTTGGCCCAAATCTGTGGTGGAGTGGATATTTTTTTTTGTTTTTGTTTTTCTTCAACAAAAGACTAAAATTTGAAATTTGGCTTTTTTACTGAAACTTGGGGCTCTGTGCTTCTCAACACCTTCCCAAAATGCCTGCAGGGATAAGAAGGATCAAATGCTGCAGTTGCCTCAAATTTGGGAGAAATCAGGGCTCTGGGCTGGGGCTGCGCTGCTCTGCCGGCTGCAGGAGTGGGCAGTGCTGTTTGTACAGATGTGAAGAGCCCAAAGCACGGACTTTGCACTGCCAAGTGTGAACATATGCTAGATAAAAGAGGTTGTACCTATGGGGCTCTCCGGTATTCGTAAGATCTGATGTGAGGGTAGGGGCCAAGGGAGAAAAGGCAGGGAACGTGAACAGGTGTTATTACACCGTGAAATACCTCCTAAGACTCAAATCTCCTGCTGCAGCTCCTTTTTTTCCTTTTGAAATGACAGTGATGGTCACAGCAGAGACACCTCTAGCCTCAGTGGCACGACATAGCTGAAGCTAAATTAAATATATTTCTATTCTTAGCAAAATCAGCACATCATTGTCTGTATCTTTTCCCAGATTGCCACCGAGCGGATGAACAGCCCATTTTACTAACCTATTTCCACTATGAAAACCATCCATTCATTATTAATATTTTTCCCAACACATTTAGAACTTACTCTTTCTTTACTCACTCAGCTCCTGAAGACATCTCTGTGCAAATACCATGAAGCCAGCTTCCTGCCACCACAGAACAAAGCATCCTGGACCTGTCTCTGGCTCTGTTCCTGCTTGGTGCTCTTCATGGGGTGTTTGACATGGGGTGCATGCAGCACAGTGACGGCATGAAACCCTCAGAGAAAGGGCAGCCACCATCCAGCAGCAGCAGTCTCTGGTGAGCTTCCACCCACTGCCCCTGCAAAATAACATTGGTGCCCTCTGTGCTTGACTGTGTGACCTGACAGGTGCTTAGGCAGCAGCTCAATAGCTTATCTCTGGGATCCAAAGTTCAGAAAGGGGTTTCCTGCCTATGTGATCCATGGCAGAGATCCATGGCACAACGCAAAGATGTCCCTCTTTGAGTCCTAACTGCTGGATCACAGTGCTTTGGGGTAGGAGGGCGTGGTACCCCTGTAGCCCTTCTGCCTTTTCCTCTCCTACCTGCCAACACTCATTTGGCAGCATCATGGCAGCACCGTGCAGAGCAGAGCCGCTTCTGGAAGAGTCCCTCTCGCATGAGTTCCCCCTTGTTCTGACCCAAATTCACAGCTGCTGTTTGGAGCGGTTGTTGCTATAAAAAGGAACCTCTGGTGGCTGCCTCTCTGAGCTGCAGCCATCCAAGAACAGCACAACAAAGCCACCTTCATGCTTGCTGGGCTTTTTCTCCTGATTATCAGTCAGTCTCATCCGCAGTGCTCTGTTTGGCATTTCCAAACCAGCATTAACCATCTGAGCAGTGAGAAATGTTGGCCGTGCTGGACTTGATGTGTTCATCACTGCTCGGCTGGACATGTTTGGGGGGAGCAACATGGCGGAGCTGCGGATGGTCACATCCCCGTGAACCATCACATCTTGACAGGGCTCAATGAGCCCGAGCACTTAAGAACAGCTCCCGTGCTTTTTTCTCACTGGGACAGAAGTTACTGGTCATACATGGATTTTGCTGGGTGCCTCAGCTTCACGTTTATCTAATCAAGATGGAATTCCTCTGCTACTTTGACTAGTATCCTCCAATTTTCTGTGCTTGCCAGGTCAGGCTTCAGCCCTGCAGATACTCAGGCATGGAGCTTTGTGCACATCCAACAGCCCCTGTGCACAGCCGCTCTGCGCAGATGGAAGCACATCCTGCAGCCTTTGAAGAAGAGAAACCACGCGTCCTGGAGGTCAATGCTCCCAGCTTCGCTTTTAATTTCAGTCAGACACCAGGTGCTCCTAGGGCATGATGAAAACACTACAATTGGTAGTCAGCGTTGTTTGTTCTCCTGCACCATGTGTGTTTTTTTCCTAGATGTTTTAGAGCAGTGTTGACATTCAGAACTGCAACAAAAGCTGTTTACTTTCCAAGTGCAGCAATTTCTCTTGTCAAAAAGAAAGAAATGAAACAGAATAAGACCAGGCCATTGTGATGGCAGCAGTGACAGCCGTGACAGCCATCTGCAGGAGGGGATAGCTCCAGCCACCAGCAGCACGTGGCCTTGTCCCCGTTGTGGGGCTTGCTTGTGTGTCACACTGAGCTTGCACCCCAATGGGGCTCTTGAACCACAGGTTTACCCCTTTTCTGAGGTGATTGCGGGTTGATGCTCAAAGAGAGAGGGGCAAGTTTGTGTTTAGGAAGGATTCATCAGGCAGTGCCATTGCCCATGGCAAGGGGCCGGACTGCACGCTCTGCGCTTCACTTAATGTCACCTTCTCTCTACTGTCACAGCAGGGCACCGGCCAGTGTCACTCACCCATGTGTGTGTGCCCCGGGCTGTCTCCCAGCACGCTGTGACCTTGCCTTGAATCACAGACATGGCTCGGGGAAGCATTGTTGCCTGGTTTCTCCATCATCGCTATCAGGCTCCAGCTGCAGTCAGGGCAGGAGCAGGTTCCCTGGGACATTTTGCATGAGGTCTTTGTGGGGACCAACTTCTGGGGGTGGGAAAACCTCTCAGGTTCAGACCAGATATGAGCTTTTCCTGATGTTTTTGATACAGCACATGGC
Organism: Penelope pileata; assembly: GCA_013396635.1. Taxonomy (NCBI): domain Eukaryota; kingdom Metazoa; phylum Chordata; class Aves; order Galliformes; family Cracidae; genus Penelope; species Penelope pileata. The sequence goes on from WBMW01000082.1 coordinate 391,402, forward strand.
GTTATCTGCAGTGGCTTCCTTTGGCTGTCTGCTGGCTTCAGAGAGGAGATTTGCCAGTGTTTTGTCGCAGCAAAAAGAGCAGCACTCTGCAACTGGACATGGCCATTGCAAGAAGGGTGCAAGGTCCCTGCAGTGAGTACACCAACTTTTCTAAAACTCCTGGCTCCAACAGGGTACTTCAGGGAGTGGCTTCTGCCTTTGTCTGCAGCTGCAGTAACATCTTGGATAAGCAGTTTCTGAAAGCTGCCTTTCATATTTTCATCAGAAAAAAAGATTCAGCTGTCAGGTTAACTAACCTTGCCCGGGTCCCACAACAAAAAGCACCTGCGGCTTCTTAAGCGTTGAATGCAGCTTAAGTGTATGAAAACAGAGACTGGAGGGCTTGGCTCTTCTGTTCGGAGTAAATGAGCATTGTGAGCACATCCATAACCGTCAGAGCCTTGGGTCAGAACAATAGTAGTTCACACACTTCTGAGGCCTGAACATTCCCTCCCATTGCGCCTCACAGACCCAGGAGCTGAAGGCAATTTGCAAGGTCACCCAGATGATGGGGTGGCCCCAACCACCTATGTCACCCCTGTGGCAGGCTGCACCATGCCTCTGGTTCTGCTGTGCCATGCCTATGGTTCTGCTGTGGTGCCAGCCCTAGGAGTGCAGGGAGCAAGGCCAGAAGGGACTGTGAAATCACCTGAGGACATCTCAGTGCACTGCACCCGGCCACCCGTGCTTTGGGCACCAGTATCCCTATGTGGCTCAGGTTGTTCTGCACAAAGGATGCCCAGACAACGAAAGGTGCCAACAAAAGGCCATCTCTGACCAGATGTCACCCTGAGCTGCCTCTAGCTGATGTCACCAGAGAGAGAAAGGCACAGAGGTATGCTGAGATGTGATCCATCTCCTAGGAAGAAGTGTCCTTCTGCACAGAGGAACTGCACCGAGGAAATGCCTGCTGCCCCCCAGAGATGGAAGGGTCCTGGCTCTCCAGGAGCTGCCCGTGTTGGAGGACATCCAGGGGACTCTCACCTGAAGAGGCAGAGCCCTGCCACTTCCCTTTGTATATTGGGCTATAGTTCATCCTCTGGTAAGTATTTGTGTCTCAAGGCTGTCTGGATGGGGCTGAAGATTACCTGGGCTGCCAAACTACTTTAGAAAAGTGAACAAATATTTAAATAAAAAACAAGCAACTGTCGTCACGAGTTGTTTTTTTTTTTTTCCTTATATTAAACAAGGGTTTAATTAAAAAAAAAATCCGACAGATGGCAGGACAGTACCTAATACAAGATAGAGCACTTCTCCTGTGAATTTAAGGTGGTCTGTAAGAGATTTTGAAGGATAGGAATTCAGGGATCCATGTGTTATTGAGCGTATGTAAAGAAAAAAACTCAAATATCCTTTCTTTGCTTCTGATTTCATTGGAAAAATGAAACTGAGTTTTTCACATTTCTTCTCAGCTTTTCTGTGGTTTATCCAGAGGCCTCCTGGTGTCAGTGCAGGCACCTGCGAGGTATCTGTCCTCTATTTTTGCTTTCTGCAGCTGCAGTGTCCACCAGCAGCCAGCACCAGGGACCCAGGATTTTACTGCAGCAAAAAAACCAAAAACAAAAAAAAAACAAGAAAGGTAGCATCCCCTGAGGTTGTTTTCACAGAAAAATACTATGGAGACTCCTGTAGCTATCCAGAGGTTGTGACTCATTCATAGAGAACGCAAATGAAATAGTTCTTCCTGCAAAACAGCAGCAAGAGCCTTGGATCTCCATCACATTAATCACTGGTTTGTGAGCTCTCCTGTGGGCTTTCCTAGATCTGGGCTCACTGAGGAGCCTTCTGCCTTCACTGTTGCTGCTTTTTCCCTTTCCCCTCTCCTCGAGGGAGCTCCCAGCTGACCCCCGCTGCTGCCTCTCCTCACCTCGGCCCAGCAATGATGGACAGAGCATTGGGTGAACTGAATGGACACAGCTGTGCGGTGGAGGTGGTTGTTTTCATTTCCACTGATGATTTACAAGGAATTCTGCTGTAGGCATGAAGAAGAAAGGGCAACTATGCAGCTGAATTGCTGGGGTGGCCAGCCCAGCACCGTGTGGCGACGTTTTCCTGTAAACTCGGCAAGATTGCAAGCCCTCTGGAGAGCTTGAGCTGATGCGGGATTTTGCTTGAACATTTTTGGTTTGATGCTTTTTGTACAGAGCAAGCTGAATGGGAACCAAATGTGGCTGATCAAACTGAGTTTCCCATGGATTTTTGCACTCTTTCATGTGCACGTGGTGAGATTCTTAAATAGTAAAATAAAGGAATTCCACACTATTTTCCATAAATTTGCAATAACACAGCAAGGAATTTTTTTCCCTCAGATACACACTGAATTACAGAGCCTGAAAGACAGCCTGGGAGCTGGGGCAGGAACTCCTTGATGCCCTTTCTGAAGCCCTCCATGTGAGAGCCCCAAGATGAGTTGCTGCCATTTTTGGGAACCACTTGCTCAGATGAGATGTGCCCACCCAGCACATGCTCTTTGTGCTCCCCACCAACAGCTCCCCTGTTTCTGCTGATTTTGATGGGGCCATCCAAGGAAGGAGCAGGAGAGGAGAGGCAAAGGTGGCCATGGCAGCCGGGGGACAGTGATGGGCACAGCTCATTGCCAGGAGGTTCTCTCCGTTGGGACAGGCACTTGCCATTAAAAAAGCAGTTTATGGGTGTCTCTGCAGAGGCCACTGGATACTTTCCCTGTAGACTGAAGAGCTGAGTTTGTCTTTTAGGTGATTTGGTCCCAAAATAAATCTGGAGATAGCAGTGGGAATACCCCAGTATTTGGTGAGATATTTCTCAAAATGTTAATAAAAAACCTATTGGGAATAAAATGGAAAAAAATCCCCAACCGGTGGTTTGGGAGAAAAGACAACTCTTTTTCAGTGTGTCTCCCATGCCGTCACCTCAAGGAAGGCTTGGGTAGGATGTTGGCCAGGACCTTATTTTCATTTCCATCGGGAATGTTTTTAGCTGGCGCACAAACTACGTGTGCAAACAGCACAGGAGCTTGGGAAGCTGCTTTACTCTTTCCTCCTATAACTGACAATGGAAACCCTTTGAGAGTCACCCAGCCCCTGTGGCAGCTCGCACGTCTCCTGGCACGTGGGGCCGGCCACCGTGCCCAAACACCCGTGGTGACAACGCATCTCCCCAGGACGCAGCTGGGTGTGCTCTGCACAGTGCTGGGGGCTGGGTCACACTATTTTGGCTGATAGGAGTTTATTCTGTCACAGATAATTCAATAGCAAATTAAAAAGAGAAAGCAGAGCCGCTGCTCTGTAGGCAGAATTGGCCGATTCCAGCATGTAATGGGTTAGCACGGCACGGTTACACTTCTTCGCCTTGCCTGGTGGGTCCCCAATTTATCTTCATTTTTACTCCTGTCTCCGCCTTCACTGTCTGTGGGCCATGCTTTATAGCCTGTGCCTCTCTGGAGGGGCTGTGCAAGTCGGCCCCACAGCCGGGCAGGGTGCAGGACAATCTTGCTCAGCGTGTATGGCAATTTTGAAAGGTCAGCTAACGGGAGAGCTAAGCCTGCATTTGCTGACAAATGTTAACTTAAGCAGTTCAGAGAATTTATTTTTTTCACACAGTTGATGGTCATGGAAAGATGAAACATTTCAGAATGGGAACACAGGCACTTTATGGCATCATTTCTGAATCTAAGGTTCATTAGAAGACAATGGGATGTAGACGCCTACCTGCATAAGTCAGTTTTGAAAACAGGCTTTAGACATCTTAAATCAGTGCCTAATATCTCCATCAGTTGGGTAGCACAGCATGGCTCTGAGAGGCTTGATAAATTACTTTGGAAGTAGACAACAGCTGAAATAGGAACACACAGCGAGGAACGTATCAGAGCTACAGAGCATTTCTATCCCTCTGCCAGTGATGCTGTGCACGGACACAATCCTACTGCCAGGAGGGAGGTGCGTGCGGTGCAGCCCCGCTGCTGCTGGCGCCAGGCATGGCTCTTGGGAGGCATGGCGCTGCCTGCAGAGCTGTTTGGGAGAAAGCAGTGTCTCCATACAGCATGTAAGAAAATGTTAAAGGTGAGCCAAGGGCAATATGCTGTCATACAATGTGCCTGTTTCTTTTTACTCATCTGTTTATTTTTGAGCAGAGACAGACAGCAGGTTTTACTGAATGAAACAGAGGAGTCTCTTTGTAGCACCAATGCACAAACAGCAACAAAATGACAAAACCTTGCTGCAAAGGGTGAGCCCCAGCCTCTGGGACTGGCACCCCATTATCAGGAACGGCTGAACCCAGCCCTGGCTTTGCTGGGTGCTGTCACAGCAGCTCCACCGAGCCCCATAGGAGCACTGAAAATCCCAGCCCATAACAAATGTCAATAGTGAACACTTCTGGCATTTTGTCTGAGATGGTATTTTGCTAGAATAAATCGTTATGTTCATTGATGTGTTTAAATCCCATACTTTTTCATCTCTGTCTTCTAAGACAATGGATTTACATGGCATATTTCACAGAGAGGAAGATGAATTTGGCACCAAAGAAATGTGTGCTATATGCAGAGGTCTCTGAATATGTAACCAAATTACATTTTCCTTCAGGGAAAATGTATTCAGTATTAGAGTGTCTTCAGTATTAGAGTGGCACCAGACAAGAGAGCAGGTTTAGTTCAGGAAATGAATGATGCTTTGTGTAACCAGATCTGCAAGGGAGGTTTTCAGACAAACCTTCGCTGAGTCTGGACACAGCATCGAGAATATTACATTTGAAGTTGTGGGGGATCACTGAAGATCTGCAGGAGAGCAAAAGGGCCCCCATTTATTTAAATCAGAGCCAGTGCCAACAGAGACACAATCTCAACTCCAGACTCAGTCTCCCTCTCTGATCCTAAAGATACCGTGCTCTCCAGGTGAATTCCAGCGACGCAAACCACACAAAACAAATGAATAATCCTACAGGAACATCTCTCCTGCTCCCTGAGACCACTGGCCGTTACCACCACAGACCAGCCTTTACCAGCTCCCGCAGACATTCCCAGCTCTGCACTGTCCACCTGCTTTATTCCTGGGATGCAAAGAGGAACAACGCGTTCCAAATGAATGTTGTGCTCACGTGTGGTCCTGGCAGGAGAGTGGATATCCCAGCCCTCTTCCCCACTTATTCCAGGATGGAGAGTGGGAAGGGTGTCCTCATAGCTGACCCTGCCAGACCAAAGGCCTCCTGTGTCCCCTCCAACCTCAGCTATCTGCTGGTCCTAAAACATGAGCTGTGCTTCGAAACGCACAGTGTCATGAAGGAACATGGTGCGGTGATGAGACTTGGTAGGTCAGGTTGATGATTGGACTTGATCTTGAAGGTTTTTTCCAACCTAGACGATATTATGAACCATACAGAAGAGATTTTTGAGAGTAAGAGAGACCTAGGTGCTATGTTCATAAGCACTGCATGGAAAACACAGCGGATGAGCTGACCTGTTAGCTTAAAAACCAGGCCTGTCACATCAACAGCATTACGGGAAAGGAAAGCTGGAGTCTGGGATGGCTTAGTGTTTTAGCAGTGAGCCATGGCAGTAGGACAGGTTGCATGCTTCAAGGAAAAAACATTAGGATTCCATGGAAAGAAGCAGTGCAAAGTATGTCTAGCACTAGAACACACCATAGCCTCTCTCTTCCTATTTGGAAAGCTTGTACCTAGGGTGTTAATTTCTATGTTATGATTCTGCTAGGCACAACACACTAGACATTCTGAGAAATCCTGTTTTCTGCACCTCAAGAAGCACAGGTATTTGGGGTCTGCCCTTCAAATTTCAGAAATTCCTGAAACGTGGACTTGAATACAAGGTAAAAATAACACTGCATCTCCAGCAGGAAGATTGCAAGAACCAGCTGTCACCCCACCCGACCTTGGTTCAGTTGGGAAGGATCTGCTGAAGCAGCTGGATGGGACCAAGCAGGGTGTGAAAACCTGGATCCCAGCGTGGGAGGGAGGAAAGAAGATAGGCTGGAAGATTTAGCATGAAGCTGGATCTGTGTGAAGTGGAGAATTCCAAGTGTGAATGTGTCTATGTGTTCGTGCATGTGCTGAGGAAAGCTGGGCTGGCAAGGGAGACAGAGGAGAGCTTTGTGCGCAGCGCTCGCTCTGACACAGCCCTGCCTGCTCCCTATCTCCCAGTTTCACTCTCAGTGTGCGGGAACATGCGGTGGCTCCTTTTTCCCACCATCTTCATCATCCCTTGCACGCAGCAGGTAAGTTCATTAAATAGGAGAAACAGATTTCTCCCTTCCTCGCCCTGTCTGTGTTTAAAGTTTTTATTTGCTTAACAACAAAATAAATTTCAGAGAAGCAAATTCCTCGTAAGGAATAAGGAGCCGTTCCCCACTGCTGAGAAAATTTCATGTGCAGCTTATTTACAACACCAGTCCTGATCTTGGTATTTCTTCCTCTCTAATCTGTATGCTAATTTGATTCTGTGGTAAAAAAAAGTGTTGGGGGAGCTCCAGTTGTCAGTGACTTTGCTTTTTTTCCCCTCTTTTCTTTTTTTCCCAATGTAAGCACAAATGGTTATCTGATGCAGTGTAAGGAAGTAAACATTTTGTCCATGCTCATATTCCATATACAGATGTGTGTGTATACACAGTGATCTGACTTTAGCTAGTTTTGCAAATTAGAAAGGTACCTGGGTTGGGTTATGTTGGGTCTCTCATGAGAAAATATTAAATGATAGCTTTTGCTGAAGGGATTTGTGTCAAGGGCCAATTTCATTATTTACTTAATTTTGAAAATACACTTTAGGTGTACTCAGTGTATTTTTCCTCTGCGATCAAGACGAATTCCAAATGGAAAATTTTCAAGCAACTGTCTGCCTCTGCTAACTTTCTGGATAGTTAAAGCCAGTCTAAGACAACTGAACATTAGTAATAATGCATTGCCTGCTTTTGCTATTTATTTATGCCATACAGACCTTGTTCAATCCTTAAAACACATGAAAACAAACAACAGCATACGAAGGGCTGCTACACAATGGTCTCATTTTCTGATCTGTCCCTCGGATCAGGAAAAGTATGCAGTGGGCTTGTGTGATGTGGATAGCTTTGGTACAGAAACTTTGGGAAGCAAGAATTAGAAAACATTTGGCCTGTAAATGTTACGAGCAACTTCAAATTTTCATCATCACATAACAGATTTTTGAAGATTTTTCAGGTGGACTGAGCTATTCACTAATTCCACAGTTAAAATTATCAAATACTTGCCCGATGGTGATTTCTTACAGGGAAACTTTGAAGTCGCACACCTCTCAGCTCACATCAGTCCCTAAAGAGGGAAAGAGAAAACACTTGCTCAGGTAGAATTCTGTAGGTGTTAAGCACGTTTTAATTTGTAATAGAAATTAAACTTACTGGTTGAAGCACGGATCATTTCCTGCTACACAGACCCATTTTGAAATGAGATACCTGATTGAAACCACATAAGCTCGCATAGTTGGCACACGGCCAAACTCATAATAATAATACTCTGCTTAAAAAGAGGAAAAACCCACTGAGCAGCAAGAAAGTGAATTTCCTAAAGCAACCAGACATTCCTGAATACTGCAAAATTTATGGGAACACCTGTTTTTCCATGTAATCTGCTTCCAGAACAAGCCTTGAACACTCCAGTGCACATGTTCATCAAATTAACATTATGCTTTAGAGAAAGGCTTTGGTGTTTGAAAAAAAGTACACTGCAGTTAGTTGTTTCTGTATTATTGCTGCATTTAGACAAAAACGATTAGAAGAAACCCTTTATCAGCAAATGATTAGTGATTAGGAAAATAACACATTTATGAAACCATCTTCTGCCCGCTGTATGGAATGCAAGATGACAGTTCAATATTCATTTATTACATGAACTGCCTTTGTGAATGAATATGTATCTTAAAAATCAGTCAGCCGAAGGAACTTGAAAGCTCCTACTTCGGAGCTTCATTAGTAAATGTGGATTAAGATATCGTAAGTGTAGTTCCAAATGACCATAAAAAATGGAAATTAATGTAGAAAAAAGAGCCTTTTAAAAGGTCATTTAATGCTCCACGCAATTACGCCAGCTCAATTATGCTGTGAAAGCTTTCATGTGATATGCCATACGGAATGCTGAATTCTGCAGACCCCAAAGCCAAACCAGCGCCGCGACCCTCCCCAGCTGCAGGAGGCTGGCTGCTGCTAGCGGTGCCCTGCAGCTGGGGGGGTGGAGAGAAACATAGCTGGGGCTGTGTGTGCCCAGAAAAACAGAGAATATACTTTTTCTGGATGGTGATACTGGCAAATGATGAGGGCCTGGGTCTCATCTTTCCCTCCTGCTTTTTGGGCAGTTCTTGCTGCTAGGCCAGAGCTCCCAGGCTTGCCCTCTGCTCATATCCCAGCGCTGGCTGTGCCCCTGTCCCCTACTGATCCGGCCGTCCCTGCTGGACAGCAGTGCCAAGGCCTGCACTGCTTCTGAAAGCAGCAGCATGAAAATACCTGATGCTAAGACCTAAACTGGTGTGGTTTAGATGTAATCCTTCCAAAAAATCCATACAGAATATACCTATCTCAAATAAATCCTTTCATACTTTGCAGAATTAATCTTCTCCAACGCCTCAGAAAAATAAATAAACCAGTCAAGAATTACTTAGGACATTTTTAGACACAAATTCTGAGACAGAATGTGAAAATAGTAAATTCTGGCTAGATGTTGACTTCCTACTGCTGAGGTAAACCTTTCTAGAGTTCCATCTTTGCTCTGTAGCCCCTAAGTTTAATGAACATGTACTCATGCAAGTGGATATTTGCTTAGAAGTTTACCCATTAAGCTCAGCGCAATTACCAGCCTCCCTTATTAATCACAGGATCCAATTGTTGCAGCTAGCACAAGAGAATTTGCAAACAATGTAACGCTATTATACTACTATACAAGTCGAAGTAATCCTCTAAAAGTTTACTATTCTGAAAGGCTTTTGCCCTCAGAAGTGGCACAAAAGGTTGGCCACCGAGCAGTGGGAGGAGTCCGAAGATAATTAATTTGATACAAGGATTTTAGGAAGGACTAATTAAAATAAATCCGATCTTGGTTTTAAAACACTTTTTCCTCACTTTAACTCTGCTCCGGGCTTTGTTCTGTTGAAGGAGAGACCATGAGTGGTGCTCCGAACCAGCAGTAGGTCTTCCTCACACCTAGGCCTCATGGTTTCTCACTTTTTTGGATCCTGCGACCTAATGAAAAAAGTTTTGCCTTCGTGCAACTTCACAGTATTTTCCACCCCAGCCTCGTTTTATGCTGTACCAACTATGCACAAAACGTTCAGCTCTCAAAGCATCCCACTGTATGTAAGTTTTTCTGCAGGGCACAAGCCCACGGCCTGCAGCTGAGGCCTGGTGGAAAACCTCTGGAAAGCGGCGAGGCCCAGCCACGCAGGGAGCTGTGCCGCTGGCCGTGCAGGTGCCCGCCGGTGCCCGCCTGCAGCCCCGGGGTGAGCCTGGTGAAGGACGGCTGTGGCTGCTGCAAGGCCTGTGCCAAGCAGGCGGGGGAGGCCTGCAACGAGGTGGACATCTGTGATCCCCATAAGGGCCTCTACTGCGACTACTCGCAGGACGAGCCTAGGTATGAGACAGGCGTGTGTGCATGTAAGTTGTTCTTTCACGTTCTCTTCTGCAAATTCAGGAGGGTGGGACCATGCAGGTGGATGGTTTTGAAGGAAAACCCAGCTTGCTTGTGCTGTGCAGCAACGTGCTGTGGACTGTCTTACTGCCCATGCATTAGTGCAACCAGCGCAGTGTGCACAAGCCTGCTGTTTGCATACTTGTTTAGGGCTGATTTAAAGTGGGGCAGCCATAGTTGACATTGAGCTTAAATAAAAATGTGCTTGGGCTGAGAAGAACTTAAAGCTGTGAATGCAGGAAAGGATGACTGCATCAAGTGCTTGCTAAGCAAGAATCCAGAGCTCCCACTGCGTTAGTAACTTTTGTTTACCATTTGCAGATCTGGTAGCTGTAGGATGCGAGCTCAATGGCATTTACTATCTCAATGGACAGACCTTCCAGCCTAACCCTCTATATAAATGCCTGTGTGTCAGCGGTGCGATTGGATGTACTCCTGTATTCACACCAAAATTAGCAGCAAGTCCCTGCTCTAGGGGCATGGGCAGGAAGAAGTCTGGACAATCTGCCTGTGGCCCCAGACAGAACAAGCAGCTTCAATCAACCAACTACAGACTGATGTCAGGTGTGCCCTGCTATGCTGGTAACAGCTCTGTGTGCGAGCCTTGCTTCATTCAGTGTCCCTGTCACGGGGGCCAGGCTGGCAGCATGCTGGCTACTTCTGGTCTTGCTCAAGGCCCTTGCCAGGGGACTGGTCTGTCCCAATTACCCCTCTTACCCTCAGGTCACAGATTCTTTTCTCTAAACCCAGGGCATATGAAAAACAAAAAGCCTTTTGGCTTCTGTTAATAGGGAATTAGCCACAGCCATCTTCAACTCATCTTTCTGCAGACTTTCGCTGCTCATCAGATCAGCCCAATTAGGGCTGCTGGCAGACAGCCATTTGGCAGCCCGGGAGCTTTCTTGCTTTCTCTCCCTTTGAGGTGATATGGAGTCTTGGTTTTCACACACACAGATTAAAATGTTGCAGGCTCCATTTTCAAATGGAAAACAGAAAAATTATGAAGACTGCCTTAGCAGCTTTCCTCAATTCACAAAACTTCAAGTCGCTGCAAGGACAACCTTCCCTTCAGTTTCTTCTCTATGTAGTCCAATCAAAACCACACAAGGCTTTATGCAGGCAGTTCTGCCAGGGTCAGCTAGTATTCCCTTCAATCTCGTTCTGCTGCTAACACTGTAGTCCTCTCATTCACTTCAGAGAAGCACCACTGACAGAAGAAGCTTCCCGGCCCTTCCCTGGGTCTGGATTCTCCTGCCTGCCCTTCTGCTGTCTCCTTCCCCCTTTCTGTGCATATTTACATGATTAAATGCATCCTCGTTACAACGAATGTGTGTACCAGATTGCTGTTTTTTCAGTGGCAACTTAAATTATGGGGAGATTATGGCCTGAATCATCATCATGTATCAATACAACAAAAGAGGATCTCAAAACTTATCAGAAAACCTTCCCAAAAGACTGCAGAAGCACATGAGCCACAGATAAATAGACTAAAGATAAAGTCTGTAGTTAGGTTTGGACAGTTTCTAAAATGTTAACAACTGTTGTACAAGTTAGCAAAAATGAAAAAGGAAGATCACCTTTAAAATTTTTAGATAAGACCTAGCATCGAAGACTTTTTGTAGAAATGTATCAGATGCAGTGTGTAAAACCACAACCAATAAGGCAGCCAACTTCAAAGGAAGCACGTTTCTAGAGAATGCTGCTAATCTGATCAGAGAGGGACACACATTGACAATGGTAACCAAACCATTTGACCCCAGTAAAACATATTACTTGGGTGTGTGGGAGAGCAGCAGAAGGCCGTCTGCTTTTGGGCACTTCAGTGGATCCAAAACCCAAACTCCGACCTTCAGTAACTCCTTCAGGGAGCAGAGAGCAACACTGCACTTCACAGTGCTTAGTCAGGAACTGGAATCAACTGCAAATCATAATCTTGAGATATTCGACCTGTAAAGCGCACTTCCTATTTGACTTGGCCTGTCCTTGGGGAAGACAGGAATGGATCCTTGGCTGCTGTGCATGTGCTGAAGGACTGTGGTCTTCAGGTTATACAAACTCAGTTGTACCTTCTCCACGAAGCAGGTGATGGAGAAGGGCATGTAACTAGGAGGTACTCCCAGACAGACAGGAGGCATGAGTATTCCATGACCTACCATCAGCTGAGCTACACAACGCAAAAACCAGACGCTCTGGGCCAATGAGGATATTTGAAAATAGCAGAAGACAAAGTTAAAATGAGGAACACCAGATGTGCAAAACCCCAACTCCATTTTCATCCCATCTCCCTTTGAAAAAAGGCACCTTAAAATTCTACTTCGCAATGACGTCTTCCCCCTTCCCTTTCCTAGTACAGCGAAGCAAATGATCATGTAAACTTGTGCATGAATTGCATGAATGGCTCAGTGAGCCAGTACTTACCTTGATCAGTCTTTTTTTCTGCTAGTGTGGATAACAAGTGCAAGGTTCCACTTCATTGCTCTTACTGTTTTTGGGATTTCCTTGCCCAATTTTCACCTAATTTAGATATTTAGGGATGTACCTAGGTCTTTAAAAATGTATGAAGTATAAGCAACCATTTAACTTCCCTTTATTTGTTGCAGGTCAGTGACAAGCTTTTAATCTGCTTGCTGCAACAAGATCTTTAAATTGCTGTCTGCTTTCCAGGTATCCTTGTAATTCTGCCTGTGACCTTATCCACATGCAGATTCCACAGGCACCTAGAATTTCTACGTTGCGTTTTTTTTTTTTTAAACAAAACCTAAAGCCTTCACAATATCTACTAAGAAGTGGTATTAATGGTTGCTGCACCCCTTTTCAAACAGTGCTTAGCATGAAATAATCACTCTCTTCCACTCCGGCCGTTTCGTAAGAATTCCACAAATAATTCTTCTCACAATATCTTCTTCATATTAAACCCAAGGGTCATACAGCACATGCAGTTTTATACTCCTTGCTAGGTTCTGAGCGTCAGTAAATTTTAATGGCAGTTCAGCACTAAGACTTCTGAATAACTTTTTAAAGCCTCATCTTTCGATTTACTTACATGAGCAGAAGCCAAATGCTTATCCTTTTACTTTCAACTAATCCTTTTGGGGCTGTTCTGCTGCATAAATAATATATTGCTGTTCTAGCTTACAGAAATTTACCACTAGTTTTGAAGAAAAAGTGCCTGGTACAGGCAACGCCTTGGACACCCTGTTCCAGGACCTGTGGCATAGGCATATCCAGCAGAGTGACCAACGAAAACAATAGATGTGAAATGCAAAAAGAAAAGAGACTATGCTTCATCCGGCCTTGTCCGACCAGTATCCTGAAGACAATAAAGGTACCTTCTAATATATGAGGGCTGCTCCGAAAGTAATGCCTCCTATTGTACTCTTGGCCCACAACGTTAGAGGCAGATGACGGTGGTGTGGCAGTAGAGGCTGAACCTTCCCACCAATATTCTGTCCCTCGTTGTTGCTGTGTGACAGATGGCAGCAGAGGGGCACTCTGACACAATGGCGTCTGACGTGGGAGTGCGGATGGAGCAAAGGTCTGGCACTGAATTCCTCCATGCGGAAAAAATGGCACCCACTGACATTCATCGATGCTTGCTGAATGTTGATGGAGAGCAAACAGTGGATGTGAGCGCAGAGAGACAGTGGTGGTGCATTTCAGTAGTGACGCCTGCAGGTCACCTCCACTGGTACATCGTTACGCGTGTGGCATGCGGGCTCTTGTTCACCACTGGTGATAATGCACAGCTAGTAGTGATGACTGTGCTGAAAAAAACTGTTTTGTAGCAGAGAATTTGCTCTATCAAACAGTGCTATTGTGCTCTTTGTATCTGCTGTAGTTTCCATGGAAATAAGTAGGAGGCATTACTTTTGGAGTGACCAATGTAAAATGACTTGCTAGTAGAAAAAAAAAATAGCAGGAATAATGGGAAAATGGAAGCGTTAGTAAATACTTTTCTCCTTTTTTCTACATTTAGTCTTCAACTTTTAATAGTAAACTACAGATGTATAATTTCAGTGTTGTCATGCTGCTTGGTTACTCCAAATATTTTTATTTGTTTACTGAAAGAAAAATAAGACAGCTTTTAGTGGGAGTATTTTTCACGGTATTTCTACGTAAACATCAGAAGTTTTTCTTCCCTGTTGCTTTCCATGTGTAAAAACACAGGCTTTTTTTTCGGTTTTACTATTACAGATTCCAAAAGGAAAAACATGCCAACCAACATTCCAGCTTCCTAGAGCAGAGAAACTAGTTTTTTCTGGATGCTCAACTACACAAAGCTATAAGCTAACTTTCTGTGGGGTGTGCATGGACAAGAGATGCTGCATACCTAATAAGTCCAAGATGATCACTATCCAGTTTGAGTGTCCCAATGAAGGCTTCTTTAAGTGGAAGATGATGTGGATAACATCTTGTGTATGCCAGAGGATTTGCACTGATCCAGGAGATATATTTTCTGAGCTCAAGATTTTATGAATTACACCATTGACTGTAGTACACTGGAAGGGTGACAGCACATTCACATCCTGAAGACTTAGCGTTACCTGCCACCCCAGCAATCTTTATAGTGAAACTATATATGTAAATATTCATTTTTAAAAAAACATCTGAAAAATCCAAGTAAGAATGCATCCTTTTAGTTGTTTCTACATATGAAAATACATTTGAGAATTATGTATATAACGCTGCTGTCGTCAAAAGAACTTCTGGTAATTCAAGAAAGCACAGCAAGACAGCTTTGTAATCTACTCTAACAAGCTGCTCAAAAAGACCAATGCATGTAAATTCATAGACACTCTGAATCATCTATTATAAAAAAACTCCAAAAAATATTACCCTGAAATACTTCATCTATTATTCCTGATTCTCAAACTAACTTTTTCTGCTATGTATCTGCAAGAGTAAAAGACATCAACAGTTTCAAACAGGATAAATGACTTTTAAGCCCTGATTGCTTTTTGCAGCAGATAATCTTTCTCTAGTACTGTGAACGTAAACAATGCACTTGTAAAGTAGATATCTACAGATAACTGCAAAATTTGAAGGAAATGATGATATGGAGTGCTTTCTTAAAAATGCTCTCAACAAGTGTTATCACAATGTTTTATCGATTACTTCTGGACTCATACACTGAAAATTATGCCTACTTACAACACCCACTCAAACTCTGCTAGAAAGACTCCAGGCTTTAGGAGATCATTGTATTTGAGATCTGATTTGTAACAGTTCAGTGGTCTTCGTGTTCTAAGACAGCCAAGGTTGGCAGGTAACAGGACACAGGTGCATATTCTGTAAAGGTTCTTATTGTAATATAAACATCTACTTACTCTGGTAATTATAAATATTAAAACATCTATTTTACTTGCAGTCTTGCAAGCATATAGATTTTGTTCTCCAAACAGTCCTTATTACAAGTGCATTTTTCACTCAGAGGTATACTGTATTATCTCATTACCTAGTGCAATTCAACATTTGTAAACATGAATCATTAAAATAACATGTTAGTTAACACTCCAAATATAATACTTAGAAGAAAATGCATTTTTGGTAAATTTCCTGAAACTGGCAATTGTGGTATCAACTGAGAATACTCTAGTACAGCTTGGTACAACAAAGAAGTGAACATTTTAAAACTATGAATATAGCTTAGAGCATTCTGAAATGACTACTTGTCTGCAAAGTGTAAGAAACCAGTTCCATTAGAGGCTTGCTTTCATCTTTGAAAAGAGTACGCAGCTTTTCTTCTCTTCATCATTGCTGTTTAAAAAACTAACAAGTCTAACAACAGTGATCCTTCTTTGAACTGAGGCTTGCCTTTAGTCCACTGTAAGCTGAAAGTCAGAGAAAAGCACTACCTTTTGGCTGCTACAACTTCTCTTTCTTCTCTTTGCAGCATATGGTATGCCAATTTACAGTTTGGAAGAGTGTTACTGATACTCGCCATAATTAGGTGCCTCCAAATCTTTCTTATAGGCTGAGCCTGTCACTTAATGTGACACTTCTCAGATAGCTGAGGAAGCAGTTGTCCCAGTCTCACTTTGGAATGATGACAGGCAGGCACTCTGCAATTTCGAAGTGGTAGATGCTTGGGGATTTTTATTATTTTTTAAAATCACATTTCCTTTTTACACAGCTATCTTCAATCTTGATGGATCTGTTCTTGGCCCACCTTTTGTGGCATCCAGTTCATTATATTCTTCAATTAGGTCAGACAAAGACGATATGGCTTCAGAAAAACAGCCTTGCTCCATCCCATCTACTTGCAGATAATGGTGAAGATGAGCCTGTGAGAATAATAAATTCAGTGTTAGCCTTTTCACTGGTATATAACCTAATCAATTTCCCCCACTAAGTATAATTTGGCCTGCACTGAAGAGGGGAGTGCAACTGTAGAAAGCAGATTTAAGACGTCTTGACAACCCAGGCTTACATACTTAGCAACTTTAGTTCCATTTAGATGGAATCACAGTTGGTATTACTGATTTCTTACACATTCATCTTTTCATATTGTGTCTTTGGTACACCTCGACAAACTGGCAGGTAGATCTGTTGGATACAGCCTCACTGCTGAAGAAAGTATATTGCCTGGAAGGTACACATAAATAAGGGATTTATCCTTTTTCAGCAGCAGCTGTTAGAATGCTTCCCTGATAGGTATCACAGTTAAAAATCTTGGGCTGTTAGTTTTAAGTAGTCCCTCTGTGACCTTCTGCAAAGATTTTCTTCGCAGTAATGCAAAATGCTAGTGACTCGTGGCCATGGATGATCACAGAGCCATACCTTTTTCTTGTAGAGCCTCATGAATCTGTCTTTGAGTTCCATAAAAGTTGGTTTCACACAGGTGTTGTTTGCTAAAGCTAGAAGGGAATGGGAATGGCCCACAGGAGGTACTGAACACAAACCAGTTTTCCAGCCCTCTTGATTCCATGAGACAAAGTGCAGGGAAGGCTTCAACCTGTGATACAAAAGTTTACAGTTACCTGTGAAACAAACAGTACAAAGCTGGAGTTTCTTTTGCTAACAAACAGACTGAAAAGGTTAACATTGAAGCTTTAACAACTAAGCAAGCCAGTTAGAATTAGCATCCAGTCAGCTCCCCTTATTTGGGAATCAAAGAATGCTGTGACTTATTCTAACTTGTTAAGGAAGCTGTTTACATTTTCTTCCTTTCTTCAGTTAAGAAAAAATATTTGAGTAAACTGATCTGGTACTGAAATTCTTCAGATGAAAATTGAGAGTATTCTGGACAACTGAAGAACATTTACATGAGAAATACAGTTACTCTGTGTGGTATTACAAACCTTTCAATATTTCTGCGAAGGTCTGAGACCTGCACATTTCCTCGAACAAGAAGTGCACAAGCAAGGTAGAGGCTATGCTTTGGATCTGCTTGAATTAGTTGATGATCTCTACTAAAAGCATCTGAAAACATCTGATCCAACCTAGGTGAAGAGAAAAAGAATGATCTACTCTTGTTAAAGCAGGCTATAAAAGTTCTTCAAAATACCACCTTCAGGGTTTAAAACTTTATGAAGTCCTGGAAATACAAGGTACATTCAACCTGGGTTAAATCTTCTCACAAAATTTCATGATAAAAAGCTAAAACAAACTGTTAAGTAGGCTCAGTGTATCTCCAGACTGAAGTAAGCCATTACTGCCCATGAAGGCTAGTTCAGTTTCCTGTCTCTGCAGTTGCTGTGGTTTGACCCAGTAGGTAGCTAAGTACCACAGTCGTTCACTCACCCCCTCCACCCCCAGTGGGATGGGGAGAGGATTAGGAGAAAATAGAGTAGAACTTGTGGATTGAGATAAAAAAAACTACTTACTAAGACAGAAAAGGAAATGAATAGAAACAGTAATTATTCACAAAGTGATACTCAAAGCAATTGCTCACTGCCCACCAACCAACGCTCAGCCAGTCCCCCAGCAGTGGCCCCTCCCCAGCTAACTCCCCCCCTTATATTACATGATGCCATATGGCATGGAATATCCCCTTGGTCAGTTTGGGTCAGCTACCCTGGTCCTGTCCCGTCCCAGCTCTCTGTCCCCCCCCCCCCCCCCCCCGGCTGCCAGGGCGCCCC